>ML210147.1:210786-590212 GCA_004369085.1 Coprinopsis marcescibilis | reverse complement strand
CATACTACGACTGTAGATAGAGTTCAATCACGATCACCGTCTCAAGCCAAATTTATCGCATAGTGTCTTGATCCGATCCGGGTCATTAATCATTGGTGTCGCCCAAGTCTCTACTGTCGCACTCTCTCCTCTATTTCTCACTCGAAGCAACTCCTATACCACTCATGTTTAAGACATATCTTCGACCATATAAACCGAACCGATTCGCCTATATTCCTCCATAATCTCAAATTCTCAATCATGTCCTCCGTATTCTTCTACGAGCCTTTCTACGACTTTGACCGCTTCCTCGACGACGCGCTCAGCTATCGTCAGCTAGCCAACACCGACTCGAATCAGGTTGCTCGTCGCAGCAATGACAATTCCTCAACTGACGGTGCCGTTCGTCCTCTAAAGCCACGGTACGCATCCTCCGCTTTTGTTGCACGGGTTCTCATCTGACCGACATTATCAGAATGGATTTGCACGAGGACAAAGATAAGAATCTCGTCACAGCAACATTCGAAATGCCCGGCCTCAAAAAGGACGACGTCAACATCAGCATTGACAACAACCGACTGACTGTCTCCGGAGAGAGCCAAATCTCCTCTGATTATGATCAAAACGGTTATGCCGTCAGAGAAAGACGGTATGGAAACTTTTCCAGAACTTTGCAGCTTCCTCAAGGAATCAAGGTATGTTCCAGTCACATCTTGCTTTCTCTCGACTCAGCCTTACTCTGCTACAGGAAGACCAAATTAAAGCAAAAATGGACAGTGGCATCCTCTCCGTCACCTTCCCGAAGGCGTCTGAAGAAAAGACTCCTAAGAAGATTACGGTTAACTAGTTATACATCACTGTATTTTGCATGTGCACCCCATACTTAGTATAAAACTGGTGCGAGAGACTGAATATATATTATGGATATCTGATGCCAAAGACCGTAAGAATGAGCGAGGCGATAAGCACACAGTCTAAAGTAATGACTGGGAGGTAATGACTGGGAGTAGTTACACGAGTAATGTAGGTATAAAACCCACCTTTACTAGGTAACACAAGGGGCTACATCTACAGCCTACCTAAACAGCTCTTATAAGCGCCTATCACTGTTCTAACGCCTGAATAAGCGCCGTGTACCGGATGTTAGATTCCACCGCAGCGGCAGTACCGGGCTCAACTTACCCGAGCATGAGTTACCTCCGTCGCCGGTGGTACTTCTCTTCAGGTTGATTAAATGCGCTGACAACGTCCATGATTGTTATGGCTGTTAAATAGCGAGGCCGTCGGGCCAGTCCCTGTGCATTTGAACCAACGCACACGCAATTGACACCAAAAGGCCGTACATATGAGAGATTCTGACTCTTCTAGCTGATCGCGAAGAGACTGTGATAGTTCCCAGTCGATGTGCGGAGAAGTTTTCAAGGTCAAATTCAGAATGTATGCAGAGTATCGCGGTCGGCGCGTCCGCGTCAGATTTATTCGGAGATCACAGATTGCGCGATCATCATCCCACGCATCCCAAACTAAAGCCGAGGAGTATTGCACTGCAGTATGATATCACAATCACTTCCTTCCTGTTAACAACATTAAAGCGTTCACAGACAAAATGGCTCCGCAAAAACAGAAAGAAATCGTTCCAGAAGAAATCATTGATACCACTATCGTTTCCGATCATCCAGAGTTCGAGGCTGAATCCGAAGATTCAGAGGCCGAGGGACCAGACCAGCCAGAGAGTTCAGCTAGCGGAGCTGCGAAGAAGAAGAAGAAAAAGAAGAAGTCCAAGATCGCGAAGGTTTTGGATCAGCTGAAGTCGGACGACCACATTCCAGAGGCGGTCGTTCAGACTGTGGTGAAGAGAGTCAAGGCGGAAGGCTCGTTGAGTCCAGACGAGGTGACCGCTGATAAAGTCAGAGAGGCCCTGCAACAGATGAAGATCATGGACGTTGTGAAGGGTAAAGCTGGGCTTGGAGGTACCGGAGCGAAAGATCTTGGGGAACACAAGGTGTGTCTTGACTCTTGACTCGGCCCTGCGATATCACCCTACTGACTTGAGCGTAGTTTTGGGGCACGCAACCAGTACCGCAGCTAGGTATAACTGGGGCATAACAGGGCGAGAACTTCTGCTAACTCTGGCGCTGCAGGGGAAGGACCTCCGGTAGAAGACGGCTACATCGAACCTTCGAAACCGGTCGACCAAGTTCGCCAGGTCCCGTACCCTTTGCCCAAAGAATTTGAGTGGGCAATCATGGATTTTACCAAACCTAACGAGGTGCACTCCAATCCACATGCGTTCATAAGCCCTTGAAATAACGATCTTAACGCAGGTTAAAGAGGTATACGACCTGCTGTCCCTGAACTACGTGGAAGACGACTATGCCGCATTCCGATTCCTGTACAGCGCTGAATTCCTTGCATGGTGAGCATCAACATCCCTTCCACACGCGATCCTATGTGCTTATCTCGCGCCACAGGGCTCTCACACCTCCTGGGTATCACAAAGAATGGCACATTGGCGTCCGAGTTGCTTCTAACAAGAAACTTGTTGCATTCATCTCGGGTGTACCTATGCTGCTGAAGGTCCGAGAGAGGTAAGAATTTCCCCACTTCCTGTGGACACTGACCGACGTTTTCGCCGCAGTGTCATCCCGGTTAGCGAAATTAATTACCTCTGCGTACACAAGAAGCTGCGTTCCAAACGTCTCGCCCCCGTCATGATCAAAGAAGTAACCCGCCAATGCAATCTCAAGGGCATATTCCAAGCAATCTACACGGCAGGCGTTGTGATTCCTTCACCAGTCGCCGTGTGCAGATACTACCATCGGTCGCTCAATATCCCGAAACTCGTCGAGACCAAGTTCACATATATCCCAACTAACATGACACTAGCACGTTTGATTCGCGTCAACAAGCTCCCGTCGGAGACACTTCTTCCTGGACTGCGGGAGATGGAAGAGAAGGATCTCGAAGAGGTTGCAGTGCTGTTCCGGCGCTACATACAACGATTTGACATGGCGCCAATCTTTGGCAATGACGAGATTAAACATCATCTTCTTAGCGGTCGGGGAACAGGTAACCTCGGAGAAGGAGGAAAGGGGAGGAGGGTGGGGCAGGTCACTTGGTGTTATGTCGTGGAGGTAAGTGCTTCTTCAAAGTGATACTTACCAGCCTATTCACATATATCCGACTCAAAGGATCCAACAACCCACAAAATCACTGATTTCTTCTCGTTCTACTCGCTCCCGTCCAGCATTATCAATCATCCTAAACACGAGTTGCTGGAAGCAGTATATTTGTACTACTACGCGTCGGATACAGCATTCCAGCCAGACGCCGTCGCCACAGGTGACTTGCAACGAAGGGTAACATCTCTGATAGGCGACGCATTGGTGGTGGCCAATGAAGCCAACTTCGACGTTTTCAACGCACTCACCTTGATGGACAACAACAACGTCATGCAAGACTTGAAGGTGAGTGACCGCGTCAACGACGTGCTCCGGAGATATTGACTTGGGACGACAGTTTGGTGGAGGCGACGGATTCCTCAATTTTTATCTATACAATTGGCGAACGGCACCTTTGGCAGGAATGAACGGCGAGGGGCCTACAGCTCCAGGCAGAGGCATTGGAGTTGTTATGTTGTAGAACAAAGATTTCTACGTCCATTAATACATTTAGGAGCTGTTATACAAAATGTAGCTTCATCTAAAGGAGATGATGGTGTGTGCGTATCCGCAATTGTTCATAGGCAGGGAGAATTCCAAGAACGGGTGGTCGGCGCTCGAAGCTCAGTCGCTATCGATTTCGATCATTTCGTCGTCGTCGACACCAAAATCCGGCGTTGGACTCCGCTCCTTCTTCTTCGGTTTGCTGTTGCTGTTCGGACGATGCGGCAACCTCGGAATCCCCGCACCACCCGCTCCCACTGGCCCAGGCTCACGAGGCGTTGATGCACCTAGGGTACTCCCGCTACTTCCCCAATTATGTGTTGGGGCAGGTTTATGCTCTTCCGGCTTTGCCGAACTGTTCCCTGATTGAGATGAGGAGCGACCCGTCAAGCGGTTTCCTGACCCAACAAACGGTGGTGGGGACTGCGAAGTATCAGATAGCTGAAAACAATAAAAAGTTGCGCAACTTGCCTGCGGTGTGGCTTCCGGAGAACCTGGGGCAGTCGGAGGGGGCGTGTAGGGTGTCACATTGAAACCAAAGAACAATTGCCCAAATGGTAAGCTGAGAGCCGCAGGTACCTTTACATCAGTTTCTAAAGTCGCATTGGATACAATCTTGTGATTTCTAAAATAGAGAGCTTGTCAATGAACGGGCAAATTTCACGGTTGTGTGGATAGCTCACTCTGTTCGTATGATCTTGCTACCCTCTGGCACGGCTTCGACCTTTCGATGGCTAATGCCCTTGCCCTTGGTCTTCCGACCACCAAGAGTTTCTCCTTTTCCCTTGAAACTCTCCCAATGATCGCCACCCTTACTAAGAACCGTCTGGCCAGTGCTAGTTCCAGCGAAGCCACCACTGAGAGAAGAGCCAGGCCGAGACGAGCCAGGAGAATGGGAGTTCAAATCTATCTTCAGCTTTGAGGCCATCGTCGCGGGAGCCTGAGGTTTCGGACGTTCTGGCTCGACATAACCAACTGGTGCGGCAAAATCGACCTCTAGATCGGTGTCCAAGACGCTGATTCCGGCTCCCCCAGGTTTAGTTTCCATAACCAACAGGCCAAATACAATAGAATTATACGAGATCTCGATAATATCACCCTGGGTCAGGGTCGAGAAGTTCCGCAGGGCCTGTTCAAGACTTTGAGGTACTGTTAGCTAGAGAATGGCAGACAGCCTGAATGATAAATGATAACATACACGGCCTTGGGATCGGAAACCTCCAAAAAGTGCACACTCTGTGCTTGCAATTTGACGAACTTTCCTTTCTCAAGTTCTGCACCAGTAATTCGAATGGGGTCACCCTCATTTAGCCTCAAGGTCTTCATCATCCAAAAGGGGAGATGCACCACGCCTTCCTCCGCAATGAACTCGAGCACACCGGCGTGCGTGGATGCTGCGGGATTGGAAGGATTGCGTAGCTGGAAGGTCCACGGACTCTCTAGATCCAGTTGTGTGAGTCTTGCGAGAGCCGATTGTGGCATGATAACTTGTAAACAGCATTAGGGGAGAACATCGGCGAGGAGATTGAACTCACTTTTGCCACCGTAAGAGACGTTGTCTCGCGACCTGCCTGGAAGCATGGCTACACTGTATGCCTTGAGATATTCATCGTAGGCCTTTGGGTTGGCTCGACCCATATGGTGTCCTGGAAATCCGTGAGGCATCCTGAAAATGAGGTCAGAACAACAAGACCATTCCGGGCGTCTGCATCCAACGTACCCTCCCAAGTGATTAATCATCCCTCCAGGGCCGTTGAAGTTGCCAAACTAGCACTATGTCAGTAATCATAGACGGGACGATGTTGAAACAACATACAAAATCCATTGGTATTGATTGTAGATGGTGGTCTGAACGAAAGCAGTTTCAGTGCAGCAAGCATTGCGCGTCGTCATTTGAGGCATTAGTCACATGGACAACGATTTCTAGATCAGACGCGTCTCATCACTGATTTTGAATCCCTTCATTTCCTCCACCATCATGCCTGCCGTACCTTCCACAGGCGCCAAAGGCGCGAATGCTGCCTTCAATGACAAGGTAAGCTACCAGAGTGCTGAGTGAGAACGTCGTTGGTTAACCATTTGCTAGGGAAAACCGATGGAGCTGCGGCTATCCAATATGGTTGCAGCAAAGGGTACGACACGACAGTAATCTCGTTCCTAAAACGAATCTCATGAACTTGTATAGCTATCAGTGACGCTGTGCGGACATCCTTGGGCCCCAAGGGAATGGACAAGATGGTTAGCTTTGCCGTATTCTATGTCTTGTTCAATCTAAATCCAAATCAAGATCCAAACATCCAAAGGGGAGGTGATCGTGACCAACGACGGTGCAACAATTTTGAAAAGCATTCAAGCCCTGCATCCTGCGGCAAAAATGGTACATCTACGACTTTCCAACACATAGGAATGCGGCTTATGTCTTCTCCAGCTCGTGGATCTTTCTGCTGCTCAAGATATCGAAGCAGGCGACGGCACGACATCGGTCGTAGTCCTTGCAGGTAGTTTCCTGGCTGCGGCAGAAAAAATGCTTCAAAAGGGCATCCACCCCACGATTGTGGCAGAGTCCTTCTTCAAGGCTTCATCGAAAGCAGTGGAATATCTGGAAGAAATGTCAACACCGGTGGATTTGAGCGATCGTACAAGTCTTTTGCGTGCGGCAAGCACCTCGCTCAACTCCAAGGCAAGCTTCGAGCAACCCACTTCATTCCAGCTGTATTGAATTTTGGACTGTAGGTTGTATCGCAATACTCGTCAACTTTGGCCCCAATCGCTGTTGATGCCGTCACACGGTTGGTCACCCCAACCTCGTCCAACGTCGATCTTCGCGATGTCCGCATCGTCAAGAAAGTTGGAGGAACTATCGAGGATACAGAGCTTGTCGATGGTGTTGTCATGAATCAAGGTGTTGTCACTTTGGCGGGTGGTCCAACACGGATGGAAAAGGCCAGGATTGGTCTTATTCAATTCCAATTGAGTGCGCCAAAGCCAGATGTAAGTATCGTCATTGGCTCTGCATACAAGTTACTTAATTCAATAGATGGATAACACTGTCATCATCAACGACTATCGGCAAATGGATAAAGTTATCAAGGAAGGTCGTCAATATCTTCTCAACCTCTGCAAGAAAATCAAGAAGGCCAATTGCAACGTTCTCCTCATCCAAAAATCTATTCTCCGAGATGCTGTGGACGATATTGCTCTCAACTTCTTGAAGCGCCTCAATATCCTGGTCATCAAGGACGTCGAGCGGGACGAGATCAGCTTCCTTACGAAATCACTTGGATGCAAACCCGTCGCAGATATCGATGCATTCACAGAGGACAAGCTTGGCTATGCGGACCTCATAGAAGAACGAGACGATAACGATGTCAAGGTTGTTCGCATCACTGGTGTTAAGAACAGGGGCCGAACCGTCAGCATCCTCGCTACTGGTAGTAACAACCTTGTTGTCGAGGAGAGCGAGCGGAGTTTGCACGATGCGCTCTGTGTCGTTCGATGCCTGGTCAAGAAAAGGTAATAAAATTCAAGAGCTTTACTAGTGCACTTACTGAGTGCTATGATTAGGGCTCTTATCGGAGGTGGTGGTGCACCTGAAATCCAGGTTTCCAGGCTTCTGTCACAATACGCAAACTCGTTGAAGGGTATGGAAGCTTACTGTTTCCAGGCCTATGCCGAAGCCCTCGAAATCATCCCTACCACACTCGCGGAAAACGCGGGCTTGAACCCGATAGCTATCGTAACAGAGCTCCGCAACAGGCACGCTCTAGGAGAAAGAAATGCTGGTATCAACGTTCGCAAGGTCCGTGAATACACCGGTCGATTCGTATCTTATGCTGATTTATATCCTCTATCAGGGTCTGATCTCGAATATTTTGGAGGAAGAGGTTGTTCAACCCCTGTTGGTCACGACTAGCGCCATCGAGTTGGCGACAGAAACTGTCTGTTTGCTGCTGAAGATCGATGACTATGTCCAAGCCCGTTAAGCAGGTCGTGTGTACATTAAAGCAAACCTTCATTAGATACAAGCTAAAAAAGACAGTGGAAAAGAAAATGGGATATGTGCAAAATTGATTGGGAGAGCGACTAATTTATGAGATGATGCAGTGCTAAGGTGATGCCTATGATACAAATGCGAACAATAGGGCTGTCTAAGATAGAGATGAAATAATACGTCGAGATAGATACAACGAGCTCGATCGAATCATTCGCCGTCGATATTACTTGAGGGATTTGGTAGATTGTCGATATAGGTAGCAGTCATGTCAAAAAGGGTCCACAGCAGGCCATGAGTGGTGATACTTCGCAACGCACTGACACCAAGGCCCCGATACAGCCGCACGAGTCCGGCTAGTAATGGTTTAGGGTTACTTGGATCAGGTCCTGCAGGCATATTAGCATCGCACAGGATAAAAATAGGACCGGTGAGAGAGTTATACCTCGTATCAGACGATGCAACGTTTCGAAGGGGCCACGGTACCGTTCCCCAGCCAAAGCGCGCTGCTGAACCTTTGTTTTCACCCTGTATGGTTCCTCAGGTCAATGCTAGTTGAACTTGAAGAGTTTACGCATCACGTACACGTCCAACGGGTAAATTAAAGCCCAGGAAGTTACCTTGATCAAGTAGGTTAATTTAGGCTATAAACCTGGAAGTTTAAAGAACCGTGACTCACTCCAGACACCGAGCCACACATGAAGGGTACGACCGACTGGTGAATTGGCAACCATGACGGTGTTTCTCCTTGTTCTCCCAGCCTATTTCGACCGAGAAGATGCCGCATGCCATCATACTCTAGGAAATACAAGGCTGTCCCTGCAGTGTCTCGGACTGTAGATCGGATAATCAGGAGAGGTAATCAAGCGAAAGGTTCCTACTCACTAAAGTGTAGTCGGAAGCCAATGTAGAGACCACCCATTCCATTGCTTCGGTATATTTCCTTCACAGCTTC
This sequence comes from Coprinopsis marcescibilis, assembly GCA_004369085.1. Taxonomy (NCBI): domain Eukaryota; kingdom Fungi; phylum Basidiomycota; class Agaricomycetes; order Agaricales; family Psathyrellaceae; genus Coprinopsis; species Coprinopsis marcescibilis. The sequence goes on along the minus strand of ML210147.1, from coordinate 581,622 downwards.
CAACGTCCCAGGAGCTTTCTTCAACACTATCCCTTTGCTTGCAGCGATCGCGTATTCCAGTTGCCTCCGAACCTGTTGTATGGGGCAGTAGAGAGATAGTTGTTGATCAGCGGCTTACAGAATTGCATAATGAGTTCAGACCTTGACGAGTTCGAATGCTCCACAGAGAAGTCAGTTGGAGATAGTAATGGGGAGGAACTAGACCACTCACGAGCACTCCCGAAGGAAATCAAGGCTCCCGACATGGCTCCACTTATACCACCCGTCAAGCCTACGTCGACGATGCTATTTCTGGAAAGAATGCTATGTGCTGCGAAATATTCTTTGGTACGGGAGTAGATAGTGAAACTGGCGGCGCCTATCGTAGAATAGTCAGGGAGACTTCAAGTGCACAGAAATTCGGTCACTCACGGACAAACGATATCGTCATGAGCGGGATCCACAGCCCACGATAAAAGCCCATGAGGCCCTCTTCCTTGTAGACCAGGGACGCCAACTTTGGTATTGAAATGGCTGTCTTTGTCGTTTGCAGCCTCGATTTGAGCGAATCGAGCTGAATAGTCCAAATGTCAGCACATCCGAGTCTTTAGTAAAGTTAGGAAAGAATTACGGGATATCCAGCAAAAGTGGAGATGTAGCTGGCTGAGAGTGCGCAAACCACAGCTTTGTTGCCTGGAGATTGTCGGATCCATGTAAGTTGGTTCTATGATGAAATACACGAGAGAGCCGCCGCTACTGACGTCTGAGAAAGCCATTGAGGGCGTTCGGGTCATACAGAGGGCCAAACCTGCTGATATCGATGGAGAAAAAGACCACGTTAACCCCCGGAATGTATTCAGAAAAGTTGATATGCATACGTTGTTCCATCCATAGAGTCCGGTGACTGAGCCGGCTCTGAACTGAGCTTCGTGCTGCTGCACGACTAATAGATAAAAGCGTCGTTCGCCGTGGTCAACAAGAGATGTTGGTGGTCAGGAGGAAAGGCAGACGGCGCACAATGTCGGTTCCGACTTTCGCAGAGACGCGAGATTGTCACCAGTCACTTGACCTCTTTCTATTTTTAGCAGCCCGAACCAGTACACCTGTCACATTAGGAGTTCTTCTCACTGAGAACGCGCGAAGGCACATATCGCATTCACAGTTCAATGTATATATTACAGTTATATTACAGTTACAGCAGACATCTCTTCGTCTTCGTCGAGCCTACATAGTGACGCAACTCTTCTCCGCTGACCATTGACAGCGCATACTGGTGCCGCATGCCTCGACATTTAGCGTTGTCCAGAACAGTGTGTCGTAATCTAATTTTCGTTCAGTGTCACCGCTGTTGGAATTCGACCAGTGATCATATCGGCATTTGGACCCTGGACCCAGGCCCGACGCAGTTCTGGGTCAGAATCCCCCTACACGCCTTTTCGCCGGTTTCTTCTTCACTGCCGGTCGGCCTCCAAAAACCCCAGGCAGTACCTGTGTGCTGGCCATGGGAGCTCCCTGCGTTTGAGATTCGTCCTGCCACCGTGGAGCAGCCCCGAGTTGCTGCGAACCTCCAGCCATTGGTTGCTGGACCTGGGGTTGGCTCGAGCTCTTTGGAAACATATCATGCGGATTCGCGGTTTTGCCTATGACAACCTGCGGAGGTCGAGGAGTCGGTGCCGGTTCTGATTGCGGTGTTGGATACGGAAAAGCAAACTTAGATGGAGGAGGTTCTCGCGCAATCTCGTTGCCTGCCGTGTATGGATTTCGATATCGGTAGGAGTCTGGATTTGTTCCAATGTCCCACTCCTTGAGCAAAAGCCTTGTTGCAGTTCCCAAAGCAATCCCTTTCGTCGCTTCCGCTCTGTTGTAATGATCTCTGCGACTTGGCTTGAGGAACGAGAAATCAACTGCCGGCGGTTCTTCCCCGAGTGTGAGTGCCTCCGTCATGGTCTCCAGAGCATGGTCTACATCAAAGGTCTCTATCAGAGGATGGTTCGAGTAAACGTCTTGTGACAGCGCCAAGTCCAATGTAAGTTGCTCTCGGTTCGCCTTTTCTAAACGCAGAGACTCAACAGGACGTTGTTCGTAGTCTGCAACCTCGTATCGAGCCAGGTTCTTCCCCGTCTCATCCATATCCGAAGCAAGGTTTCGATCCAAACGTTCTACAATCTCGTCAAGCTTTGCATGCCACGCAACACCTTTTGACAATGTCTGTGAATCGAGGCGACCTTGTTGGAATCCACGGTATCCACGCCGCGAATTGAGGATGCTCCCGGTAAGAAAATCAGATCTTGAAGCACTCTTTGGTTCTTCTCCAGCACGGAAAGCAACGTCGTACCTGAAAAGATAAAGTTAATCACGACACCTAACGAGAAGTCACCATATTCACGTTGAAAGTAGGTGTTCGTTAGGAACCTCAAGTCGTTGGAAATAAGATGGCATGTTGTCAAGTAGGTCATAGACTTCCTGTGCTTCAGATTCCTCGAATTTCTCTGCGTTCTCATTATACTGGCGGAATAACTCTGGGAAATGTCGTTAAATGCAATTTCAGGCAGAATGCGATAGTGGACATACTTTCGTAAACTCCAGAGAAATCAACTTCTGAATATTCGCGCCCATCCAGTGGCCCCAACGTACTGGAGAGCTTCTTCGACTTGAGTGCGAGATTGTCGATTTCGTTTGAGGAGATTATTTGAACCGGGAAGTCGGAACTCTGGTCGCCTGAGTTGATTTTATGTGCGTAGAGCCCCGCCTGCTCAGAAAGCCTGAAAAACACAGCATTTGATGGTTCTAATTCGAAAGGATAGCTGAGTATCGCGTCCCCGATACTTGTTTGGCTGTCTTCGGATTGCGGAAGTAGCTCCCAGGGCGTTGATTGAGAATGAAAAAAATGGTCGGCACCACGCGAGGCGTCGTAGACCGAAATCAACTTGTTTTTGCGCGTTGAAAGGAAAGTAACAGCTACAACCGATTTGGTTAAAGGTACTCGACATGGAATGAAGGATGATTACTTACGAGAAGTGTCTCCGACCGTCTTTATTTGGAGATAACGGTCAAATTCGCGATAATGCTTTAACGACAACAGGGGTCTCCTCATCTGCCTTTGGTCAAGCCACAACAGACTGCTAGTCGAGCACAGTCGAACGATGTTATCCCCTCGACCATCTTCAACCGAAGTTATATAGTCCGGTGTCTGCAAGCTGAAGTCGCGCCGAAGTGCACCCTTTTCCTGTCAAGATGTCAGTAAGAAGCTGCATGCAATCGTTCAGTACAACTCACTCTCCAGTCAAAAGACCAAAGTTGATCGCTCGAGACAAGAAAGCCGTTTCGGAGATTTGAATCTAGCCCTAAGCGCCAAAACCTTTCGGATCTATGGAGTTGGTCTTCAAAGGGTGTGACAGTAGCTCTGAAGGAAGAAGTCAGATCGGGGCTTCACACAATGTTTCAACTCACATTGGTTTCTTGGAAAACCCAAAGTCCCGTACATGAATTACACCAGAATGATCCACCGTGATTAGTTCAGACTTCGTTAGCTTGATGTCAAAAACATTTCGGTTTGACAGGTCGCCACTCGGATATGTCGCAAGGGTTTCAGCCAGTCTTGTGTTTGTTGACTTTCCAACCCTCAGAACATGAGTATCTGAGAGGGTTCGAACGGCGAGTATAGAGTCTAGGGGTGGCATGTATCAGATTCCCGTCGCCATGAACTCGAGCGGCCTTACCTCCACCAGCAACGAGCTGTCGTATTGGCGTATTGTATGAGATCTTGGATTCTGCAGTTGGTCTCAACACAATAGGCTTGTCTTTGTGGATGCTGAAGTTCAGGATATCTGCCGTTAGAGTTGGTTAGGGGCGTGCCATATCGGTCTGGTGAAGGGCTTACTCAGTTCGTTCAGAACCTCCCCCATTGCGAATGCCAGACAACCTGAGACCGACTTCGCAGCCACCGGTCTGCTCATCACAGCCAATAGACTTCCAACTTGTGGATCAAATTTTTGCAATTGGCTCTCCAGAGCAGCCTCCTCCACGAGCTGATCTCTAATGACCTCTGCAGGGATATCAAGGTCGGCGAGATGGGTACGGAGAAAGTTGGCCTAAATGGTTTCTGTTAGAGTTGAGGCCAGAAGAACGAAGGCCGTCCATACACCATGCTCTGCGCGTTGCTTTATCGTTTGAGTAGGCTTGGAAAAGGGCGGCGCGCGAGTGCAAGGGAAAATGTTGTGTGTTTCGGTCAATTTCCAGCTCCTGGCTAGATATTGTCAGCAATGGATGCTGAAGAACGTAGAGATATGAAGCACCTTTGGCAGTCGGATCCTTCAAGAACGACCATTCCAATCGTCCAGCTTTCTTAACCAGTGTCGCTGCGCCCGCCATTCCTTGACGAATGTGCGGGTAGGCATTGCCTATATATTCGGACCTGTCCCCCTTGCTTCGGATGTAGGTAGAAGAGGTGATTCTAGAATCCCGGGTATCTTGAGGCCAGGCATCCATTCCATTGAAACAAACTGTCGTGACGGTGGATGAAATGTAATTGACTTGTAAAATAGCAAGCAGCTGAAGAGAATGTTCTGCCCTCGGCGGCAATATGATTCGGAATTCCAACGCACCGCACGGACCGTGTATTCTCACGCCCAGCCAGAGCGCGTCCCTTGACTTTTTGGCTGTCGACCTGGCGCTGGACTGTAACAAGAGCGGGACAGTTTGTTCTCGACATAACCTTGAATCGCCTGGAGATGTGGGGGGCTTGGGCTATATCCAGACGCAGGACCGCAGGACTCTGTCAATTACGTTCTCTACACTATTCAGCTACCACCAGCGCAGAAGCATCACCCTCCAGCACACCAAAAGACGCGAACGCGGAGCCAGCTAAATGGAAGCCAACTTCCGTTAGAACTGGTGTTATTGCTATTAAACGTGGAATGGCATCGCTATGGAACGACCAAGGCGTTCGTATCCCTGTCACAGTTCTGCAGGTGATTACAGAAAGTGCTCAATACTCAGAAGCCATGGTTGACAGAACGTTTCGGCAGCTCGACAATTGTCAAGTCACAGCCAACGTTGTAACCGGCCGTCCTGACCACACGGTGTACCATGCAGTCCAGGTAGCTTCGTCTGACCGCCCCAGCAAAACCACAACCCGCCAAATGCTGGGCCATTTCCGCAAAGCCGCAGTCACACCAAAACGCTTTGTCAAGGAGTTCCCTGTGACGCCAGACGCACATGTGCCAGTAGGTAATTCAAATGTCCCTATCATGTCTTCAAATAGAATCTGACGTTGTATTTGCAGGTACCACCTTGAACGCTGTCCACTATGTACCAGGCCAATACGTTGACGTCGTTGCTAAATCGTGAGTTTGACATCTTGCCCCGTCTACTTTGCTAACATAGCTACAACTTTAGCATCGGAAAGGGTTTCCAAGGTGTCATGAAACGCTGGGGATACCATGGTTTGGCAGCCAGTCACGGTGTGTCAGTTTCGCATCGTTCGGCAGGTTCGACAGGTAACCATCAGGTATGTTCTGGTCACTATTCAATCTTGTCTCTTCATTGACTCTGGAATATTTTCTAGGATCCTGGTCGTGTTTTCCCCGGAAAGAAGATGGCTGGTAGAATGGGCGGAAAGCAAGTCACTGTGCAAAATCTTGCCGTTGTCCGAGTAGATAGCGCGCTCAACCTCGTCTACGTCCGCGGTGCTGTCCCAGGTATCGACGACGGCCCGGTGTACATCCAAGACGCGAAGAAAGTCATGGCCGTCGGGAAACATAACGAAGTCAAGGGAAAGACAGAAAAGATCCTTCCCAAGGGTGTCGACGACCTGCCCTTCCCTGCCGGTACTGCTGAACTCGCAAAGCAATTACCCTCTATCATCGTGGCCCCTGCCTATCGTAGAAGCCCTTTTACCCCGCCAGAGTGATTGTAGTAGATTTTCTGCGGCTTGACATAACTATACAATATCTAATATTTGCACGATGAGTCAGAATGGGTCTAATTGACCCCGCGGCTGCACCGAGTTGACCGTGCTGAATGAGACCCTCTTGTGATTCCCAAGTCATTCGCTGCCGTGCTGCTCTCTAGCGCAGCTACCATGTAACGATATTCCAATCTTTTGGTGCGTTATAAATGCACTTCTGACAAAACAGCGGGTTGACTTGTACTTTCAGAACTTCAATGTTTCTTTCGTGTATGGCTTATAACAAACCCGATATTGGTGGTAATAGTAGCCGACATGTCAACCATTTACTACACACTCTGAGGCAAGTCGAGTATAGATTTGAACCTTTGGCCTTCGTAGTTCTAATTCCTAGCTAGAGGCGAGCAATTCAGACATGCGCAGAATGTCCGAAAGTCCAAATCGCACCTGTCGCCTAGTAGCACGATAGCGCGAAACAAACCAACCCTTCCGGTTGACCTAGCGACTCTGGACTACAATCTCTTCGACCGGTCCTCCAAGACTCCCGAAGAGTCGCAGCAGAGTACGTTGCCGCAATGCTCAGGACCCCTACCCCCAAAAAGCTGGACGCTGACCATGAACAAAGACGAAGTGTTTGCCACTGCGTCATGGCGTTCACAAGCACTATCACTCATCTACGACAATCTCGGGGTTTCAGTCAACAACTCCCGTCTACTGCCACTCTCAATGATGTGTCTATTGCACCTCATCTCAAGATACCCGCTCACGGAGCTTCGCGAAGACATTTTACCGTTCATACCCCAACACCTTTGCCAATCTCTGGTACGGTATACCTCCATCCATAGCCCTCTTCCGACCGGACGTCTTCTTGCACTGTATGAAGAAGAATCGCACGCCAACGGAGAAATCATCATTGTTGGACCAAACAACGCCCTCCGAGAAGATTACTTTATTCGCGGCTCCTCATTATCAAGGCATGCTGAGGCGGGTAGCCCAAACGAAGACATACCGCCAGAGGAAGAAAGCTGGGATTCAGAGGACAAATCCCCTACACTCCTTCGAACCGTCATAGTAATATCATCACGACTGTCTATGGCCACTCTTCTCTCCTTTCCTCCAACCATCACCCACCTGGCCCTCGTCCGCATCCCAGCCCCGATCAGCCTTCATCGACTACCCAAGACCTGCCCGCTACTGGTCTTCCTCGATCTGTCATATAATGATTGGTTGAGCAGTCCTTCTATTGAAACGCTTAGAAGCTGGGATCGCATAGATTGGAGTCGTTGGAGGGAATTGAAGGATCTCGGATTGCGAGGATCGAATATGCCCAAAAATATGCTGGATAAAGTTAATCAAGGGAGGTGGGAGGATGTAGACATTATACAATAATTAATCCCAAGGATGCGTCAGAAATTTGACAAGACGTGTGGAAGGAATGAACATACGCCAAAGTTTCTTATCGTTTGGAGCAGACAAACTGTCTCAAGTCAAACTCGGGCAATTCCTACCGTGCAAGGATTGACAATGCTGCATAATCACAAAACTAAGACAGCAACATACCTCAGGTTCTCCATCCGGTTTTGAGGATGTTGAAGAGGAGGGAGGGAGGACCACACCAGGCCTAGGCTTTGCACCATGCTGCTTAGCCATTCCCCAGAGAGCGGTTGTGTACCGAGCGACTAGCTCGATTTCTGGTACCGAAGGAAGCCCACACCTGTCTGTAAGGAATGAGCGTTAGTTTGCAATTGGCGTACGGCAACTAAGAACATACGCAAGATAGCCCTGTTAATTTGGTCCGCTACAGCTTCCCTTCTTTCGTAGCCAAGATACTTGGAAACGGTGCTCTTCTCGGGCACTCGATAAGCAAGAAGCCCGGCGACATTCCGCAATTCCTTGCCATATGTTTCCCGATCGGCCTGGTTGGGCAAAGTGTTTACAAGAACGTATAACTTTTGCGCCTTCGAAAGCAAGAGAGACTGCTTCTCTGCGCTCATCTCTGCGCCATGGTTGGGGTCCGATGATAGTGGCAAGTGGTGCTCTGAGGTGTCCATAGCTTCGTTGTCTTCGATAGAGGTGGCTGACTCTTTAAATGGCCGGGTTACTGGCTGAGTTCTGCAAGCTTCTGCGAATGCCAGTATACGGAGATTTAGCAAGAGATGCGCTGGATCGATAGAGGTTGAGGAGACGAGTGAGTAACCATCGAAAGGACCAGTCTCGACATGAGATAGTGGCTTCAAGGTTGTGTCAACGGCTGGAGACGATCCAGGCGTTTCCGCAAGGACAGAGGGGAAGTAACGGTTGAGTAGATCAATAGCTTCCTCGACATCGCCATTGAGAATTAACTCGCGTATCTCTGGTAGTAAGGTGAGCTGAGGGTATGGGGGCTTTAAATGAATGAGCCTACCTCTGCGCTGCTCTACTTGTTGCAGCCTCGATTCCGATATAGAAGAACTGACCCCCATGCCATCCAGTACTTCGTCTCCATCCATGTCAAGGGCTTTGACCGTACTCTCGCGGATGAAGGCTCTAGAAGTTGCCGTATAACAATGGTGATTGAGGTAGTCCAGCACCAATGCCCGCTAGTTGATCATTCAGCAACTTTTGTTACTACGCATTTGAGGTTAACGCACTAATTGATAAGGCGTTGGGGATCTCAGTGTTGAAATCCACTTCTTTGGCGAATTAGAGTCAAGCGTAGACATAATGATTGATAAGTCCACGGCAAAGGAGAAAGTTCAAGGTGGTAGAGGAGTAAGCAGGAGCCAGGCTGGAAACTGGTACATGACTGAGTTTGGACTGGACGCGCACCCGATCGAGTGCGGCAGTTACGCCGACACGTGGAAATCACTAACTCTGACTATTTCCAAAGATTTCAACGTCTTCCACACAGGACAGAACAACTGTTAAATACTATGATAATCTACAAGTCCATAGGAGGTATAATGGGTCCTAGCCAACACTCCGTGTTCGTGACGCACGTCCACGATTCTGAATCGCCGATTCTCCAGCACTCAGTGGTGGATGATACGCATCCGCAGAGAGCAATCCCGCTTCTTCCTCCGAAACAGAGAGCCTACTGTGAAGCGACTGATGTCGTTTCGGTTTTGGTCGATATAGGTGGGATTGTATTACGATTGTGATATCGAACATTAAAGTCCCTCCGCTTCCGAGGAGGTATCTGCGGGAAAACCGTCAGCACGAAGAAAACATCAACATATTGAGCGAGAAACGTACGGAATGCTTTCTCGAATGAAATTAGCAGACTCTGGAGGAGGAAGATAGGCCTTTGGCGAGAATAAGATGGACGCAACGTAAAATAGATTCCCTAGAAATGCGAATATGAATAGATACATGGAGAGTCCCTGTGACCATGGCAGGTGAGCAAGTTGCATGATCCTAGAGCCCGATACACACTTACCTCTACTGATTTTCGGACAAACTGAGTGTTTGTTCAGATAAGGATGAAAGGTTTAGACAGTTGAAGGAAACTTACGTTTTTCCATATTTGCGGTAGACGAGAAGTCAGATAAAGCGTGGTGCAGAGCCAGGCGAAGATGCGCCCAAGAATCCTGTCGAATTGAGGTTTTTCTGCATGTGCATCGGGTACATCCTCGTCATCTTCAGGTAAAAGATCAAGTTCGATCTCATCCTCCGTCCTCGGGGCGACAAATGTGACTTCTGATATTTTGAGCGTTGATGGTTCGCGGACAAGGGCGGCAGGGATGAGGTCGGTTCGAAGGCTTTGAGGGAAGAGGAGGCGGCCGATATTGGTTGAGGAGGATGAAACGACACCTCTGTTGCTTTCAGCGAGATTTCCTATGCTAAATATGGCCCATGCAGCAAGGAAGACCATACTGGCATTCCTACGGCTCGCTCTGGAGTTACGACGGGTACGGGATGGCTCGAGCTCTTCCATGTCTGCATCAACAAGAGCTACGGACGCTGGCCCTGTAGCACCAGTGTCAGCCGGTAGGAGCTGCTGAGTCGATGACTGCGGTAAAGGTGGATAGCGCCCAATGCTGGCACCCCGACCATGTCTCTCCACGCTATACGCCTTTCTTTTTCTCCCTAACCGCCTTCCCCCTTCAGAATGAAAGCTGTCTGACAGGGCGGGATTTGCTTCGTCGTCGTCATCTTCATCGTATTGCTCTGGGCTCAGAGCCGAACGCAGACCAGCTTGCAGCTCATCCGTACCGTAGGGCAAATTTCGAAGAGTTCTTGCGGAACCTGGCTGAGCTTCTTGCTGTTGCGCTGCTAGAGCTGCTGCCGCGGCTACATTTGCGGCTACAGTCGACAGCGTCCGGTATCGAGAAGCACCTCTCTCTCCGGAAAGTCGACGAGCAGTACCCGGTGTTGCTGACACTCTTGCATGTCCAAATTGGGTGGTTGGCTTAGCTGGCTTGTAGTAGTAGATGTACTGGGCGACAAGGGTGCAATCGACCGCTACAAAGTAGGTTGCAAGGTATTTCTATCGCTTACACCCTCAGATAAAGGTGTGGACAATCAGGTGGAAGATGCTCACTTGGAATGGCAGTTGATGTGTCAAGATGCAGCCAACCAGATTGGATATATCGCCTGAGGAACACGATATTAGCTGGCCGATGGTACCAGAACACGAAAGTCACTCACCAAGAAGCCAGTTGGCAAGGAATGGAAGAGCAAGACCCTCACACGATTGCCTGCGCATGTTTTCCAGAACCTGCCTACAACAATGATTCGAATTTGCTAAATGTCGCGATTACTACGCCATAAGAATACTCACGGAAACTGTGCGCCCAGCCAACATGCGATCGAAATATACCCTAGCAGATCGCTCAGGGTGAACGATACTGTCATGGTTCTAGCTGAAGGTCTCCAGACTCTGGATGATGACGGTTGTGACCAAACTGTCTTTTGCTCCGGAAACGAATGGTCCTTGGCACTGCGATGAGCCCGGTGGTAACAGCAGTTACGGACCTGAAGCGAACAAACTAGGCTGACATCCTCTCGACTATCTCTTCACTAGTTACAGTTTTCAGAGCGATAAGGAAAGCTTCTATCTGCAAAGAACCCATAACGATAGGCTTTCATTTCAGTCACAATGGATCATCAGGTGAATCTAGCTTGGGCCAAAAATAGAAACCAGCCTTGACCTTTCCCATCATTGCAGTTATGCCCCCTAGTGCAGGCCAGAAACGATCAGCAGCGCAGAACGGCGAATCGTCGTCAGCAGCTACCCATGCATCGAAGAAGACTAGGTTTGTGGAGCCGGCAGACGACCCGGTGAACTTTGCGGAACAAGTTGACGCAGCCCTGGAAGGGCCTTCGCGAAAAGGCAAAATCAAGACAGAAGGCTACGAATCGGACTCCAGCGATGATGGTGAAGGGGTTGTTGAGAGCAGAAAGAAGTCTGCTGTAGACAAGGATGATGAAGAAGACGACATGTTCGCGATGGCAGAGACAGAGGAGAAACCAGAGGAGTTGGCGGCCAAGAAGAAGGACAAGTACATGCGCTTAGGCGATATCGTAGGACAAGAATTTAACAACGACTCGGACTCGGACGACGAAGAGGAGGAGGAAGATGAAGATGAAGCTGTAAAACGCAAAAAGGACAGGGACGCCATGGGCTTTGAACTGTCGTCTTTCAACATGCGCGAAGAGATGGAGGAGGGGAAATTCACAGAAGATGGCAGCTATGTTCGGACGTATGACCCCCACGCAGTGCACGACAAATGGATGGATGGATTCACAGACACTGAGATCAAACTCGCTCGCAAACGACATCGAGAGCAGGAGAAAAAACAAAGGGAAAGAGGAGAGAAGGAGGAGAAGGAAATCGCAGAGAACGGCGGCAAGAGTGGAATTGAAATCCGACTCTTGTCGTTGTTGAAACGGGGAGAAACCGTCCTTGAGGCTTTGCAACGACTTGGTGCTCAGGCAAAGCGGAAACATGCGTCCGAGAAACGGTAGATCCCCTTATTTGTCGCAGATTCTCATCCGTCTAACAGCTCTCTAGAACAAAGAGGAAGCCTAACAATCCGAGCAATATGAGTGTGGATCCTGGCTCAAAGCCACCACCCACCGACGTCGAAGTCATCACGCAGCTGGTTTCAAATCTGATGTCCCTTGGGGATGTCGATTTCTATTCCAAAACCTATGAAGAGATCGTTAGGCATGTTCGTTCAATTGGAGATGTCGCTGAAGACTGGGAACCCCCCTCTGCAGACGTGAAGTACGAATACAAGTGGGATACACCAGGCGCTGAATCAGACGGCCAGGTCTTCGGCCCCTTTGGAGAAGAAGACATGAAATCTTGGTTCAAGGCAACCTACTTTGGTACTTATGGTGAAAAGGTCAAGGTTCGACGGACTGCGGGTGAATGGGGAAGCTGGGATGACGTGGTAGAACCATGAGATTCTGCAGAAGATAAGTATACGCAGCGTTGAAAAAGATTAAAACTAAAGTACATGTACATCTATTATACCCGACCCGTGATAATGTCCGATGGTCATCCTGTCCTCTGAGTACTAGTGACTGATATATTGAAACACGAAAGAAACCTCAGGCAGACCAACCTCTGCACGGAGCAAGTCGTCGTGGTTGTTTTTGAGCTCTGCGTTTGTAAAGTGGTTCCAGCTAGAGTGGGATAGTAAGAATGGGTCTGTCGAGAAACAACTTGAACCTACGTGCTCGCATCGCCGTAAAGTAACGCCGAAGATTTGGCGATTTGTTTACCGTCTTTACAACGCTTGCATTTAAATGTTTCGTGCGTGTCGCATAGGGTTTTTTCGTTGAATTTGAACAATTGACGCAGAGAATCGAGCGAAAAATGTCGCTCAGCATTTTCTTTCTCATCCACAACGGCCGAGGACAGGGCCTGCTTGTTCGCCTGTCTTTGAAAGATCTTCTCCTCTATTGTCCCAGTGGAAATGAAGCGATAGACAAAGCCTGATTATGGACACGTCAATCGCCGGAACAAAAGGTAGAGCGAGCCCGACCCACATTCTTTCTTCTGTCCGTCGCGCCAAACGCGAGCAAGAGCTTGCTGATCGGCAGCAGGGTTCCAATCTGTGTATAAAGCCAGTTAATAAACGGACAGTTACTCGTACGTGGGATTTACCAGGATCGAACAGAATCAATCTATTGGCGCCAATTAAATTGATACCGCATCCTCCGGCCTTGCTGCTCAGAAGGAACACGAATTCCTTCCCATTCGGATCGTTGAACTGGTCCACAAGCTTTTGCCGCTTGGTGATGGTCATCGTACCATCTAATCTGAAATAGCCGTACCTGGGCGAGGCTATGTGAGTAAGAAGTGTCTTGGAAAATGTAAAGACGCAAGCGTACTTCTTGTTCCTCAACATCTTCTCGAACAAGTCGAGGGTTTGGGTATAGTTGCTAATAAGGACGATTTTGTCGTCTGTCTGGGTATCGATATGATGCAAGAAACTAGAGTACAAGCTCAGTAAAGCGTGAAAGAGATAATTCCCCAGTTACGCACCGTTCCAGAACCATAAACTTGCCACCCCATTCGGTATGTACATTGTTGGTTTTACCTCCCCGACCGCTTTGTTGCCCAGCGCCCACAAACCCCTGAGGAATAAGATCCTCGCAGCCTCGCAGGTCGTCTGGCAGATTCAACAGCTCCGGATGATTGCAAAGCTTCTTCAAAATGTTAATCGCCTTGAGGGGCTGAGAATTGGTACCGCGAAGCAGTGCCTTGATTTCTGGTGATACAATGAACAAGCGGTATAGCGCCAATTGGAACTCAGACAGTCCGCAGAATACCACCTGTTCATACTTGACAGGGACTAATAAAGTTATGAGGAACGAACGGGGAGATATCAGGGGACCACCTACGATATTTGGACAACAGATCGTTGGTCCTACGAATGATGAATTTCATCACCAGTCCCCCCAGCTCCTTGAGCTTCACTTCACTTGCAGCTTTTACTTCGTCCGTCGCAAGGGAGTCGCGACCACGAATAATGGCGTTTTCAAAATTCTTTCTGAAGTCATTCTTCGAACCGAGGAACTTGGGGTTTGCGAAGCTGAGGAGGGAGAAATACTCCGAAAGATCGTTCTTTCGCGCAATGAGCTTCTGTGATCTGAGCTAGGTAGTATAAACCCACTTGGATTGGAGTTCCTGTCAATATCACTCGTCTTGTAACATCCAGTGCATTAAGAGCCTGATATGTAAGGGAGTCTATGAAGTAGATAAATATCAGCTCGTTACATGATCGATGATAAATGCCCCTCTTACCCGAGTTTTTCAGCCTGTGGCCCTCATCACACAGCAATAGTCCAATCTTGCAGTTGGCAAGATACACTGTTAGAGTTCGAAGCGTTTCATACGAAACGATCATGACTAAACCCGACATGAGTACTTCTGCAGTAACACGTCTGAAAACACTTACCAGGTTGCGTCACGTTGCGTCCTTTGGCCGCTACCCAGCGAGCAACCTTTTCAAGAAGTTCTCCTTTGCCTCCTTTGCCATCAATGGCAAGAGGTATTAGAGTGTCTTTACCTAGCCACTTTACTGTGCGACGTCATTAAACAGCCCCAGAACTACGAAATATGCACTTACTAAGTTCGTTGGCCCAATTCTTTACCAGACTCGAAGGGCATGCAATAATGCATTTATCAATCGTTGGCTTCCCGGGATGAGGAGATTGCTTTATTAACGTCCACAAAAGAGCGATACATTGCAACGTCTTTCCTAGACCCATTTCATCGGCCATAATGCATCCGTATTGGTTTTCAACGACCATCCCGGTGGTACACTTATAAAGGAACTAACCAAAGTGATGAGTAACAGCGACAGTCATGACTACGAGGACTCTTACTTTGACACCCTCCACTTGATGCGGACGTAGAACTTTGGTCAGGCGTGGGTCGATGACTACAGGGACCTTCTCGCTCTTTGCTTTGTCCTTGTCCTCGCCTAGCATCTTCTTCAAACTTTTGTGAGGATTGAAAAGCCCAACCGTTTTCTCCTTCGCTTCTTGCTCTGCCTTCTCTCTGGCCTCCTGCTTTATCCTTTCCTGCCTCTCTTCATCTGTTTCTCTATCGTCGATTGTTGGGTCGTACAGCACGATCGCGTGGTCCGCCATAGGATCGTGCAGAGGTCTGGGTATGATTTTGACGGGCGGTCTAATTCCTAAGGATACCCCAGATGCAACAAGAGATACGAGCGATCCATCCTTATTTCGCATCGTAGGAAGAGAGAACCGGCGGGTAATTTGGTCAAATGGCTTGGGCTTGTAAACGGGATACTTCTTGTGCATTGCTAGAAGTTCTGCTTCGTTGTGGTAGACACCATCCTTGTCTTTTCCTCCGTCCCCTGCCTTCTTTTTCCGCGATTTTTCCTCTTCAGAATCGTCACCATCCCCTTGTTGCCCTGCATATGACACTCTTTTGCGCTTCCGCTGTGGTTGAGCCCGTTCAATCTGTTTCGCGAAGGTTGGTGGCTTAAAAGGCTTGCTTATGCGAACGCTCTCCTGTAGTCGGTCAACAACATGTCCATCAGAGGTCGTAGGGGCCCTCCTAAGCATTAATGAGAGAAACTGAAAATGGGTGAGAGCACGAAGATCGTCAAGAAGCCGATGCTGCCAGCCATTGCCCGTGCAGCGCTGTCATCGTCAAGCAATCAATTAATCAACAACAACAACAACGCGCTCACTAATTTAAGGCACGTGACCGCGACAACGGAGTAACATGTGATGAAACTGGCTTTCGACCAATTAATCAATTAATTCCTCCCTACTTTTCCACTTCATTTTCAAGAGAGTAAGCTTGAGGATATTGGTACTTTGGTCATTCAGAGAAGTTGTTGAAAAATGATAGCAAAGGTAACGATAGCTCGGCAATTGCATGGGAGTTGATATTTTTATTTTGTTGAAAAAATAACTGCGGAAAGAACTTGAATCACAATGTGTAAATTGGTCGAAACCAGTGGAGCCAGGGCCCAGTATGTACCTGGTGAACGGTAGGGAGGAGAATCGATGTAAAGAGGTATATGAAAGCGCAGTTAATGAGATGACGCGTAACTCGACCATAACAAAGTGTCAGCGTTTGCAGCAGCGTCAGCATAGCCAGAGTAGTTCTCCACCACAACCAAGGCAACTAACACCTGACGAGACGAAACTTGATAGCTCGGAGGGATATTCAACCGTTCACAGAGCGGGCCGTTGCTTGAGGAGCAAAATGCGTACATTTGTGTCCCTGCGGATCCGATGAACTGGGAGTGGTGATTAGCACATTCACAATCGTTGTCCAGTTTACTCACCAGTTCGCCTTGTTCAAGTCGCTGCGAGAATAAAGTGAAATGTTTTTTGTGCTCTTCAGACGCACCGACTCGGATTAGAACCCTCCCACACCCCCTTCCTGTCCGAATGGCGTCCAACACAGCTGTCGCGGCCGACGATGAATAGAATTTGCCAGGCGGAGACTTGTACGACACCTGAATATCGAGTGCGAGCTTGGCATTGACAGGTAAAGGATCTGTCAACAATGCAGGGATAGACACTGACGCGTCCAGATTGAGTGAAAATGAAGAAGTATTGGGGCTTTTATGGACGTAAGCACAAGACTTCCACAATGAATCTCAGCCACTTACGATTCAGGGCCAGCTTCCATCGAGCCATTCACAGAGGACTCGTTGGCTAGGCCACTGTACAATGTTTAGCTCTGATTCCCATCTATGCAATGTCGACACTTACAGAGGACCGAAAATTGTGGATTGCTTCCAGGTATGCAACTCTGTTGTTGTCGGATCAGAATAAGATGAGGATGGGAAAAGAGTTTCTTTGGCCAAATTCAAGCTTTCACTGCGCTGGGCGGCCGCATGTAACATGCTCTGATCTTGAACTGAGTTGTCCGGTGCAACGGGGCCGTTTGGTGGCGGTTCCACATCTTCAACGAAGTCCGCCAACTCTCCAGCTTCGTCAGCCTGAATACCAGCCAAAAAAAGCAGCTCATCCGCCCCTGGAGGATCGGCATTGATTGGCTCCTCTCTCGCATCTCTGGCATTCGTTTGAGTTGATGTGCTCTGATTATGATATTGACCTTTGATGGACCTCAACATTCCGTTTTTGCCTGCGGTCAAAAGTGAAGCAACATTCTTGTTCCGATTTGTGCGAGTGGAAGGTAAAATGCTGGATGAGCCGTGCAATACTTGGTTTCTTTTTATGTTGTGAGACTTGGCTGTCGTTTGACCGTCGTGAGCAGATATGTTCGGGTCGTCGTCGAATTTCACCAAGGTTTTGTTAGTCCCTTGATGGTGTCCAGGCGCCTTGTCAGCTTGGGTTTCAAGTTCAGACAGTGTGTTAATGTCATCTTCTCCACCGTCTGGCTGAGAAGACTGGTCTGCCGATGACCGCGATCGCATATTCAACTGCATGGAAATTTCAAGCTCTTCGTCTGAGTCTGGGATCAGTTCAGAAGACGGTGGTCGAACTGCCGTTTTGCGCCTTTGTGAGCTTCTTGAAACCGACGCATCGCGACGGGTTGTGCTGCCACGCGTCATTGGTGAGGAAACGTCTTTGCGCTGGGAAGACGCTGCTCCATTACTTGACGTCGATGGTCCTTTCTCCCGAGTTCGCTTCAAAGGTCGCGCCTCCTTCAATACGTCCACCATGCTTCTGCGGCGCTTTGTGGGTGATGCTTGGACCTCAATGATGGTAGGACTATTTTGTCGCAGTGGAACTACTGGCGTCGTAGGCTCTTTGAATGTAGACTTTCTTTTTCCCTTGCGACCTGTGGGCATTGTCAGGGAATACACGGGTGTTTGGCGAATGAGTGTACATACGTGGTGGACCGGTTGGGGCAAAATGCTCCCCAGCCTTGAATTGTCTCAAGTCATGTATGTCACGCCCATCTCCTGCTCGGTCCCAGAACGTCTCTAAGAGATTGTCCGATGATCCTTCAAATGATTCAATCGGTTCCCAGCTGTTGACATCGATGGAGTTGATGCATGAGTTTTAAAGTCTTTAAGCAGGTCCACAAACTCACGTATCGTCTTCGGAACCATAGCCTTTCCACTGATACCGACAAGATGGTAAGTAGGGTACGACCTGTGATGGTGTTGTATGCTCACTCTGACGCGAAATTTCTGGGGCAAAGAGACCACACAGTGAGCAGGATGTCATGTATCAAGTCAATTCGAAATACCCAGGCTAAATCCTTGTTTCGGGCTCCTTTCTTCTCGACTCTGGCTTCGACAATGCACTCTGGGTTGGTAGCGTAAGATTTCAGAGCATAGCCGGGGTTAGTATCACATACCAACTTCGTATTCCGTTTCTTCGTCCATTGTTCCAGTTGTTGCTGGGCGGTGGTTGTTGTGAAGTGCGAGTCGTGGGTACACGATGCTCAGAATAGAAGTAAACCACCACGTGGGAGAGGGCCCGCCATCACGTAGTAAGCAGCATGACCCGAGCATAATGATGCGGTTGTCCGGACACTTACGACCAGCGTGCATTGGCTTGCGTCGAATTTTGAGGTTATATTATGGCTGTGCGGCTCAGCGCTCTTTTTCAATATTCACAAGGTAGTCGCGTAAAGCAGAAGCAGAGATGCTTAAGATTGTGGCGCTTCCTTACCATGGTGTAACTTATGAACCCGTAATGTCTGGTAATTAATGCTAATATCAATATTTCGTCGCAAGAATCTCAGGAGCAAAGACAAGAAGATATCAGCTCGGATAGATGTATCCCACCCCTCCGAGTCTCTGTGTAGACAAGGTCAGCAACGGTAAAGTATTTAAGGATATCGAGAATCGAGTCGCGCCCGACTGGGCCGTGTCGGCGTGTTTTAAAGTGGCGAAGTACAAGGAACTTGAGGTTACATCCTGCCAATTGTCTTACTTACTACTTGATACCGGTCCCTCGTTACATACGCCTGAAGCATGTCCGAAAAAAGGACTCAATCGGCCATTCGTCTTCTGCAGTATATATATATTCCAGCTTCGGGATACTGGTCCCTCAGAAAACAGCATATTTATTATTCAAGTTCAGCGACACCAATTAACATATATCCATCCCCCTTCGAAATATTACGGTTGAGCTTAGGAGCTGACCACCTATCCTGGCGCTGTACAGTATGATACCTCAATTACAGCATCTCTAAATATGAGCCATGGGATTTTGAGGCTGATTACGGTTATTGTCAGTCTTTCCGTTTAGACGCATATCTGAGTCCTCGGATGTCCTCCGCACGGTACTGCTTTCCAACCCGATTGATCGCTCTGGTACTTGTTGCCGCTCGGAAGGCTCTTATTTAGGCTTACAGCGGCCCAAAACAGTTGTAACTTGCGCATTTGGTCCTCTCGGTATGTGGAAAACGGCGAGTCAAATCAAATGTGTTAGATCAAGGAAGGGGCTACATCTTGGATTTTTGATCGCGGTGTGGGCGATTTTGGGCGCTGAGTGCGATTCTTACAGCTTCAAGAAGAGTCTGGCATAATTTCGGGCGACCTATCTGCACAACCATTAACGCGGGCTTGTACCACTTGATCATGCTTGAATTAAATTCACAGCTCGAGTCTATGAGTACTAAGTAGTAGTTCCATTTAAACTAGTTCCAAACCAGGTTTTAAAAGGCTTGTCTTCGATCTTCGCAGGATCTCGCTCAGCGCCCAAAGTCGCCCACATGCCACTATCAAGATTCAAAACCCACATACAGCCCCTTCCATCTGTAGAATCTAACGTATTCGTATTTGATTTGACTCGCCATTTATACACCCAATGTCACCGATATGCGCGAATTACAAATCATAGAGTGTTACAGGGTCTATCTTAAATAAAAAGAGCTATTTGAACGGTAACATGTATACCATCCCGATTTTCGACCCCACTACCAACGCATTCTTCTCCCAACAATGTCGCAGCCTGCGTACGTGGCTCAAGCAGGTCGGTTCAATTTAGCGCCACCAGTACAAGGACATCTTCGCTAATATACAACATCTATAAGCTTTAGGACAGTGTACTAATGGAAACCACAATCTTGAGACGAAGTTTGGAACCTGCGGCATTGTTACCGCCATTGTGAGTGCAGTACCGCTGGCCCTTAAGGCCTTGAAGCTTAAGCATTTTTGACACTTCTCCCCCCAGCTGCTCTTTCCCATCGGCCTCATTGCACTGGCGTATGCTTGCTCTTTCCTCTGTAACCAAACTGAAGCTTCTGACACAAGTTCTCCTTCCCTTTAGCATTGACAAGAAAAAGAGATGTGTGCATTGCGGCGCCGTCTTTTAAGCGACGCTATAAATAAAAAGTATAAGAGTATATATTGCGCTACACAAATGGTGGGTAGCATGAGACTTGAGAGTAGGAATTCGAGATGGACATATATATTGCAATTGTATTGCCGTCAACCTCGCACGCGCAGATCCAAGTTCGCGCTTGACCTACTATCACCATACCATCCCTGCCACATGCAGGAAGAAAACTGCAGTTGCCGTTTATATCGAACGGGTTACACAGAAGTTGAAATTTACAGTTATGAGATATGTGTCCCGATTATCAAGGCTAAGAAATGTATGCCATAAAACGTATGTACAGCGATAAGTAAGAACTATAATATACGTATGATTAAACAAAGCCCTGCGAGAATAAATGTAATGTACAGCTAGTTGAAGATATGGGATATGGGAGGTACTCAATACGCTACGGTGGAATGTTCAATGATTCAAGAGATAAAAGCAGGATATATTTACCGAAATTCCTTCAATGTGTTCCACCCAGCGAGAAACTGCAAGATAATGTCCAAAACACCACCCAAAGGTCGCAATATTATGCCCAAAGCACCACCCAAAGGTTACGCTTCTTGAGAGTTCTCGGATATGCCTATCTCGGGGAGATCGAACAGACGCCCACCGACAATACAAGCTTTGACCCAGGACCAATCCACCAATCTCGCGCGAGGAAGCTCGGAATACGCGTCGCCCTCAACTCGATTCCGAGTGACGATATATGTGTAACTTTCCAAGGGGCGACCCGCGTACTTGGGTTCTAAAACTGCTTCAACTAGGTCTGCACCCATGCAAAGCATGACACGCCCAAGTGCGTTTGTCGCTTCTTGAGCCCTCTGGTCAAACTCGGGCTGCTGAGCAAATACTAGATTAGCGTGGAAGAAGATAACCGGAGAAACAAACACATTACTCTTTTCCCTTTGTTGCGAGGAAGCATGTCGGGCCCGACACACAAAACGGATGCTCCTTTGAAAAGCTTGGTAGGAACTGCATTTGACATTATGTCTTTCAAGTAGTCCGAGCTTGAACCCCAATCAGCGTCAACTTGCTGTGTCAAGCGAATGCCAAGTAGGTCGGAATGACCCTGGGGCAAGAGATACGGCATCCAGTTCTTTTCTTCACCCTGCAGCAAAGTTAAGGTTAAGATATAATCTCAAAGAAGCAAAGATGAACGCACCGCTTCAACAGATTCGTGTAGCCACTGAGTTGAAAGAATGGGTATTCCCAGTGCAATCGCCATCAAGTATTTCGGCTTCTGGTTGGCAGTGTCGGCGAGCAAGAAGAGACGTCGAATCGTGTGTTTGGGGCTGAACTTGAATTCATCCTTGGTGATGACCCACCGATTCCCGGACTCGAACCATTTTCCGACCAAAGAAAATAGATCAGCGATGTCTTCAAAGATGGTGGCTCCGGATTCTTTGGCGGCATTCACGACCCGCTCCTTATCCTTTTCCCAGGTAGCATTGCTGACACTCAACGTGAGGACCATCCCCGTCTCCGCTAGCAAGTTTTTCCCAACTGGCCTTCGAGAAGGTGAGCCAATTTCTGGTTGCGTAAGCGGGACGATGGCATCCTTATCAACCTCTCGGTCCTTCCACGCAGATTTGATGGTCTTGTGCGAAATTCTGAGTTCATCCAGCCTGAAGATTTCATCTTCACCATTATACTTGACACCGATGGCATTCCCGTTGACACTGACGATGTCGCAAGGGATGTTCCTATTGCCACAAATCACTTCGTCCCCAACGCGGAGCTCGCACCGACGGATCTCATCAATTGTGACCGGCCTATGCTGGCCGTCGTCGAACTTGATTTCGTACATAGGGTCTTCCGCGGCAAAGATTGTGCCAGAGTAGAAGAGGTTATTGGGTTTCCAAAGAGCAAAAACCCTAGTGGCGTTGTCATTTCTCTTGGCTGATGCCATGGTCGATCGTAAACGTTTGGTTGGTGGGGTCTTTTCACGTTTGACTTTAGCTGGTGGCTTGGCAGCTTTCTTCCCTCGTTTACGCTTGTTGGAAGGACCTGGTTCCACAGCAATCTCTTCCTCCGCTTGTTCTAGTGTCGGATCCTCATTCCCTGCGGTCTCGTCCAGGTCCTCGGAATCCTCATTTGTGGCATCCTGACGTCCTTTGAATCGAGCATCGACCCTCCTTCCCTGAATTGCAGCTTTCCCTTTCCCCTTCCCACTGCCCTTGCCCTTCTCCTTTGACTTTACTTTTCCTTTCACTTCCGGCTCTGGCAACATATCTTGCTCGGGCACCGACGATGGTATAATCGTGTTCTCCGAAGACCCGGCATAGCGAGTACTTCTTGTGGCTCGGCCATACGTTTTCGTGACCTCGGGCTTTCGTGTCGTCTTTGCTTTTATGACCTACGAGCAAATAAGGATTACCGCGAAACCGACAAATTTATCGAACTTACGGGTTTGGGCACAACGAAAGTAGTCTTTCCTTTCCCCTTTCCTTTCCCTTTCCCAACGTTTTGAACGATAGGAACTTCTTCCTCGCTTTCAGATTCGATTACGACAGCTCTTTTTTTTGCAGGAGGATGATCATCGTCACTTTCGTCTGAAGCCTCATCCGATCTGTCCTCAACATCTGAGGCGGGAACGGGTTCAGTACGTGATAGCGGCTTCATGAGAATCGGGGACGGGCAATGGCCATCGTCACTCGCCATCTCTATGTCGGCCACGCGTTTGAGCGGACTGCTGTGTTGGGCCTCTGAGTCAGGGACAATTTCCATCTGGTCGCGACGGCCTTGGTATATACCAAGCCCAGGAATAGGACTCTGCGTAACGGGAGAAGACCGGGAGACCGGGTGCGCGTGTTGAGCGAAACGCACACCTATATTTACAGGCTGTGTGTCTTGCCAGTTGGAATTATTCTGCGTAGTGGGTTGCGTATCCTGCCAGAGTTGTCCTGCTGCATTGGTTGGCTGCGTCGCGTAAAAGTCTGTACTTCCGCTCGTTGTCGTTTGTGTCTCTTGCAGATTTATGTTCCCTATGGGGGGTGGAGGCGCTACATTAGGAGCGGCTGCTGCAATGCGTTCGTAATGTCGTCTGCGTTGGTCAGGGAGATGGCGAATCAAGGAATTCGTGGTGTTGTTGGTTTGTGGAACTGATTGCCCAGTGCCATGGGTTTGAGGTTGATAGGGTAATACGGAGGTTCCAGAAGGTCCCTGTCCTTCGCTGTCAAAACCGTACAATTGAGTGGCGGTCTGAGTTGCAGGCTGGGTCGGTTCTGGAGACGGATGGTAGTCTCCTGCAAGGACAGATGCCCCGAGGCTTGAAGCCGGCTCGCTCTCGTAATCTTCTTCGCGTTGGTTGCTATAAGAGGTTTCCGCATACTGTATTCGCCCAATAATTTGCGTGGCATCTTCGAGTCGCGACCGATCAGATTGGGATCCAGTCGAGTTTGACGGTGTGGCTTCTACCAGTAATTTGCCTTGAGGACTTGCTATGATTGGTCCGTTATGTCTAGGAAGTGAATAGCCGTAGGTAGAGCCGGTGGCCTGCATCCTGTCTTTGAAGGCATTTCCGCGTGCTAGATCTTTTATAGGGATGTCAAACGGCTTGTTCTGTGCCATGTAAGGTTGTTCGGGGTCCCTAGACTCCCCGCGAGCGAAAGAGTCTTGGGAGGAGTCCCGAGAAGATTCCCCACCAGAGTGCGCAGTGGCCTTGACTTGTCGACCACGGCTGGGAGGGGCGCCGTGCGTTGACCGACTGGATTTACTATGAGAGGGCCTTGAAGTGAACCTTGATTGAATCTGGTCCATAGAAGAAATGGGTAGGGGCCTGGCATTCGGTGTTCTGGCCTAATAAACGCACGTTCTCGTAACCAACGGAGGAAAGTCACAAAGGAGATACACACTTTGCTGTGGCTCTGAGCGAGGGAGTGGCCCGCTTTATCCACGTGAGGTGTCTTATTTGAAGCCTGGTGCTTCGACGAAGAATCTTTTGTTTGCTTGACGCTGGACGTTCCAGGATTGTTGACCGGTTCCGTGGCGGTCCTAACCGCGTGTATGTTCTCTTTCTGAGAGCCTTCATTTGCCGCTTCTTCCTCGAAATTTTGGGTTTGTGTTGCTGCCAGCCCGTGTAGATGGTAGTCAGGGAGAGAGGATGGATTTCGGGATGGATTATAAAAGTCGGCGATGCCTGCTGCAGGTACCACGGTAGGCCTATTGCGTGCCGGTGCTACTGGAGAGGAATCCGGCCCTTTTAATGGTATCAAGTCGTCGAGTAGCTGTGTTGCTTGCGTTTCCTCTTCAAGGTAACTAGACTGCAAGTTAAAATCTGCCGCGAAGTTCAAGCTGATATTCAAACCTCATTTCAACGGCGATCGCGCGCCTTTCGCCGTAAGAGTCGTCCTTTGACGCGTTTTTCTTAGCCCAAGGGCAATAGAAATTGACTGTGAGGGACCGGTCGAGGTTGGAGTGGGTATAAGGTATGACGAAGCGGCCAGGAGAGCCTAGGACTGCTAGAGGCACGTCGCGCGCCAGTGCCCGAGAAAAAAGGCAACTGACTACCTAAAAGCCTGTCAGAGCAGAAATACGGGTAGATAACCGCAGTGGGCACCTCGAAAACGGATTAAAATGTGATGTCGTGACGGGCGGAGAGAACTGTGACGGTTATGTCTGCTCAGTTGTCGATCGAGAGACCGTGGGAGCTATTGGTTCGGAATCCTGCAGTCGATGTCAATAGGCGCCGTGTTACTCGTACATTCAATATCCAATCCCGCCCTTATCCATTCGGTCGAGTCATCAAGGCGCTGGTCGCACTCGAACTTACTGGAAACCTATCATGGGGGACCCGCGACTCTTCTTACAGCGCAGGAACCGTCGTTCTCAAAGGCAATTACCCAGCAAGAAGTCACCGGTACCTAGCGCGGAGACTCGGAAGCCTATCACGAATGGGAAACGCCTGCTCCGCCTTTATCGAGGCTCAAAGCTCTATCAGGATCTCCAAGAATTGGAGAAAAATCATAAATCGCCTCTTTCTAAATCCAAAAATCTGTCTCCGGGCCTAAAGGACAACCACCCCTCAAATAAGGCCGGTGTTCATCAGGGCGTTTCTGGTATTTCTACCCACAAATATGTCGGCTTTGGTTACGCGAAAATCAATCTACCTCTGGCGTCAAAGTCGAATCTCGGTCCATTACCCACCACCGGTCCCATCAATCTTCCTGCCAACTTGAAAGGCAACCTCGCGAGACCCTCTGCTTCGGCGGCATCTTTCATACCACTGCCGCCGCTACTGTCTGTTACGTCGCCTCGCGACTTTACTTCTATTAGCGGCACGACTCACTCTGGAGCACCCTCTTCTACTGCCGACACATTGGGTGAGGCGCCGGATCAGACCGATCGTGGAATTGCTCCTCCGGTCATAGTCCTTGTGGCACTTGGGGCAACATGTCTTCTCCTGGGTGTCGGAATCGTTCTGAGGGTATGCACTAGGCCCCGGAGAAAGGACAAGGTCAAACCATCTCTTCCCATAATGGAAAACGGAATCCCCGAGAACGACGATTTCGTAAGTCAAGAGTCGCCCGTCTTTGGCGGAAAAGAAAGGCTGGCCTCCACTGCTCCAGAGAACGATGACCCTATGTGGACCTGGGTTCAATATTACAAGCCCCAGAACGCGGAACTAAACACTACGCTTGATGCTGGTAGACTGGCGGACAACGGGGTTACCCTCATCTCTGACCTGAAGAGAATATCAGCTGAGCTGGCGGGATATGGCACTTCAGTTAGGAATCACAAGAACAATCGACACTCTCAGATTGCTCAGCAAGAACCACCCAACCCAGAGATCGCCAAAAGCCAAAGGGTTTCATTTTCCGGTCTCGAGCACACTGGAGACCTGTCAGGACGTGGATTCACGACGAACGGCACTTCAAGTTTGACGTCGTTCACCGGAGACGGACACCATATTCTGCAACGTACTCCCAAGTTAAGGACGCCCCGACGAAGCAAAAGCTACTCGGACTCTGGGGAGCAACGACGTCGCGACTCAGCTTATCGTCCTGACACCGCTTACGAGGGCGCAGACGTTTCCTCACCCCCTGGTTACTATCAACCAGTCTCAACCCCTACTATCGGCTTGACGCCCTCAGCTGGAACTGAAGGTCGCGCCAGGATCCAATCTTCTTACTTTGCAGCAGGAACTTATCCCCGTCTGTCCTCCATGCCCGCAACCTACTCTATCGCTACCGCCACCAAAGCCAATGTGTCTCAAGCTCATCTGCAGGCCGTCACAAATCTCCAATACAAAGGCGAACAAGGACTCAAGGACAACGGAGTGCCCGACAGGGATCTTGGTCTCATCTATGGAGACTCTGACTCTCCTGATTTGTCTTACGCACATCCATCTCCCCAGCCGACCTTGTACCCAGACGACTCTCTTAGCGTGATTGGCTCAAAACGCAGCAAGAGGGTCAGTCAAAGCTTTGTACAGAGCAAACGGTTATCAAAGTTACACAACGTCGGGAATATTCCTACCTCTCAATCGACCAAGGCTGGTGGATCGCAATCAACGGGATTCTTGGAGATGAGCTTTGATGTCAGCCGAATGTCTTTGAGTGACATATCTCCAGGGCAGACAGAGAACATATCCTTCGATAGACCGGGATATTTTAAGCAGAAGACAGAACCCACAAGCGCGGAGA
Organism: Coprinopsis marcescibilis; assembly: GCA_004369085.1. Classification (NCBI taxonomy): domain Eukaryota; kingdom Fungi; phylum Basidiomycota; class Agaricomycetes; order Agaricales; family Psathyrellaceae; genus Coprinopsis; species Coprinopsis marcescibilis. The sequence goes on along the minus strand of ML210147.1, from coordinate 554,850 downwards.
AGAGAAACTACCACGACAAGCCACCCAGAGTCCCCTCTCCGCCTCCTATGCCATCGCTCGCACAAATGGCCTTGGTACACTCCAACCCAGAAGCTTACAACAACTACAGGAGCCCGACATACAGTATTTATGGGTTGTATGGAGACCGGAAGAGCAGCGCAACTGCAAATATGCAATGACTGGTATACCCAAAGCAGACAGCGATTTCGATGGAATGATATACACATACCTTTTGTCAATGTAACTACTACACATATCAACATATAAAATAATGTGATTCTAGATACAGACGATCTAGCCCTGGTAGGGAGATACAAGTACAAGGTATAATGAATCCATCAGGCATGCACGACTCGCAATATAATGCGTTGTTCCCGAGTGCCGCTGCCGTCCAATAGTTTCAGTCCATATGCGAAATGATCGTATCCGATAGCGAGAAAACAGATTCTTAAATATCAACAAAAATTCAGTAACAAAGGTTGCAGCATCACTAGTTCTTGTATCGGGATTCGAGACCGCGTTTAAGGGCTGAAAATTGAGCTCTCAGAATCAAATAAAAGTCGGAATATGCGCGTGAAATCCTTACCATCGCAAGTATCCTTGGCGTCACCGAACAACATCTTCGTTCCAGGCATGTAGAACATGGGATTTGGAACATCAGCTAGTGATATTAATCAGCTAATATCTAGATAGCCGCGGTGAATGTAAGGCACGCACCATATCCACTCGCCAAGCCACGCTTCATGACTATGACCTGTTTGCTCTTCCAAGCGTGTAGAACCGGCATTCCCTGTCACATAACATTAGAAACCTACGCGACGCCTTGTGGTGAGTGCTTACGGCAATAGGCGAGCCAGCTTCCAGCGCAATGGGGTTGACAGTGTCGTTAGCTCCAATGACAAGGGTAACATCGGTGTCCTTGAAGTCATCGTTGATCTCGTCCATCTCCAGAACAACTGAATTGAGGTGGTGAGTATGATACCTCGAAAAGAAAACAAGGGGCTCACTGTCGTATGGAACAGATGCTTCAGCGAGAAGCACGTTGCATTGACCCGGCATGCGTCCAGCGACTGGGTGGATGGCAAACTATCACCCAAATCAGAACAACGAGACGGAGTATACGAGCGAGAAGATCACTTACGCGGACCGTAATTCCCTTGGATCGAAGCATCGAAGTGATCTCCGAGATGGCATACTGTGCTTTGGCCACTGCCATGCCATACCCGACCACCTGCGAAGCGAATGAGGAACAATGTGAACACCCAGTGAGTAACGCTTACAAGAATAACACTATCCGCATTGGTCAGAGCTTCCACTGTATCGTCCACGTTGGTTTGGGTAATTGTGCCTTCTATCTTATGGGTTGTCTCAGCGGACGCCGATGATATTCCTCCGAAAAGAACGTTTGTCAATGATCGGTTCATTGCGACACACTATGGGATTTGAGAACGGAAATGACTGTGGCAGAAGGAGAAGGCTTACCATGATGTAAGACAAAATAGAGCCGCTGACACCTATGAGGGATCCAACAGAGACTAGGAGTGAATTATCCAACATGAAGCCTTCCGCAACCAAGGCAAATCCACTTCCTAGGGATTGAGTATTGGTTCAAGACGGGAAGTCGGAACACGTACGAATATGCATTCAAAACAGTGATAACAACCGCTATGAATTCAGTTAGAACCATGTAGAGGTGATACTACGCCAAGTCAACGTACGCATATCTGCACCTCCGATCGCTGCAGTGGTGGTGTACCCTTTCGCGAAACTCAAGATAGTGCTCAAACCAAGGAAGGATGCTGCAATTTTCGGGGTCGTAGGAATCGAAGCCAAGAAACCGCCCATGGCGGCGATGTTGGCGGAAAGTAGTGCGATGTTAGTGGCATGACCTCCAGGAAGTTTCAAAGCTTTGCTGGACATTTTGGCAGCAAGCTTCAAAAAGGCAATGATTGATCCGGTGAAGGTAACGCCACCTGCGATTATTGTTCGAATGAAGTGCTTCTCGAATTTGGAAAGGCCACATACCGATGACAACTCCAAGGTAAGCTGTGACGGCGTGGAGAGTGGAGAGGTGGCTAGGATCTTGCGTGACGCTTGCAATGCTGGTTAGAACCGCAGAGAGACCAACAATCGAGTGCAAGAGTGCGACTGTCTGAGGCAACTCCGTCGCTGTCACCCGCCGACCGATAACAGTTCCAATAATTCCGCCAACAGCAGCAAGTCCTCCAAACTGAACAAGGACCTCGGGAGCGAACCCAACAGCAGCAAGAGATGTCAAAACACCAGAGCCAACTCCAAGAACACCTAATGCATTGCCTTGTCTGGAGGTTGTTTGTGATCCGAGTCCGGAAAGAGAGGCTATATTTGAATTCAATGATAGCACATTTAATGCATGGAGCGTCCTTACCGATGCAGAGAACACTGCTAGTAAGGTAGCCAGCTTGAACGAGGCCGGCCATACCCGTTCCGGCAGCTGCCAAGAAACCACCAGTGAATATTACAGCAGGAACACCGTATAGCCAAGAGTACTCGGGTGGATCCGTGGGCCCTAAACAGAGGATATGTATTGAGTTTTCATGATAAAATGCATGTTTAGAACCGGAAACGCACGCTTAAACATATCCAGCATCCTCTTGGTCAGAATGAAACCACCAGCGACATTAATCGTGGCAAGCAATACTGCTAGGGCACCCAGTGCTTGTGGAAGTGTATGGGGGACGATACCCCCACCCATGACGAACATTCCGGCGACGCCGACCTTTAACGTTATTAAGCAAAAGTAGATCTATAGTAGAAGAATGCTCACCAAACCGGAGATAGCATTGGTGACCGACATCAGAGGAGAATGGAGGGCTGGTGCAACACCCCAAACAACCCTGTATCCTACAAGACCGGCAAGGCCAAAGGTGAAGAAGTTGTCCATGAATGCCGGACCTGTCGCTTTTCCGAGGGCGATAACAGATCCCACTCCTCCAGTAACAAGTGCGACTTCTCGGCTTGCCTTTTGCCACGGCGTGATAGCGGCGGCTTTTTCCACTTCTTTTGGAGGAGCAGCTGCAGCTGGTGGAGGGGGAGGCAAGGCACGGACAACGGGAGGTAGGATTTCTCCTCGGTGCACAACCAATGAGCCCCGAACGACCTCATCTTCCAGGTTAATGTTGAACCGACTGTCTTCGCCCACTGACAAGAGGAACTTGGTTATGTTGTTGGAGTACAAAGTCGACGATTGTGTAGGCAGCCGAGAGGGAAGATCGGTATAGCCTGGGACGCGTCAAATCAGTGAGAGTTGTGATACATGGATTGACGCGGAACGCACCAATAACAGTTACGCCATTATGAACCACCAACTCGCCTGGTCTAGTAGCCTCGCAATTTCCTCCCGCCTCGGAAGCGAGATCGACAACAACAGAGCCTTGTTTCATAAGACTCAACATATCGTAAGTAATGAGCTTCGGGGCCGGTTTGCCAGGGATAAGAGCCTAGATGGAGTCATATGAGTGCTCTTTCAGTGTCCCAGCTGCTACAAAACTTACGGTAGTAATGATGATGTCCACTTCTTTGCATTGTTCTCTGAAAAGGGCCATCTCAGCCTCGATAAATTCTTTCGACATGACTTTAGCATAGCCGCCAGCGCCATCGCCTTCTTCCTTGATATCGACTTCGACGAATTCGGCCCCGAGAGATTGAACCTGATCACGAGCAGCAGAACGAGTATCGAATCCACGAACGATTGCTCCAAGCCTTCTAGCCTGAAGAGGGTGTTAGCGTAGATCGTGTGACGAGAGGGAATCATACAGTTGCGATTGCGCTAAGTCCAGCAACACCAGCACCAATAACCAAAACCTTTCCAGGGGGAATCTAACAACAGGTATTGAGCAACGGGAAAATTCTGCTGTTGAGATGTAGCGTCAATCACCTTCCTAAACCCTGGGTCAGTTGGTCGGCATGAGGGGCATCGGTAAATTCACATACCCAGCAGCAGTAACCTGACCCGTTAAGAACCGTCCGAAGTGATTTGATGCTTCTAAAACAGCCTTATAACCTGCAATGTTGGCCATGGAACTATACTCTGGACCATTAGCTTTTAGATCGAGACTTGGATTTGGTTTCTTACCTTAAGGCATCGAACACTTGAGCTCGCGAGATGCGAGGTATCATGTCCATCTAATCCAGCTAGTTGAAGCTCAATCTCGCTTAGAATTGGATTTACGTACTGCGAAGGCGTTGACCTTGCGGGCGGAGAGAGCATCGACGATCGGCTTGTTCTGGGCTGGATATAGAAAAGACACCACAGTGGTGCCTTCCTTGATACTTTCTGCCTCTTGACCAAGCAAAGGTGGGCGAACTTTGAGGAGGATGTCGGAGGACCCGAATAGCTCTTCCCTGGAAACCAGTTTGGCACCTGCTTCTGCGTATTGTTCGTCAAGGAACTTGGACTCTGTGCCAGCATTGCGCTCCACAAGAACCTCTTTAAACCCTTTCTTGAGCAATAGTGTCGCATTCTGTGGTGTTATAGATACCCGACGCTCGTTGGGGAACGTTTCTCGAGGCACACCGATTGTGAGGGACGAATAAGGAACGCCAGGAGCATCGGCCGAAGGCGTTGTCGAGCCAGAATTTGCAACCTTTTGTGAGGAGTGAATGCGTCGACAGCCTACGAGCGATTTTCTTCAGCACCCAAGCATACGATAGTTGTAGACTTCGAGAATATCCGTACTCACCAATTGACACACCAAGATTGGCGTTGAATGAGGATAAGCGCCAACATCCATTGACTGCCAACCTCAGAACATGTTTCTCCATGATGAAGGCCCTACAACAAGCAGAGTTACAAGGCCAGAAAGGCAGGTCCAGCTACTGAGAGCCGAATTATACCTCGCAACTGTGGTCCAAGTCGATGTGGATGGGAACAGTGTTGACTTGTGAATAACTGCCGATTCAGCGGGACGGGCCTTATGTCCGCCGGACATCATGCACGGGATTTAGGCGGACCGCAATCACAGAGCCTTGACACACTGGTGACCTCTTGGCGAGGTTACATTCTTACCATGATGTCAATGTCAACAACTTGAAATTTAGGTATTTGGTTCTTACCATGCTCAGTCCCTATAGTTATCTATCTTGCAACAAGAAGCCAAGACCGATTTCCTTGACTTTCTCGTTTGTGGACATCCGCGCAGGTGACATGCCAATTCGGCGGTTCGGTTTTTCCAAAAATGTTCTACCAGAATCGTCACGGTCAATCTTAAACATGCCCCTCGGGGCCCCAGCAACCTTTGTCGCCCCGATAGGAACAGCGGCGACCATCGGTTTCATCCATTTAGCGACCTTTCATCGAGTGCACATCATCTTCTTTGCATGTCAGTGCTTGTCGAAGAACTTCCGAAGATTGTCCCATCATCCATAATGCTCAAACCCAGCTGATTACATAGAAGAAGGCAAGGCCCCACCCGACGGTTCCTTCTGCTAGTGTCACTACTCAGTCAAGGAGTTGCCGTTTTAGGCGAAAGTCCGGTACTTGTAGACTGGCGATGGTTATATTTACCAGCTGCAGGAGCAACACTCAATTGGGATCAAGATCGCAACTTGTTTTCCGTTCGCGACTGAATGTTCGGTACCGGCACATTTAATTGCTAAACATATTCTGTTTTCTGACCACCTTCTTGTGCTCTTCTAATCCGACTGAGCTTCCGATGAATGTAAGAATGGATTGAGCAGCGGGGATCGAGCTTAAGTATCAAAACTTGTCCGACTCCCGGATGGACGAACGTAGGCAATGGGCTGAATTGATCAAGAATGAGTGGGGTTGTCCTCAAAGAGCCGGAGGAAGTTTGCCGGACAGTTCTCGTTCAAGCCTTATCAAGGCCTGGGTGTGGGGGTGATCCCATACTGCTGTAGCTGCCTCTGCGCTGATTGGAGGGAGAGGTCTGCGAGGCAGACCGCCATAACCGTACACCTTCTCCAGCAAATATTTCGTTCCGGCGATGGAGGTCTTTGCGATCGTGTAGTCTGCACGAGCGACGATTCCTTGCAGACGTTGAGCTTCGGGCAGAAGAGTGGGATCGCTTTTCGATTCCTCCGCCAGCTGAAACACCTTCGCCGTCGAGTACTACAGTCCCAATTCAGGATGATGAATGTCAGAAGCAGAGAAACATGCCTTACCGGCGCCAAGTTTGCCAGCCCAGTGATGGCTCCATGGGCCTCCACATAGGCAGAGGGCAATAGAAAATCGGCAAAACCCCCTAAAACAAGGAACGATGTCTCAGAATTCTTGCGAGGATACTTCGCGGCAAAAGAAGGTTCTGCGATGGCTTCCGCAATTCTCGTCAATTTCCCAACATTTCCGCAACTAGCAGGAAATATTAGTACGGCAAAATCGATATTCTGAATTTCACGTACGTTAGTTTGACACCAATAATGTTGGGACATCTCTCAGCCAGCTCTGTGATGAGGTCGGAATCAAGGTCGATACCACCACTGGCGCCAGGATCTACAATGACGAGCTCAGTCACGCACCGACGGAGAGGCACGAGAATACGCACAGTTATAAACTATGACCGGAATGGGACTCTTCTCGGAGACCTCAGTCCAAAATTCAATCAATGATTGTCGGTTGTTCGCCAAAGCACCAGCGAAATAGCCACTCGCGATAACAATGGCGTAGTCAGCCCCTGCAAGGGCAGCTTCCTTGGTCAATTCCAATGTTTCACGCGTGCTCCCTCCCCCAGTCCCAGCAATTATGGGTACATGTGTGAGACCGGCATCATCAAGGACTTTGCGGGCGCTCCGGATGAGGATGGTACGTTCAGCGGGTGAGAGATGAATGGCTTCGCCCATTGAGCCAGCGATGAGCGGCCAAACACCAGCGGCAGCCACTTTGGAAATATGCTTCTCAAAAGATGGGATATCTTGAAAGCGGCGAGAAGTAAATAGCAACGTCGTACGATGAGGCGAGAAAGCATACCCAGATCCTCATTCTCCGGAAAGAAGAAGGTTGGTATTGGGGCGTAGATACCGGGTCTTAACGTTCGCACGTCGACGCTGTGGCCATTGGTGATACCATTACCGCTCATGACAGGCGTTGAGAGAAGGGCAAATGGAGTAGATCACATTGGCTTTGAATCAGGCCTATTTAAACGATCTTCATTGTCACGGTCCGAGAATTCCTTGCATCAAACGGTCCGAGTGGTTGAATGTGATCCGGGGTGGTACCTGAGGCCTGAATGCCTGTGTCTACCACTCGACAACTACTCGATACCACCCATCCAGACAGTAGATTCTGGATATTATCGAGACCGACAAGGGTGTAGCCCTCCCTGAAAGTTTGTCCCTGTACCGCAGCATGAATGAACATCAGGCATCGGGCCGCAATCAGTACAAGGGCGGGGAGGGTAAGGAGAATGGGGATGTGATCCGTCAGGAATGGGAAAAGGTATGGTTATCGCCAACGGTGGTACATTTCTTGAGGTGCAGATAGGGCGCGGGTAAAGCTTCTGAGCAGTTGAAAAGGCGAATACTTGCGTCAGGATCCGGGTCGGATCATCAAAGCCCATCCAAAACTAGGATTGAGAGAGTGAATGAGCATCATCACGTTGGAGAAGCATCGAAGATTGGCTAACCTTCAGAGTGTGAACCGTTCACAACTACTTGGACCCCCGTTCTTCCACAACCTCAAGTCGTTCCATGACTTCACGCTCCCATTCTGTCCAACCCTCTGCATCAACTTCGTCCCCATTTGTTGCGGAGGCCTTTTCGAAGATCTCCCAAGGGACGCAAGCCTTGTCGCCCTCTTCAGTAGGCGTCGACACGAATCGGCCTTGGCGAGTGCGGCTGAGCGTTACAACATGGCCAGCGGATCCAATTGCACGAGAGAGATCATGGACGATTGACCTAACATAGGTACCCCCGGATACTCTCATTCTAAGAACAAACGCTGGAGGGGATTCGTCGTCTGAAGGTATTTCAGGCCGGTCTTTGATTTCGACGGATTGGTCGAGGCTTTTTAAGGTTACTTCCATTGCCTTCTTATCGTCTTCCGAGAGGGATTTTTCGGGCCATTGGTAGCTGTGATTGTTTCCTTTCCATTCGACTAATTCCAGGGAATGGACAGTCACCTTACGGGGTTCGATAGGCCTTGGTAAGGGTATACCCTTTCGGGCGTACTCGTACAAAGGCTTGCCATCCATTTTCAAAGCGGAAAAGCTGCACACAGAAGAATTAGCACGAGCATAACATTCTGGTGAGGCAGCTCACATCGGAGGGGTTTGATTGATTTCTCCAGTGAATTGGGAAAGGGTTGCTTTAATAAGCTCTGGTGTTACATGATGCCATGGTGCCATCTGAACCTTTGAACCTTCGCTATCATATGTGTCTGTATCGCAACCGAGTAGACAGGTTGTTTCATATTCCTAGATCCAATATGAGCGATAGTTATACATTCCAGAAACACCCTACCCACCTTGGTGCAGTTTAAAAAGTCAGAGAGCTTTTTGGTTCCTTTCCCAACCCCGATGACTAGAGCTGATCTTGAGAGGCGTTGTGACAGAGTGGATACAGCAGCTTACCTAGGACTCCATCTGCTAGGGGATCCAGCGTTCCGCCTTGCCCCACTTTAATGGCTTCCCTAGCCTGCTTTCCCCTCCGCTTGTTGTTGGGCTTTCGGTTTTTGATTTCTTCAAGCTTGTCGGCAGTAACGAAGAGTTTTGACCGAGCAATTAATTGCTGTAGGTCGTGTACAACCGACATACTCGTCGGTCCCGAAGGCTTGACGACCCCAAAAAGCCCTGATACCGGGTAGTTCGCGACGACCTTGGGCATTCTGGGCTGAAGATGAAACCTGCAGTTGAGCGCTGGGAGTCCTGAACGTGGTCGAGATATGCGACGAAAAGATGTCCTAAGCATTGCTGTGTTTAGATGTGTCCACTTGTAAGTTCGAACACATACAATGGCTGGCGTTGATGGAATGGACAAGTTTTTGGGCTTGGGGACGAATTCGCTCGTCGCAAAAACAAGATTTCTGTGAGCCAACAACTTGAAGCCAGCTTACTAAGCCATCGTTTTCGGGGTGCCAAGCCGCACTTCGACTAAGCGCCCAATCAATTAGAGTCCTTTCAAAACTCCTCGATGACAGAAGTCTGGCAGATATCGATGGTAGGTACATGTGTTACAATTACAAAAAATCCGCTGGCTAGGTAAACTCTCGCCAGAAGAGAGCAGCCCAGTTTGGTTTCAACGGACATGATGTCGTAAAGACCAGACCCCTCCACACACGCATCGAGTTTTCCATCTTTTTTCGAAGAAAGGCCACCTGCCTGCGTTGCGCAGTTCGGAATCATGTCGTCCACCACATCTGACGCATATGACTTTGTAGTCCTTTAGGACATCCTTCGTAATAATGTCGAGGTCATTCCCCTTTGCTGGAGCAGTCACTGACAACCGCGAGAGACCATCAACTAGATCCTGGGGTTGGATGAAAAGATGAACCTTGTCAGTCAATTTGGAGTTTAATGCCACTTTCTTCACAATGTCGTGCCAATATTGAGCCAAGGCCAAATTTGGTTTGCAAGCCATGAGAGTTTCGTTCTGTGGGGTTTCTTAAAACAGCTCATAAGTTCTAACTAATTCACGGACGAAAACCTGCAATGCATTACCTGGTAGTTTGACGAGCTCCCGAGAGGCTTCTTGAAGAAATATTTCCAGTTCGCCTAGATTGATGGGACAGTAGTCAATAACGTCGAACAAGACGTTCCGCAGCATCTTCTCAGTGGGGTCAACAGTTTGTTCAAGGAGACTATTCTCCATATCGTTCCTGAAGTTCCTTATGTGTTCGACGAGTGACCGAAGAACTTCAAGGGGAATTGGGTGAGAGAGGTGGACCAGTGTCGATAGATCATCTGTATCCTCCGAGTCTACTAAAAGGTCTGCATGAACAAATCTCCGTGGAGAATTGACATTGTACACCTACCTGGGGTTTCAAACAGATCGTTCCCATCTTCTTTGCCGAGCGTGTCTGTGTCGTTTGTCGAGGCGAGCACACATTGCTTCAGCATGGTCTTGAAAAAGTCCAATATCCAAGAGCACAGTTTGGTCAAGGGTACCAGTGACACTGATAATGAAACTGAGGCCGATCCACACAAACAAACGTGACAGGTTCTCACATGGATCATAACGATATCCCTCGCTGACGTCTTCAAATGCAGCCTTGCATGCAGCGAGGGAAGCCATATCTTGACCGACTCGCCAACGGGAGTCGCAGTCCTTGCGCTCCTGCTCAGTCCGAGCTTGTAGAGCGCGAGTTCTGAGAGTAACATACATGTCAGCACGCTTTTCATTAATAATCGATAAGCAGACACGCCTGTATAGCTCAAGTGCAACTCCACAGAGTTCGTGAACCACTGGGGTGGTTGCACCAATGCGGCTATCTTTCAAAATTTGCAGTCCTTGGGTGAAGGATTCAACAACTTCTTCAAGGGATATGTTAGATTGAGAGAAAAGGTGCACTATGTCGCCGGCTGCACGCTTCGACAATATGGCCAAAGCAAGGTCTTATGAAGGGTGAGCTTCTAGCCAGGAAGTCTGGAGATTTACTTACCAATTGCGTTGGGCAAGTAGTTATTTTTGCCTTGGAGTGCCTGGGGAAGGGCGTGGATGGACGATTGATGACTGTAGAGTGCGAACGATGTTGCCCAGAGTTGTTTTTTGTTTGGTGACACTACTCCTGAATGAGGTACTGCGATGAAAATGTTAGAATAATCGACGTAGAAACAAAATAGCTGTCAGCCAGACGCACGTCCTTGCGAATACACGGAAGACCAGATCGGGGATTGCTCCCATTGATTATTGTCAGTCAAACTGGGGCTACAAGGACACCGTGAGTTGAATGGATACAATGCTCCAGCTCGACTCTGTCGTACATGTTGATGACACGCATCTTGCCGACTAGGGTGTCCTTAGTTCTGGATTGATCCCTAGAAACCTCTCCCGATGCATCGAGCACTCCAATGATAGCCACGCCTTCTGTGATCTGGGCTGGTTGAATCATTGGAACTGTAAAGGCCAATGTCCCGTCAAATGAGGTGGTATTTCTGTGCGAGCAAGACTCAAAGCACAATTGTAAGTGAGGTTCACGTTACGATAGAACAGAACAGAGGGTTACCCAAACAGGTCCTGGACTGGAGTCGCCTGGAGGGCGACGTGTAAGGGCGTACAGATTTAGCGATGACTTCATGTTGTTGGAATCGTCTGAAAAAGTTCAGTTTTTCCTACCGCCACTGACGATACTAACTCACAGTTGCCGAGATCCATTGTCGAAACACTTAGAAAGAGGTTTTCTTTTCCGGCGGAATCTTGTTCCGATGGATATGACATGAACGTCATTTGAGTGATATGCCCTTGGATCCTTCGCAGGGGGGGAAGCTGAGATGAAGTCAAGACTAGAGACCGGTCAGAGTGATTGCCTATGCATGTTGAGGAATTTATCGAACCGACTGAAGCGTTCTTTATGCTTATATCCAACATTGAAACCATTATTTTGGATTCTTCACCATAGTAGTCCCAGTCCGTGGCAACAGACGTTGAATCTGCTTCCGAATTAAAGGAAAATTCGTCTTCTTGAGGCGAGGGTGGATTATGTGAAGGAAATGAACGGGATCGATGGGCGACAAATATCCTTGGTTCTGGTGTGTGCGTTAGTGTCGGCTAATTGACAACTTGAGCCAGCATTTGGACTTGCCGGAGAAATGGAATCCAAGTGCTGCTTCAACACACACTCGATTACTCTTCCCGTCAGCAACAGATCTTTGGTTTTCAGTGACGGTTCCGGGATGTAGCAAGGATATGGATATCTGTACGATCTTGGTGTCTAAAAACTGGGGAGCATATATCAAAGAGGCGCAATGATCCTCTGTAATGAGCAGCAAAGCCAGCTCCGCCTGTGGTATGCGTGGGCCTTGGGGAGGCAGCCGGATCGGAAGTTGAGAAGGTCCAAATGCCCACTGTAAACAACAGGAGGTTAGAATCTCGAACAAGACCGTGTAAGCGCTCATACCTGACGAGGGGACCCTAGCCACTGTCCTGTTACCACACCAGCCCCTGCAGGAATCAACCAAGTCTTCAGAACCCTCCAACCCTCCAGGTATCCGTTGTGTTTCCATATGCACCCCGTGGAAGAGCCATCGCCGGCAGCTGGGAACACAGCGAACAGATATTCGTCATTTGGAGAAACAAGAATGCATGTAGGAGGCTTATGACTCCGGCCCTCTGGCGCTGAAGGGGGCGGAACGACAAAATGCGTCGACTTGTTGGAATGGCGCCCTAGCACAAAAGGTCGACCTTTATCGGATGCAAACAGAACTGAAGACGAAGACCATTGAACAGATCTACAGCAACAATGGTCAAGTTGAATGGCTCCTAGTGTCGAAGTAGAATCACTACCTTTTGGGTTCTGTGAAAGGGATTGTGTCCCACCAACCAGTCTCGTATGCCGTACGCGTCGATTCGCGTCCCTTGCCCTTACTCGGTGAGGCCATGTTATGGAAAGGGATTAAGCGCAGAGCCTGCTCGCGGCAACCTCCGACTAAGCTCTCGACGATGACAAGACCGTCCGGGCTCTGATTCTGAATCAGACGAACACCGTCAAAAGAGATCAATAGATCCAACAACGCACACAATGGCATCCTTTCAATATCAAAAGTCTGTGGATAATATCCCTACAACCTTTATCATTCAATCGTTTGCGGATCGAGTCTTGGTTCTTGTGACACAGCTGGGCAAAGTGGGAAATCTCGTACGTCGTCCAGCAGTTATTTCAGGTTCTGTCTGACAAGCTACAAGATACAAGCTACACTACTGTCCACAGCTCCACTGTTCAGTCCAGAATACGAACCAAAGGAACACGACCCCTTGTGGATACCGCCCCCGCCTCCAGCCATCCAGCTCACCCCATTGTTGGGTAGCAGCACCTCCGAGCACCAACAGACTCTTCACTCCTTGTATGCCTCACAAATTGCAACAGTTGTTTGGTATGCAAACTCCCAGTTCGCTTTGGACGGTGATCGGAAGAGCGTTGTTGTAGGAATCGCATTAAAGAGGGTGGATGTCGAGGGTTCCGGTTGTGAGCTGAGCGATGGCGAGAGGGGCACTTTCCGAGAAATTATAATGACCATTCAGAAGATTATACGCGAGACAGTAGCCAATTAGTTGGTTCCCTGGTTCCTTTGCTGTATTTTCTGAACCTGATTCGCTTGGTATTGTGCATACTTCCACCTCAAAAGCTCAGAAAGTCGTTCATCGGGTGCGGTCGCCGTGCGGGGGTGTCGTTCATACATATAGTAAGCAAGGACTCCGGTTCCGATTCCCAGGAAGATGTCGAGTGTCCTACCAGTATCGTTAGTAAATGATAATACCGGCTTGAATATTATGCACGAACCTTGAAAGTAGGACTGGCGGCATGAGTGTTGAGTACTGAGTGAGGATGTTGACGAGAAGGAAATGTTATGGGGACCGGAGACCGGAACAATTTTTTTGGTCGGGGATGATCGCGACCCTGTCCAGCTGGCTGTTCTCAGTGAATGTTGTCATCGCCAGCAACTTCCACCTTGGACAACTTCTGACCACTATTCCACCGTATCATTTCAGTTCTCGCCATGTCTTCTGCAGCTTTGGAACGTCAGATTCGCCCTATTTACGGTGAGCTATGACCATCGTCCTGGAGGCGTATGTGTACCCATTATCTCATAGATGCTCTCGACACTGGCTCCAACAAGTCAGCTATCGTTGCTTGCAATAAAGTCTTGAAAAAGCACCCCAATAATGACCTCGTCAAGGTAGAAGTCCCAGTATACTTTCACGTTCAATTATGCTGAACCATTGCCAGGCACTTAAATCGCTCGCGCTCGTGCGGTCGCAAAAGGTTGAAGAGTCTCTCGTGTTGTGCGACGAGGTTTTCGCAAAGAAACCCACTGATGATTCAGTCTTGGCTGCAATGGCCCATGTTCTGCGGGCTCTTGGCCGATGTTTGTCTTCACTCCCCATCTCAATCTTGATCATCCGCTGAACAGTAATTAGTCAATGACATTATTTCAATGTGGGAGGAGGCTTTCAGACAGCAGCCAGGGAATGAAGAATACGGGGCACAAACCTTTATGGCAAATGTCCGCGGTTCAAACTGGAAAGCTGCGCAACAAGTACGCAAAAACGCCGACATCCGCATTCGCGACGCTGACGCAGCCATCTCCAGATCGCGACGCGTCTGTACAAAACATTCCAAGAAGATAGGTACTTGTACTGGAGTGTGATCAGTGCTGTACTCCAGGTTTGTGAAAACAATTGTTTCGATGACGCGCCTGGAATTGACGCCCTGTGATCACAGGCAAACGACCCTTCAACCCCTGCGGCAATGCGTACGATCCTGTACAAACTCGCACATCGCTTGATAGAGTCGTGCCCGACACCGTCGGTCCTCAACACCGATAGATTCCACCTTCACTTGTCCATCTGTTACGAACTCAAACTATTCGATGAGGCCCAGAAATTGCTCAACAACGAGGTTGGCAAGGCTATTTGCGCCAATAATTTGTCTTGCGATGATCTCCGTCGGAAGATCATAAAGGCACAAGGGCTCGTTGAGGAAGAGGGAAAACGTTCCAAAGAATTGATCACTGAAAAGGGGTGGGTGCTTAATTTACATTTGCTTAACGCCGTTGAACTCGAATTTATCCAGTGATCGGAATTGGCTTGAATTCTTGGCAGTTTTGGACGCAGCATTTGCTCCCATAACTTTGCCACAGGGCGGCGCTCCTTCGGACTCGCAAAAAGAGTCGGCAACTGTCAGTATTCAGTCTGCAAAAGAAGTTTTCGCTCGTGTCGCCAAGTTGGACGGGAGATCGGATAGGTCTGGTTTACTTGCCATTTTGGAACTTGAGCGCCGTTCTCGGGAGCACAAACTTTCGGATGGTGATTCGAGAACTCTTCGCTCAGAGGTGTAAATACTGATACTTCATTTTGGCAGACCCGTCGAAACTAGTCACCCTGCTGAAACAATATTTCGAGACTTTTGGTGACAAGGCGTGCTGCTTCGAAGATTTGAAGCCCTATACCGATATTCAGGGAGAGGAACGTCAACAGTGGATAGAGTTCCTGCAAAACGTTCCAATTTCTTTTGTAAGTTTATGCAGAATCTTTCTACTGTATTTTCAGAGATTTACCTCGTGCCAATAGGAAACCACAGAAGATTTGCAGCGTGTCATCAACGTTCACAAGCATCTTCGCCACAGATTATCACCAAGCGAAATTAACGTCGATTCTGAGCAAAAGCGACTGAAGGCCTACGTCTCGCACTACGAACAAGGCCTTCCCCTTGGTTACTCCTTGCCCCAAACCGAACTTCAGCCTGCAGACGATTTGGCGCTTCTCGCTGGCAATGCATACATTAACTTATGGAGCCTTACCAACGATCAAAGTCATCTTCAGGCGGCCGCTTCCTTTTTGGAATATGCATTGCTGAAAAGCAAACATTCATTTTTGACGAGATTGATACTCGTTCGTATCTACCGCTTACTGGGTGAGTGAAATCTTGCTGGGCCAATTAAGTTAACTCAAACAATATGTAGGTGCACCTTCACTGGCACTTGAACATTATCGGGCCATGCAAATCAAGCAAGTTCAACACGACACGCTCTCCCACCTCCTTCTTTCAAGGAGCTCTACATTCTCCACCGCTCCTGCCGGAGACTTGACCTACATCTCGGAGTGCTTAGAAGCTACTCAAATCTATTTGAGTAACTCACAAGAGGTGTGGCTTGTCGCCTGTTTGACGTCGACGATATGCTAACGCACTTGAAGACTTCCGAATTTATTTCTCGGGTCTTCCACGCCGAAAAATACTCCCAGGTAAGTCCTTCCAAAGGTCAAGCTTTCGCCAGCTAAAGTTTGTTAGATCCCCGAATTTATTCACTTTGAGGAGAGGTTAGAGAACTCTCTTCAACGCGACTCGATCAAGATAGAATATCTCCGAATGCGGCTGTCTCATGAGGCTATTCTTTCGGACCTCATAGACATGGAGTTGATCGAATTGAAATTTGTGTTCGACCGGCGTAAGTGATTGCAAGTTATCCAAAAGACGACCGCCTGACAGACAGATAACTAGTGCATTACGACAATCGCGATTTTGATATTTTACCAGAATATCAACCAGCGGTTTCCAAGTCGCTTAACGAGCAGACGTTCCTCTTTGGTAAACCAGACGGGGTAGGTCACTCCCTCATATCTGCTGATCGAATTTTGACTCTGTTAAAAAGCTTGGCTGGTTGTCAATCTTCCTCAAGACCTATATCAGAGCATTTCAACACGCGAGTGATTTAGACGAAACTGTAGAAGACAAGCTTCTCATCGGAGACAGACCGAAGCAAACCGGAAACTTCGACAAGGCATTGTCTTTGCACCAGCGACTTCTCCAGCGCGATGAGGCTGAACTGTGCGAGGTGAGTTTGTATATATTCTGCAATGCCAACATTTACTGACCGGCTTCAAGCTAACTTCGGAAGAAACAAAGCTTATTGCCTTTGCGACTGCGCTTGCCGACTGGTTGGAGCCCTACCACGATTATGCTCGTCCCCCTCCTGCTGTTGTTCTCGCGGAGGCCGCCAAGCAGAATGAATTGAAAACGGGCCACCCACTGAAAGGCATTCAATTACCTCCAACGAACGGCGCCAATGGTCAACAGAAGAAGGAGGAACCACCTGCAGTCACAGAGCCTCCTGCCACCCTTCTGAAATATTTTGAAGGTGAGGATTTCCACCGCACCTGAACTACGCTTTTCTAAGATATTTCAGAGGCCAAAACGCGCTTTGAATCCCTGAAGCAATCAGGTTCTGTCGTTGAGTTGTTGCAAGTTGCAACCCTCGTTCAAGAGGTAAATTAATCTATATTTCCTCGAAAAGCCTATCGCTCAACCTTTCGCGTTCCAGGCATTCCTCTTGTTCAACGTCGAAACCCTTCGGTTCAAGACACCTTCCGTCATCAAGATAAATAAGTTCGGCGGACTTGTACCTAGCTTCAAGTCTATCAGGACGGAAGCAGTTGCCGTCTTGAAGACCATCTCTGCCGATCTGCTCACACTTTCGGAATCTCAAACTTCAACCGATGTCCGAAATAGCGCGGTGGACAATTGCAAGTCTGTGCCAACAACTTTGGTAAGTTTAACTGTTTGATGGTCGTACAGTGGGTTTAACAATCATATCATATCATAGATCGATCACGACTTTGGATTTGTCCTCGGAAAGAAGATCGTTGACGCTAGGAAGAAGGCACTTGAAGGTGCAGGTAAAGGTCTTGCCAAGACTGCGCAGCAGTACGGTACTGCTTAGACACAGAGCTATCGCTAATTCTTCATTCGGAACACTTTCATCGCTTTGCATCCCAACTCAACACACATCTGTATTTGTAGACCGCGGACCCTTCACATTTATACATACATGTCATCTAGATCATCTTCTGGAGGCTCTGGCTGAGGTGCATTGCTTGCAGAACCTGGCTGCGGGTTATTCCCTTCGAATCCGCCTCCCATTTCGTCCAGTGCGGCCCATTCATCGTCCATCAGGTCATTCAGTGAACTACGCGCCGGTATGGGTGGTACAGACTGCGGTCGGAATACTGGGTCCATGTCAATGTCTGGGGTATCGAACTGATCCCATAGCGATTCGTCTTCTGTAGTATCGATCTCCATTGGCGGCGACTTGGTGTTGGTTGTTTTTGAGGCCATAGCTTCTTCTTGTAGTAAAGCTTCGATGTCTTCGTCGTAAAGGTCGTCCTCGGTTTGAGGCTCTGATCCTGAAGTAAGAGGTCTCGAAGGAATCCGGGAAGAGCTTGCAAAGTCTGACATCGCGTCGGAATCGGAGGGTGCATGGGGTTGCGCCTGGGCATCAACATTGTCCGCCTCTCTGTCATCGTCGTCGCTGTCCAGGTCTCGTTCTTCCAGATCCAAGGGAGGAGCTACATCCTTGGATTCGTCCTTCCATGTGGTCAACTTGCTCTGTTGGGCGTCGGTCAATCTTATTTCCAATGCAGGGATCCACCACACTCACCATCAGCAGCCTGGTATGACATAGCTTCTCGATCTTCGTAACAGTTTCCCGGAAAGGTGCTTTAGGATGCAGCTGATGGGTCCAGAATTGGTATCTCTGGAGTAGCCGATTCAGGTCCGATGCCTAAGTAGCTGCGGTCAACATTATGTGCTCGATGATTGCGTACTGGTAGCTCCACACCTCGTGGCCCTTGCCCTTTGGTTTGAAGCCCTTCATATCTTGAATGAGTTTAGGGAAACCTTTCGGGTCAATAAGAAGACGTTCATTCAGTGTTACAACTTTCTTCCTGGGTTTATCTCCGTCTGCTTTGCCCTTCTTTTTGGCTTTATCTTCGGAATCCTCAGGAGGCGGTGAGCTGCTCGGCATGACCTGATGCGGCGTCAAAAGGGCAGAGCGCTTGAGCTTCTCCGTCACTCGCTTTTCCACCTCGTCTATGCCACCCCAGTTCATCTCCTCGTATGTGTCGTTGTCCATGAGGTCGTCCATGGCACGCGTGTCAATAGTAATTGGAGGCCCTGCTGCTTCATCGTCATCGTCACTTCCCAGTATCTGCCGTTGTCGCTTCGATGGCCGTCGTGGCGCGTCGTTGTCGTCGTTGTCGTCGGGATGGGGGGTTTTATGGCGCTTTGGCACGTCCTCCACGTCATCATCGTCGAAAAGGCTCGCGACTGAGAAGTCCATTACAGAGCGCGTTGTTGTTGCTTGTATGTGCAACACTGAGCAAATCCATGCTCCCGATCCCACACGTGATGTGGCGACCTTTGTCCTCCTCCTTCCGCAATCATGACCAATGCACCGGAGAAGGCTCCAGACGTTGAGGAGGGAATCGAATACTGGAATAACCAGCCAGCAAACTACGATGGTGTTCTGGGAGGCTTTGGCACAGGGGTAACACTATTTCTCTTCAGTTCTGGCAATTTCCACCATTTGTGACTTCAGTCTCTCCCTCGAATAGAATCCTTGGGATCGCGTCTTTTTCTGTTGGGTTTATACCCAGAACTATCGACAGTGCCCTCGGCCTACAAACCTCTTCGAGAACCAGAGCATTTCCTCCGCGTTCGCGCTCTCGATGTCGGTGCAGGAGTAGGACGAGTTACATCGGACACTCTCCTGCCCCTCGTATCTGATGTTGTCCTCTTGGAGCCAGTGGAAATTTTTGTTCAAGAAGCAGCCACACGGGCTCGTGCTTCTGCAGCAGGTAGCACCTCCACTGGCGCTGAAGAACGGTCACATTGGCCAGGCCTTCAAGGTGGTTCCAAAAGCGTCACAGTGCTCCAAGGCACCCTCCAGGAATTTGATCCCCTCAACCCTCATCGGACTCACTTCATCGACCGTATCGGATACCAACCAGCTCGCCCAGCCGACGATATCGGACTAGGATACGATATTATCTGGTGCCAATGGTGTTTGGGACATCTATCGGACGAGGACCTCGTCGCCTTCTTTGTCCGATGTCAAGCTGCCCTGAAACCGCAGCGCCGCAGTCTTATCGTTGTGAAAGAAAATCTCTGTTCGGACCTGCCAGACTCGAAGCCACTGACAATTTTCGACGATCAAGATTCCAGTTTAACCAGGTATGTACATAGATGCATGCGATAAGGAATCGGCAGCAATTGATATGTTTTAGGTCTGACCTGGCTTGGAAAGTCTTGTTCAAGCAAGCTGGACTGAAAATAGTAAGAGAAAAGGTACAGGAAGGCCTTCCGGAAGGATTGTACACTGTCAAAATGTACGTCCTTGGTTTATCCCTTACTAATGGTAAATTTACTGATTGGTTCATGACAGGTATGCGCTGCGATGATTACATCTGTCTTTTTGAAAATCCGCGAAAACAAATGGAAATGCAATGAAAACATATGGGTGCTAATGTGATACAAACAACGAACGATGGTGGTAAAACTACAGGAATCTAATACAAGAAAAAGCGCGATCGACTTGATCGTTTTATTTGCCAAAGCTTGTAGCGGCCAAGTTGGCCGCAATGGCCTCGGTCAAGGGAGGCATACGGTTGGCTTGGACGTCCACGCGTCTTTTAAGTCCAGGGAACATAGAGAGCATGACGTAGTCTAGTTCTGGCCAGATCTCGTCGGATGTATTTCCGGAAAGCGTTCTCACTGCAACCTTTGTTGGTCGATATAGCGTCACTTGATGGGGGTGCTGGTAGGGGTTCTTCGGAGGAGCGACTTGCTGCGAAGCAAGGTTTTGATAATGCGACAATATTGGCGAAGTTGCGGCGTAAAATGCTTGTAGCCGACGGGAAAATATCTCCTGCAAGCGACGTCAGCGTTAATCAGAATTTGCAATTTTTCGAAGCACGCACTGGATTGTCGTCTGGGCGCTTGGTCAAAGGTTCTCCGGTCACGTCGTCGTACCCTGGGACACGAGGGGGATTATAGGAGGTGTTATAGACGCGTCCTGAAGCCAAATGCACCCAACGGTCTGAGATACGGCTTAAAATAACTTCGTCGGGGACATTAAGATTGACGACCAGCGACAACGGGGTATTTTGTTTTCTGATAGAGATGTTAAGACTCGGGAAGTGTCCAAAGTTGAGCTGCTTACCTGAGGTGAGCATCCAGGAGCTGGCTCTGGTCTAGTGTTCGGGGGAACCCATCTAGAATCCAATGCTGTGACAGCGTAATTGAGGAACGGAGTACTTCGCACAGAATGTGGGGCCTTGACCCACCTTGTTATGCAGCGAGTCCAGCTTGCTCGTGACGATCTTGAGCATGAGTTCGTCGGGTACAAGCCCGCCTCTCGCCATGATACCTTCCACTTGTCTCCCGACGTCCGTCTTTTGGGCTATATGCAGCCGCAGGAGGTCGCCCGTCGAAATGCTGAGGATGTCGTAGTGCTTGACCAGGAGGTTGGAGAGAGTGCCCTTTCCAGCGCCTGGCTTGCCGAACATGACCATGCGGACGACGCGCTCGTCCCTGTCGTCTTGCTTGCTGGTAGACGCATTGAGAGTTTGGGAGACTGCTAGCCGAGAAATAGTTCTGTGGGTGTTGAAGGAGTTGCAGGGCAGCTGTGCCTGGAGCGTGAATGTAGGGTGGGTGGTTATGCGGGTACTGCGACTAGCACCAGCAGCCTTGAGGCGCAGTCCCAGTGAACTAGACAGCTTCATGGTGTTCTGAATGGACATGGCGTTTTGCGACCACTCGGACGAGGCACTAGTCGTGGTATTTAAGAAACCCCCGGTCGGACGATTTTTCTGGGCAGCGGGGTTCTGGGCTATTGAACCCTGGCTTTGAATGCCGAAATCATTTGATCCCTCACAATAATAGCGCAATCACCAGCATTTCCGCAGTTACGACTATATACTTATCTCTCTCGAAGTGTCATTCTCTTCGTAATCTTTCCCAGATGACCTACAGCGGAAGTCCGTTCTAAGCCGAAAATCATAACACCGTCTTTCGTTCGAAATCAAATGTATCTAATGCCACCTTGGTGAACGCCGACTCCGCCTTTGCTTGACCCTATCTCAAAATCGTCATCGCCATCGCCGGTTCGCCATCCTATCAGTTCTCGCATACGATGCACTGTAACCACACCTCGAACATTTCTCGAAGAGTCTAGAGTCGCCACAATCGCCGCAGCAACTTGGTCAACATGAATCGGGGGTACGGTCAGCGCATTCGCAACCGAGTCCAGCGGTGATCCAAGAGAAGAATTCGCTTTCGGAAACCTAGATCCTAACGAACGGAGAATTGACGATGGTGTGGGGATTGACCGGGGAATCTTGCGGTGCACTGCAGCCGAGGCGTCCAGAAGTGTAGCAATCGGGGTGGTAAGCGGTCTCAGGTGAGCGTGATATACCAAGCCTGGAGACGTGCATCAGAATAGGTAAAAGAGGACAGTGGGTCGATCGAGTTTACTTGGTCGAATATACACCCCTCTGTAGTCTGGATTATCATGCAAGATGTGTTCTATCCCTTTCTCGGCCTGCCGCTTTGTTTGAATGTATCCGTCAGGCACTATGGGTCGAAATATGTCTTCAGCTGAAACGTATACAAAGGGCCGAGGCTTGTTTGGAGTATTTGGTACGGCCTTAGAAGACTCTACAAACGCTTCGCAAACTCTTAAAGCTGAAAAAAAAACTCTATAAGTCCCGGCCAATGTCTATCACGGAGAACACACCAGAATCACGATTAATTCTTGCGTAGCTACCCTGTGGTTCTTCGTCGGCCCTCTCCCGGAGAGGGTTGCTACTCTGACCAGTTCTGAAGACGGCCTTCAATAACGCAGGCACGTCGCCTTGGCGAATAGCGTTCTTATACGCCCCATCCTCCAGAAGTGTGCCCAACGTGTGCACTACGGCCCCAACCTCCGTGAAGAGATGCGAAAAGCTAGTTGGGCTCAGGGCGTCCCCTTTTTGCCAGTTCACCTAATTTATGAGGTCATTCTTGAGACCAAGTATGGATATGCTGCTTTACATTGGATGTCCAGGCGGGACTATGTCCTTTTGGAGTGCGGTAGGGATTGCCTGACGAGCTATGGCGGATTTGTGAATTGAACATCGCATTTAGTATGAGCAAGGTACCTAACGCTGGTCACCTTTAGCCCTTTTGCGAGCGCAGCCTTACACACCGCAGAGCCTATGAGGCGTCAGCGACGGCCACCTCCCTCAAATCTGAGAACGCACCGATGAATCCATTTCCACCAACTACCAATACATGTTTCACAGCTCCCAGACTCATGTGTGAGTTGTCGTTTGTGCGAGTTCTTTCGGAGGTGTCGCGTATATGCCAAGGGAGTTATGACGCGCCGATAGCACCCGTGGCTGTGCTCTACCACAAGTTGTGCAAACACAAAGAACGATTTGTCTGTGCTCTAACCAATTCGTTCGTGGTTCCGCGTTATCGCGGCGAGAGATGACGAGGGGGTTATGAGTTCACAGGTACATTAGATATCAGTATCCTACGGACAGCGTGATAAGCATGTATGTAGGGGCAGAGTCGAGGGCAGCATAGAAATAGCGAAAACATCAAAGACCAATCTTCACAACCACTTGACTCGGAAAAGGTACCTCAGTTTGACCTGAGAGACGTTATAAACAATGTACTGCGAACTTCCATCAGTATGCAAGTCAATAAATATCGAGACGGAGCCATACCTCATTGTACTGTAGGCAAAGACCTTGCAGGTCCGAGGAATTCCCCGTGATATTAGTTTCCGAACCTGTTACTTTGGGAACCTGTATCCCTGCGAGATCGGGGTGGATGGCAGAGGCGTCTTCCCATTGCTGAGGTACGGTGCGACCAAGTCCTGTATGTGGAGTTCAGTCAGAATTTCCCATATCAGATGCATCGACAACT
Source organism: Coprinopsis marcescibilis (assembly GCA_004369085.1). Taxonomy (NCBI): domain Eukaryota; kingdom Fungi; phylum Basidiomycota; class Agaricomycetes; order Agaricales; family Psathyrellaceae; genus Coprinopsis; species Coprinopsis marcescibilis. Next base: position 531,455 of record ML210147.1, on the reverse strand, counting down.
GACCTTTGGTCGCAATGGCGTCGGCCTTCTTGCAGCTTGTCGCTGCATAGTAGTCCGAGTTTTTGCATTCATACATAGGGTCGCCTAACTGTGCTTCGCAAAGAAGAAGAAGCCCAGTATTTGCTGAAATCTGGTGCATAGATGTTGAATCATCAGAGATGAAAATTCTGACATATCAAGGGCTCCTTACATGCGGACAGCAATAGTTCGCGCTCTTGGAGACAATATCAGCAAGGTAAATTCCCTTGTCGAACATGTATCCGCTGACTGGCGCCTCAGGGGGAGCGATACGCAAGCTGAATGTAAAGGTAAGTGCATTGGTAACGGGCCCGACATGTTTGCGCACTGACCCTTGAGAGAGAATCCCAGAGAAATTGGTAGTTCTGCTTCCATGCCAAAGTAATTTTCGGTTGTTTGATTTCCACTGGCCCCATCCATTGGCATCCCAGCGGACCTCGTCTTCCTCCCTTTTGACGCGGAAGATTTCCTCCACTTCGAGCCTCGAGCTATGGGTATGTCCGTGCGTTTTCTTGACGTATGCCTCAAGTAGCTTGAATTCATTCGAGCTTTTATTGACTGGGGTGGATGTTAGCGAAACGAAGCCTTCTAAGGCCAAGCGTTGACTCACGAGGAAGCGCTTCCGCCAAGTTGAGGGATGTGAATTGCTTGTCAACTGGGTGAACATCGTGATCCTTAGCGCTGGCGGACATAATTTCTGTGCTGATTTTCATGTCTATCAGATTCTCCACAAGCTGTGCTTCATCCTTGAGGCGATCCTGGGTGTTGATCACAGGCGGGACGTTGCGACCGAAGTTGTGTGGAATGACAGTGTAGTATCTGCTGCTTAGTTGGCTTAGAATCTGACCTTGGGAGTTGCCGTATTCCGAGAAGTTCTGAAGCGCGTTGACAGGGTCGCCGATAACTTCACCAATCTGCTTCAACAGGTTGAATCCACGGAGAATGGTGTCCTTGGACAACTTTCCAAGAGGGAGTTTATTGCTGTCGTACGACATGGAAAGCATGGACTGCTGCATAAAGCTGTTGTTGAATATCAGCTCCATAAGTTTGACAAGCTGTGGCGCAATGGTCGGTTTGGGAGGCGCTTTGGGAGGCTCTTGGACTTTGTTTCCAACGGAGGCTTCAGCGATGTCTTCTTCCTCATCGTCGTCGTCGTCGTCGTAGTTCCGTTCCTAATTTGGGGTCAGATTATAGTGCAACTGTAGCTGCGCTGTCACTTGCCAGATACGCGTATTTCTTGCCTCCGCCCAGAGCTTGTGCTCTGTCATTCCAGCATTTACCTATCTGTGATGAGAATTGACTGACGTCTGGAGTGATTTCAATATACCTGTCTTGGCTTTCATTTGTTTGTCGAAAGTCTAACCAGTGAACTTTCAGCCACATGCCCGTTAGAAAATCAGAGCTGAAGTACGCACCGCCATTGCAGAGCCGAGAGACGCGCCTTCAGCATACATTTTACTTTGTCCACGATCACCAACCCGGCCCCATCGGCAGAAAACTGCATAGGAGACGGGGGACGAATCTCGCTCAAGAAGCTATATGGCAGGAGTTGGGATGAGTTGGCCCGATGTTTAATCTGTAGCAAGAAAGCAAACACACCTGGCAGTAGTAAAATTTGTTGTTATTCCGACCAATCTAAAATGCGGTGAGTAAATGAAGTGGAAACAGTGCCTATTCTCCTTACATCTGTCTGGTTCAAGGTGGCATCCCAAACAACACCGGATGCATCGACGTAAACGTGATGCGTGCCTAATGCGCATTATGCGCGTGAACGATAGAAAACAAGAAATAAAAGACTCATCTACTTACCTGCAAGGTGACAAACTTCGTCAACGGGAGCTTTGCCTTTTTTAATCACTGTTTTCATTTTGGGCGCTGGAGGAGGGGTCGGGGTAGCAGCCTTGACTGGAGCTTTGTCATCGTCATCATCCTCGTCCATAGCATCGTCTTCAGACTCTTCTTTCGCTTTCGCTTTACCCTTTCCTTTGGCCTTGGTGGCTACTGTCTTGCTCTTTTTGGCGGGAGGCTTCTCCTCCTCCGACTCTTCCTCCACGGGTGGGACGGTGGTCGCCTTCCTCTTAGGTCTGGTATTGACAGGTGCAGCTGTGGGCGGTACAGATGCAGCCTTCGATGTCACAGTCCCCAAAGCATAGTTGGCCTCGTCCTCTCTCTTTTTCTCCTCGATGGACTTCATAAGCCAGTCAAGTGAAACGATTGGAATGCCGGCGTCCTTGGCCGCGGTCACTAGAGAGCTGCCCTGAGCATCCCCAGTCGGCCCAGAGTATCGAGAATACACACCTTTGCTGGATGCCTTTTGGACGTCAGCTTGGGTTGAGACGAGGTGGGTCGTTGCGGAATCGACGACCTTCGAGAAGATGCCGCCGTTGTCCTTGACGATTCCTTCGATCTGTATCGTTGCAATTATCGCGTGAGTACTATGACTAGTTTCTGACCCATGGGTCTTTCTCGACAGACCTTGGCTGTTAACGGTTGGTATCAATGCTTACTGAGATTCACTGAGACGGTTGACCACGCACCTTGAGCATATCCCTTATGGGTTCCACTAACAGCAACTACTATGTTGGCAAGAGTTGACATGTTGGCTAGATTGTGATTGAGCAATTTCGGGTGACAGAAGGAGGTAGTTGAGCAATGCAGACGCGCCGCAGGAAAACAGATATGAGCAAAGCGCTCCTTATACGTGAATTGGTTGGGAACTAGTAAACCCGTAAGGACTCAGCGCGCCCTGACGCGACAATGACTCGCCGCATCAAACACGCGGCCTGAGGCCTGATGACTCGTCGGGAGTCACATTTGCGTCGGATCAGCGCCAATTTCCTTTACAGGAAATCCCGACTTTGCTATATGATTCGCAATGTATTCAAGTTCTATATCGTCTGACAACGACGGATATTGATATTCTACGCGGATTTCTCTCAAGTGTGCGTTGTTTATAAATTCAGCGCTTCAAGATTGATAGATGATGGAAGGATTACACGTAGTTCCAAGTGACTTGACCCATCGCTGAGTATCAATTGTAGGATATAGGTTGCTTGAAATACTCACTTGGGACAATGCCGTCAGAAAGAGGGGCAATTCTTTGGAATGCGTACTCAGAAAGATCGATAGAGTTGTCGTTGTTGCATGTTGGACAAGCATCGGCAATTGTCACGGTCACTGACTGTACCCAGTAACTGGTGTCAAAATAGTCGGTGCCAATGATTTAACGAAGAGTTTACCTTTCCATTCTTGTTGTTGACAATGCGCACTTTCTTTCCGCATTCTTTGGATACAGCCCCGAGGTTCCCATAACGACCCCCGGCTAGGTTAAGAGACGGTGCTCAGCAACTTCCGCAGCCGAGTGTTAAGTTAAGATAGACTCACACATGGCAGCGATCAACTCTTTGTCTGTATGCACCTTACCGCATGCACCTGCAACGCCGTTCTGGTAATAGTAAGTGGCGCTGAGAACATGAACTTATTACGTTTGCAGCATGCAAGCAGAGGTTGTTGACTCACAATCCACCGTTAACATCAGCGGTAGCCGCCATCTTTGCTAACGGCGAAGAAGCTGCGCCGCTATCGTCTGAAGCGTTTGCATCCGCTTCGACGTCCTGTGGCTGGGATTTGGCATCCGAGTTATCTTTGGAAGCGACGGATAGTTGAATTGCATGAGTGGGGAAAGCAGAGGTCTCTTCGGATATCACACGCTCTTCGCTATCTGGTTCGCATTCCTCTGATTCCTCGTCGGTCACCGCCGAAGGGGTATCTGGATTACAATGATCAAGCCTCGAGCTCCTAAGACTCTCGCTTCGCTGAAATGCGATGAGAGTGAGCTCGGGATCACTTGAAGGGGAGCACAGATGCTTACGAGAAGAGGATGGCAACATTGGTCAAAGAAGGGAGTGTCGTGCTTCTTATCGCAGGCCAAGACTAGGTAACGAGCGTGGTATCTGTGGTACGGCTGTTATCATTATTGGAGAGGTCAGCACTTGGGATGACCTGTGACGCCGAAAAGGATCCAGGGATTACCTCTAGGTAGCCTGCCGCCCATCCTGAAGGCGGATCAGCGCGATGAGCAGCAGCAGCAAGAGTAGCAGAGGCAGCAAGACAAAACACTGCAAGCTTGACGAGGGAGAGCATATTTGCCAAGGAACGTTGGGAAAGGTAGCGACAAAGAAACGAGTGGGTAGACCTGAGCCTTTAAGTAGGCACGCAGAAAATGCAATTAGAAAAGAGGCTTCTGGTCAGCTGAACAGGAGATATGGGTAAAACTCACCGGGGAAGGAAAGAGGGAACAGAAAGAGAAAGAACGATGTCAATCTGCTCTACAGCCTCAAGGTATGGCTTCTCTCCAGAGCTTGCTGGGAGCCTCTGAGTTGCCCCCCTTTATAGTCTGAGGGCCATGAACGCCTTCTCCTGATCCAATTAGCTATGGACCACCGGCATCGTCGACTTGTAAGCAGCAAGAAGAAGGTCGAAATTCCGGTGCATATCAGGATTCGAACTGCCGAAGAATTGAGACAAGATTCAGAGCTCTTTGGATCGTGAACCCCAAGCAGCCTACTACTAGCAGGAGTAATATGAAATCGTGATTGATTAGAGTCCGTGGTGGAAGAGCGAAATCCGAGACAATCCTCGGGTCAACGGCAAGTCAGCAGTGGTCACAGTAGATGCTAATAGCAAAGAGCTGTGTAACCCCTGCAAGCCAAGCCCCTGTACGTGGTCACTGCTACTTTCGGCAAATCCCGAGGCTGTGTCGAAAGGCCAGCGGCCATCCTTCGTTGCCTTCACATGCTTGTTTACGACTTACCGACGACTGACACGAAATTATGAGTGGTATGACTATATCTTTATGTCGGATAAGAAAGGTTTAACAATGTATACGTCTCTTAGGCTATAATCAAAACCCTTTTGCCTCCTCACATTCTCTGGATACCAACCCATTCGATGACCCGGCACCAGCTCAGCAATCGATTCCGTCTGCGACAGATGCAGCCCGACTGGAAGAAATTCGGCGCAGAGAGCAGGACTTGGAGCGCAGGGAGGCGGAGTTGACCAACAAAGCTGATCATATTCGCCGCCATGGCAGGAACAACTTCCCGTTCTGCACGTACCTTGCAAACTGTAACCCATTCTAATCTACTTACACTCCACCTCTCTTCCAGTCTTCCCCTTGATCTTCCACTCCATCCAGGACGAAATCCCAGAAGTCTCTCGCCCGTTGATTACGCGGTTATACCAACTGTGGCTGGTCCTCATTGGAACACTGGTCCTTAACATGGTCACTTGCATTGTGCTCATGGTAGAAGCGGCTGAGGGAGGTGGAGGGGGCCTAGGAGCAAGCATCATGTGCGTTTTTGATACGGAGGCTGCACGAAATAATGAACCTGAGCTAGTGTTTACATCAAGGTATCTCTTTGTCATTACAATCGGCTCCTTCCTGTCGTGGTACCGGTGAGTAATGGTTTGCTCGACACCTTTTCTGCGTCATTGAATGTGCTTCTTTTACCAGACCTATCTATAATGGGTATATGAAAGTAAGTGCTATGCCCGTCAAAGGAACTTGAGTGACTTGAACGCCGGCTCTAGAATCAATCGCTGTACTTCTGTGGGTTCCAATCTTGTCTTTTGTCTAAAATGCGACGTGGAAACTTACCGGTCTCTAGACTTGTACTTCTTATTTGGAGGATTGCACCTACTCTTTAGCGTCTACATGTAAGCTGGCCGATTTACCTTGTTTCTTAATTGTGCCTTACTCTCTCCACTCAGGATCATTGGTATCCCAGGGTAAACAACCTCTGCCTAAGTCCGAGGCAAGAAGCAATCCCACTCACATTTCTCCTGGCAGCTCTGGCTCAGCTGGACTCATTCAAACGATTCGCCGGTGGACCAAGCCGGCATTGGTCTCTGCCATTTTGGGAACTATTACCACTGTTGGCTGGGTCTTGCAAGGAGCTGGAAACGCCTACTTCTATCTCCAGGTGAGCGACAATCCTGTGCTGGAACCACAACGGCACTGACAGCCGCGGACAGATTTGGAGAGAACACAACACTGCGGGTCACAGCTTCGATAAAGTAAGTTGCGCCGGACACGGGATGTTCTAGATCGGGATCTAACTTGGAACATTAGGCGAAGCAAGAACTCGCTCAACACGGAGCCAAAGCGTATTTCTCTCGGGGATAAAATGTTTGTTCTGAGCTGTATGTAGTATTGGTAGACCCTGGTGTAGGACCATGTATTTGATGGAATGGAAAAGACATTCAGGTTCAGTTCAGGGACAATTCAGGGACAATAATGAGGCAAGCACAATAAGCAAGGCAGTGAGCAGTGGAGCGGCAGGTGAACGGTGGAGAGCGGAGTTTGAACCTGATGATGAAAAATGAGAAGAGGCAGGATTCATGTTTCTTTCTTTAACCCATTCAAAAGGTGAGCTCGCTGTCCATTCTGTCGTCGTCGTCGCCCGTCGTGACCACCGTTTCCAGTTCAAAAACCGTTTAAAAATTATAAAAAAACTTTTATATCCCGAGCGGTTGCATTATTTCCTCCCGTTGTAAGCACTATCTCATCTGTTTCATCCAAATCGTTGACGAAGCCATGCAGAAAAAGCCAATAAAGCAGTAACGACCTACAAACCCGAACAAAACAAGCCAATCGACATGTCTTCTCCTTCTGTTGCAGCTGTAGAGCCTGCTTCTCAGGTGGTTGCTACCGACGCTGTTTCCCCGGCCGCTCCTGCCCCAGTCCCATACAACCCACCCGCTGCAGTTGCCTCTGCGCCCTCGGCTTCCCTCTATGTCGGCGAGCTCGACCCCACCGTTACCGAGGCCATGCTCTTTGAGATCTTTAACATGATTGGCCCGGTTGCCAGGTACTGTCCACACTATCTATGAATGTCTAGCATGCTCACCGTGTTCCAGCATTCGTGTTTGCCGTGATGCTGTCACCCGTCGCTCTCTCGGCTATGCGTATGTTAACTACCTCAACGCCGCCGATGGTAATTGCTTTGTCTAATCTGCACGGCGAACATCGTCTGATCAGCTTCTCACAGGAGAGCGTGCTTTGGAACAGCTCAATTATTCTTTGATCAAAAACCGCCCATGGTTTGTTTTCCTCGTTTCTTTGGGGTATCAGGGTCTATGTTGACCGCTAGTATTTTCGATCTCAATCAGCCGGATCATGTGGTCTCAACGTGACCCCGCTCTTCGCAAGACGGGTCAGGGCAACATTTTCATCAAGAACTTGGACGAGGCCATCGATAACAAGGCTCTCCATGACACTTTTGCTGCCTTTGGCACCGTCTTGTCGTGCAAGGTTGCTACTGATGAAGTCGGTCGCTCCAAGGGCTACGGCTTTGTCCACTACGAGACAGGGGAGGCAGCTGAGAACGCCATCAAGGCAGTCAACGGAATGTTGTTGAACGACAAGAAGGTTTATGTCGGTCACCACATCTCTCGCAAGGTCAGTTCGTTCGGCTTCGAACATTCCCTTTGAAGCTTATCGATGTTCAATAGGAACGCCAATCCAAGCTGGACGAAATGAGGGCTCAGTTCACCAACCTCTATATCAAGAACCTCGACCTCGAAATCACCCAAACTCAGTTCGAGGAGATGTTCCAGCGATACGGCAATGTCACCTCTGCTGTCGTCTCTGTCGACGAAGAAGGAAAGAGCAAGGGCTTTGGGTTTGTCAACTATGAGACCCACGATGAGGCTCAAAGGGCTGTCGACGAACTTCACGACACCGAGATCAACGGCAAGAAATTGTTTGTTTCCCGTGCTCAGAAGAAGGCCGAGCGCGAAGAAGAGCTTCGCAAGTCCTACGAACAAGCCAAGATGGAGAAACTCAGCAAGTTCCAGGGCGTCAACCTCTACATTAAGAACTTGGACGACGACGTTGACGACGAGAAGCTCCGCGGTGAATTCGAACCATTCGGAACCATCACCAGCTGCAAGGTCATGCGCGACGATAAAAACCAGTCCAAGGGCTTCGGCTTCGTCTGCTTCTCCTCCCCCGATGAGGCGACCAAGGCCGTCGCTGAGATGAACAACAAGATGATCGGCAGCAAGCCCCTCTATGTCTCTCTTGCTCAGCGCCGAGAAGTTCGCCGTCAACAATTGGAAAGCCAAATCGCTCAGCGCAACCAAATCAGGATGCAGCAAGCCGCGGCCGCCGGATTGCCTGGCAGCTATGTCAATGGACCCCTTTACTATCCTCCTGGTCCTGGATTCCCTCCTCAACCACGGGGTATGATGGGATACGCTCAGCCTGGAATGTTGCCCCCTCGTCCTCGATATGGTCCCAATGGACAGATGCCCGTTCCTGGGCCCTACAGCCAGGCGCCACCCCCTCAAAGCTACGGCATGCCCCCTTACGCTGGTCGTGCTCCTCCACGTCCCCAAGGTGGGCCTCGTGGACCTGGTGGTTCCCCAACCCATCCCAATGCCCCAATCCCGCGCGCCAACGGACCTGCCCAGCCTAACGGTGCCGCCCGTCCTCCGGCCGGTGCTCCTCGTGGTGCTCCGGCTGGCGTTCCTAGCCGTCCTGCCGCCGCTCAACCTCCTCGGGCTCTCCCCGGTGCGACTCCGACAGCTGCTGCCCCCAAGGCTGCTCCTGCCGCTCCTGCCGCTGTGCCCGCTTCTGAGGCGCCCACTCTCACCCCCGCTCAGCTGAACAGCGCATCCATCATGGAGCAGAAGCAGATGTTGGGTGAAGTTCTCTATGTCAGGATCTCCCCGTAAGTTCTTTCATCTGGTTTTGCGACGTTCTTTACTCATTCTCCTCATAGCACTCAACCCGAACTTGCTGGTAAAATCACTGGCATGTTGTTGGAGATGGACAACAATGAACTCTTGCACCTCCTCGACAACGTCGAAGCCCTGAACGCCAAAGTTACTGAGGCTTTGTCAGTCTTGCAAGATTTCAGCGGCAAGGATGACGAGACCCCATCGCTTTAAATTCCTCGATTATCGGCTCCACACCTGATCCTATGGGTACTTTTACCTGTCCACTCCTTACGGCATTGCTTGTTCAATTGCTACTACTTCTGTACATACCTTCGTCTTCGTCATGTCTCTGCCATCTTGATGTCCGCATCGCTTCTTGACCTTGAAGATCATCAACTTTATATGCTTGCCTGTATGCGACAAAAAGGGGTCATGTAGTTTTGTGTAGGGTATTTGTTTGTCGTGTACGTGCGTGTATTGTCTAGGGAATAAGAGGTGATGCAAACGAATGTGTATATTCTACAGTGACAGCTTTGAAAGGAATCTCATATTAAGTAGCCTGTAAGTCGACAAGTGCCGCCGTTGCTAAGAAGTCCCGAGTGATAATGATGCTAGCCGTGTAAACCCAGTTCTAAATTATCATATCAATGCTCTATGTCTGAAAGTCTTTTAGAAGCATATACAATGTGGAATCGAGCGTAAAGGTTCGCGGTTGGGTAGTAGAGATCGTGTTGTGCATCCTGAATCAGTTGATCAACTTCTTGCATCGTTGAAGGAATTGACATGGTCGGGTGTGGAGCGACTTCATGGTTGTCCACCAACTTGGTGAGAAGAAAAGGGCGCAGAGCGGGTAGAAGCAGCTCATAATCCATCCACTGAAGTTGACCAACAGTGAGAAGATGTGGATCTAGATGGATCTAGGATCAGTTCATTCTGCCCACTCGATAAGTAAAACGGATTTACCGCTGGGCCAAAATCCTACCGGGACGTTCGCTTGTCTCACCACGATATCTTCGTATTGGCCGGTTGCTGACAGTAATTCGGCTAGGCGACGCGGTACAGTCGTATCAATAGCAACTTGGCTAGAGTTTCTGATGGCTTTGCCAGTCCTGTCATGCTGGGATATTTGGTGCGCCTCTGGGTCGCCTAGACAGATGCGGACGATGGACCAGAATCGCACCCAACCTTTCATTGTGTCAGAGGTGGATACGTCATCTTCGTCGTTCGAAGGGTATTCCGATGGACGTGGACTTCCAAACAACGGAAAAGAGGCCAAACCAGTGGTTTGACCTTCAGCTACGGAAGGCTGGGCTGAAGAGCCTGCAGCTGGAATCGTAAGGTCCTTGTTGTAAGAACGGGGATGGTGGCGATTGCCAGGCACGGGCGTCTGAGGCCACGGGTTGAGAATCGAATTGAGCTCCCGATTAGTAGTCAGGCAACTGGTCGGCGCGGTTGATGAGGATGAGACCTGGGATTGCGACAACGATGTCGTACTGGGTGTTGGTGAAGCGAATATGGTGGAGTGTGGAGGGTTTGGATGGGAATTCTGGCCTTGCGGTTGTGGGTTGTCCTGAGACTGTGTGCCTTGAGGCGGCCCCACTTTGCCACCTTTGATGATAACGGGTTCTAAATCGGCTTCGACGAGCAGCAAGAGACCTCCTGGACGCAGCAACCGCGCCACCTCCTGGAGGAGAAAGGGATAGTCGCGGATCTGTTATTTAGGTTGTGTCAGGAACGGGTCGCAGAGTGCCATCTGACGCGACTCCACTTACACCGAGATGGAGGCCTCGCACATGAATGAAATCGAAGGATTCGGGAGGGTATGGCAGAAACTCCTGGAGGTCACATATCTCAAACCTTGATTCGGAACAAGGTATGTGTCGAGCAGGGCCATATCGGTTAGAAGAGGATTAGACTCGTGCGAAGAGTCGCTTACGTGCAATTCGGGGGGACATAGCTGCAAAAAGGGTCAGGAACAGGACAAGTCCAAGTCGGGCAGAGTGACATGCCTTGGCTGAATAGGTGCGATGTCGACACCAATGACCTCTGCACGGGGAAATTCATCCGCAATGGCAATAGCCCAATGACCACCGCCTGTGCCAAGGTCGAGAACTGAATGTCATTATGCCGCGGCAGTGAGCAATGTCAGTGACTAGTCTGAAGAATTGAAACACACAACAAATGGACGCACTCTGGCGTTTCTGACCAAACTGCAGGGCAGACTTTACAGGGCCAATATAGTTTTTGCCTGAAAAGAGAAATTGTATCATGCGGTGATGGAGCTCAGAACGCTTGACCTCGTCTGGATCGACGGGGAGAGGGTAAGTTGTGGAAAGAGTAGACATTCTGCGGGCGTGGACGTTGACGAAGAACTCGTCGAGGTCGTCGGATTGGTGAAGGGGAGGATTCATTATTGGGAAACAAACTGGGAGGGGAAATCATTATTAGTATCTGCAGGGAAGCGTGTAATCTGAACCGAAGAGAACGTCTGAATCGTTTCTAGCGCTGTTTCCAGGCTTTGTCCTGCCTCGGAACGTGGGAGCGACAGTCTCGAACGCTTTCTCTCCACCAAATACATATCCTGTCCTTTTCATTTTTCCTCCTATTAATCCTATCTGATGTTCTACTATACAGCTTACAGTTGCTTAATAGTCTTCATACACCCAATTCCATCCCGAGTCCTTTGCTCAGGCCCCTGAACCTTCACGGCATCTTCCATATCGTCATTCCTCGCCTACAATATATATCCCCGACATGCCCTGGCAACCATTTCTTCACTGCAAACATAGTCATGGCCCTTCACAGGCTTCGCAACCGTCCTGCTCGGCAACGAGCTGCCACATCTATCCAAGACAACAGGCGCTGCAAGCGTCTCTGCCTTTATCTTGCCAGCAAGGCCGACGCTTCATCAATCGAGATGACATGGAAAGTCCAACGAGTCTAGAGGTGGATGATCATCGGCCGCCTCCAGGGCCACCCATGCCCATCATCTTGAACATGTCTCCCATGTTGGGCATGCCACCCAGCCCTCCCAAGCCTCCTCCAAGCCCTCCCAGTCCCCCAAGACCACCTCCCATTTGTGACATCATTCCTATTCAACGGGTCATTCATTGCACATCTCATAACTAGTCTAACAAACTTACTCTGCATTTCCTCCATATCCATTTGATCGCCTCCTTGACCTTGCATCATGGCCTTCATCATCTCCTGCATTCCTCCTCCACCGCGAAGCTGTCTCTGCATCTGTTGCAGCATTCCCGGTGGCATCGCACGCTGCATCGCTTGAATCTGTCCAGGGGTGGGCATACCATTTGCACCGCGTCCTTTGCCACCGGCAGCCTGTTGCATCTTCTGCATCGCGCTGAGCCATCCGTTCTTTCCGCCTGCCTGTTTCGCCATATTCGCCATCATTCTGTACTGGCAGAGTAGTTCTTCCACTTCTCTGACACTTGTTCCACTACCCTTAGCGACACGAGTTACTCGCCAGGTCAGTCCTGTTGGCTTGCCGTCCTTTCCAGTGAGCAGGAATGGCGATCCATCGGAATCGAGCTCGCTTGCGGTCATGCTGTCTGTGATATAGATCATCCGTTTCATCCTCTGACTGCCTTCTTCGTCCGATCCCTGCAGCATCTCCTGCGGCAAACCCGGGATCATGCTCGCAATCTTGCTAATTGGCCCCATGTTCATCACATTCTGGATCTGCTCGCGCCAGTCTCTGATCGAGAGTTTTCCCTCCTCGAGTTTCTTGGCCATCTCTTTCTGCTTGTCGGGATTCTGAGTTGCCAAATCTTGCATATGCTCCATCAGCCCTTGGACATCTCCGAGACCGAGTAGTTTAGAGATGAATGGGTGAGGCGAGAACCGATCCAAATCGTGAAGATGCTCTCCAACACCCAGGAAGATGATAGGAGTTTTGGTTACTGCTACGGCCGAGATGGCTCCTCCTCCCTTCGCGTGTCCATCCATTTTGGTGACGATGATAGCTCCAAAATCGGCAGACTCCTTGAACGCTCTCGCCTGACCTTCCGCAGCCTGACCTATACTCGCATCCAGCACCAGCACCGTCATATCTGGCTTGACAGCTTCGCTAATCTCTACCATCTCCCCAAACAGCTCTCTCTCCTGCTTGTGCCGCCCACTGGTGTCAACGATCACCACCTCAAACCGCTCCTTCTTGAACTTCTGGACACCTTGTTGAGCGATGGCAACAGGGTTGGTCTCCGTATAACTTCCAAAGTAGGCAATCTTGGCTTTGGTACATGATTGTCTGGTCTGGTCAAAGGCACCCGCACGGAAAGTATCTGCGCAAACAATCGCGGATTTGAGGCCGCGCTTCTGGTAATAGGCAGCGAGCTTCGTGCAGGTGGTCGTTTTGCCGTTACCCTGCAGACCAACGGCCATGATGATGTTCGTGCGGCCTTTAACGGGCTTGTAGGGCTCGACACCTGGGTCTACTAGAGCCACCAGTTCGTCGAAGACGGCCTACGCATGGTCGATTAGTGTTAAAGGGCGATCGTAGTCAGGGGGAATTGACCACCTTTTGTATAAGATTCTTCTTATTCGTCGACTCCTTCTTCTCTGCTTGACTATCCAAGGCTGCCTTTACTTTCGCCTTTACTTTCTGTCGTAACGATGCCACGAGCTTGACATTGACATCGGATTCGAGCAAGGCCGACGTAATTTCTTTCAGTGTCGCATCGAGGACCTAGCGAATGTTTTAGACTTGAAAGTTAGACAATTGATAAGGAGACTTGCTTTCTCATCAACTACTGGCGCTCTACTGAGCGAGGAAAGAGCAGCATTGAGCTTTCTTCCAAGATCTGCCAGAACCATGGTGGTATGTGGGGAGAAACCAAGTCACGATCGAACTTGGTAATTCTTGCACCGCACGTCGGTCCCTTTTCGGGGTTTGCCCCAGGTTTCTCCTGACACCAATCCTTCCACCACTAATAATGCCTCCAAGTCACGACTCAGACGACGATGACTTTGACCTTGAGTTGGAAGACGATGGGCTAGCTAATAGTGAGGCGGGAGATGACCTCGAAAATAGCTTAGGGGGTACGGCAGGAGATGATGGCACAGAAGGCGACGATGTGGGTTTCTGTCTTTCATACCACTAACAACTAATGTTATCGATAATTTAGGACTCCAACTCAGACGACTCGGACTCCAACTCGGACGATGATGACGACGAGAATGACAATGACGAGGATGAAGACGACGAGGAACGGTTACAACAAGAGCTGCAAGAGTCTTTGGCCATGGACATTGATGCAGAACTTCGCGAACTCGAAGAAAGCGCTCTGGGGGTTGCTCCTGAAGAGAATCAGAGCAGCATGCAGTCCCAGACTGGGGCGTTTGGAGACGACGACGAGCAACAATTAGAGGATCGTGCTCATGTTTCGGCGGCCTATATAGCCCCAGAGGTCCCACCTCCGTTGGACGTACCTTTGCTCTCCGAGAACGATGAGTACGATGTGTCCTTGGACTCACCTTCATCACCGCCTGAAAGGCCATCATCACCGCAGTCTGTGTCCATGGTGTCCCCTCCTCCACAACGGCGCTCTCCTTCTCCTGGTACGCGAAGACACTACCAGCTTTTCGCGCCTATTGGCGCATCACATTCAACATCTCGTCTCGCTTTAGGTGGAACAGCACCACCACCAGATGATCCGCAGAATGCCCCACCCCCCCGTGTTCCTAGATCTTATGGGATTGAAGCTATATGCGCGCTACCACACCCGACACCCACACATGCCCTCGCTGCTTCATACTGCATGACCCATGTTCTAACCGGTTCAGAGGATGGCTACATCCGTAACTACGACATCTTCTCTGCAGTCAACAGCAAAAACTTTCTGACAGCTCCTCAAAGGCAACATGCAGGTGTTGTCGAGGGACTTATGAAGAGCGGCCAAATACGAAGCTGGTGGGAAAACCCATCTCGCCCGGAAAGTCAAAGGAGGCTTGGACTGCTGTCTGGGTCGAGCTTGGCGGCAAACAATATCTATGGTGCAGCCGGAACGCTTTTCTCGCACACAACAGTAGAGGAAGGAGAGACCCTCTCACCTGTTCGTAGTATGATCATGCATTCGGATGGACTCTGGGCATTAGCAGGAACCAATGTTTGTCGCATCTGCCCCATATACCTCTCAACTCGGCTGAATGGCTCTAGGCAGGGCATATAAACCTATTCACAGTTCGTCATGAACCCGGCAAGTTGATACATGTGATGGACAAGCATCATGATTCAGTGTCGGCTCTAGCGATGGATTATGGAGAGAAAGGTTTCTTCAGTGCTGGATGTGATGGTGAAGCTATTGTAAGTTGGTGTAACAGGGCGCCGAGGCTCAGATTCACTGACGGCCATCTTCAACCATAGCAATGGGACCTCAACACTGGAAAATCTGCTCGAACCTTCACAGCTCATAACTCCCAACTCACATCTATCGCTGTCAGACCACCACACGCTGGCCCTTACGTCGATCCAACGGCATCTGTAGGCGTTGCATATCGCAGAAAGGACAGGGAGATCCGAGATAAAGATAGAGCCAAGGATGTTCTCACTGACAGTTCCTCCTTGATAGCCTTCAAGGCGGAAGACCAAGATGGGGATGTGTCAATGCCGAGTGTTACGACAGACAATCCCAACATCCATATGCAAGTCGACGAACCCCCGAAAGACTTGTCACACACGCCACATCAGTCCCCTCCAAAGCAAAGTGGCCAACCAGCCAAACCCGAAGGAACAGACGACGATGCCAAATCCGATGCTTCGTTCGATCCGTTGTTCGACGAAGAAGGGGAGGAAGGGGATCAACCTGCTCAACAAGCAACGCCGGCCCAACCGAGCACAAATCCATACTCAAATCTTACCTTCAATGCAACCCCAACATCGAATACTCAACCTGTTGGGGCACCCCCGACGCAATTTATCACATTTCCCATCGGTATGTCTGCTCCTCAAGCAGGCCCTTCAGGTCAACAGCAAGGTCCTCCTATTCATCAATCATTCTTCCACACCAACCCGCAATCTACCCAGCCTACTGGTGGGCAGCAATTCCAATTCCAACTTTCCACAAACGGTGCTGTTCCTGTTCCAGTATCTGTCCCTCCGACGGTATCAGTCCCTCTACAAGTACCCGCTCGAGAAACTAGACCACAAGCAGCTCCAGGTGCAATCGCGGCGGTCGCGGCCGCAGCGCCCAAGAATGCACCACCTCTTCTAGACTACAACAGCTACCAATCGTACTCAGGGGATCTGTTAATGACGGCGTATTACGAGGGTCAAGTCGTACTCTGGGACAGACGCGTATCTAATGCAGGCCGCGGCGTTGGTAGGCTATGGATGAGTGACAAGACCCCACCTTGGTGCTTGAGTGTGAGTTGCATTCCAAAGTAATTATCGCGCCAAATGCTTACTGGCTCGACGACAGGCATGCTGGTCACCAGATGGAGGTCAAATCTACGCGGGCAGAAGACGCGCCACCGTGGACGTTTGGGATGTCCGAGTTATGGGCAAATCAGGACCGAAAAATATCCCAAGGCTTTTGAAAACGCTGCGCAATCCATATAACTCTGGGGTCGTTTCATGTGTTGCAGCCATGCCAGACTGCAGACATATGGTTTGGTGAGGAACTCAACCAATCTTCAACCATAAATAAATTAAGCTGTATTTTACCTTCAGCGCATCTACCGATAACATCAGGCTTTGGAACGTGGCAGATGCAAACACGGAAGATTCTTCCATGGCACGCTCTGGCTCCAGAAGTGTTCTGTTCAAAGTTATCCCAGGTCACCATGGAGGATGTGTGTCCCAGATTCGTGCGTGTATTTAATTCAGTCATGGTTATTCTGAAGTTCAAAACTAAAGTTTCATTTGTCAGTCATCGATCCGGGGGCAAGATTCATGGTCACAGCCAGTGGCAATCGAGGATGGCATGGGGATTCCACAAGAACCGTCTTCGTACATGACATTAAGCAGCTTTTTTGAGCGCGTACCAGATGTAGGTCCTTCACGACTCAGCTTCGATCTGTTCATTTTACGGGGGTGTAGAATCTAGTCACTTCTAGTGTACAAATGTGTATATTGCAGAAATTCGTTCTGATATATAGATAAGGAATTTTGCGACAAAAGGTATACGACAAGCAATTAGAACAGGCAAAGAGAATACTCGAAAACTAGTAAAGAACAGCACAAATGGACCAGTTGAGTCGTTACCAATTGCCACCTTTGCCCCAACCGGAGCTGCTCTGATGTATAGGCATAGCAGGAGGGCGAGGTGGGACGCCAGAAGGTTGTCCTGGAGGTAATGGCGCATTGTGAGGCCTGTGTGCCGGTGTTTGGTACCCAGAATATGTGCTGGTCCCGTAAGGAACCTGTGGCGGCGCAGCGGCAGGACCATATGGGTTGGGTGTTTGCATAATATGACGAACGGATGCATGTCCAGGTGTTGCTGCCCCAAGAGGTCGAGCAGGAGTTCTTCCCAGCCCAGCGCCATACGGTGTTTTGCCGCCGTTTTGCGCTCTCGTCTGAGATTCGTGAAGATGTCTAACTTTGAATGCATCACAAAGTTCAGAAACTCCGACAGCAGCGGCGTCAAACAGATAATACGCTTCAGGAGTGACTCTCACGGGCTAGAAGAAGAAAGGTCAATTCATGGTAAGTCTGAGAATAATGAGAATAACACATACCCAGGTCTGAACATTAGAGTTTTTGTTTGCAAGGAAGCACAAAATGAAATGGCCAGGTCGCTTCCGGTTGAGTGCGAATCCATACATACTCTTCGTAGGGTTGGCCGCGAGGAAGTTCTTCAAGAAAAGGTCTATTAAAAGTTGGTGTTAAAAAACGCCCGCAAGACGTCCAGTATAAATTCTTACGCAGTTCCTCCTCAGTTCCATTCTTGAACTTTTCGTGTGCCATCAAATCCTCCACCTTTCTTGCCATGGCTGCGATGTGGTTGACGATCAGTTCATCCAAATCGGAGTAGACATGGTTGGCGTCCACATATAACTGGCCTCCCACAGTCTGACCACTAGGATCCGAATTCCGATCAACAACGTCTGAAAATTGTAAATGTCGAATACACAACCAATTCATGAGCCAAATACTCACCTATGTGTTGGTAGAGCCCTTCATCGACCTTCCAAGTTACAGCCAAATGGGTAATGCCTCTTGACGATGGGCGAATGACGACATCTCCTCGCTGTTGCTTCTCAAGGTAAGCCTCGGCTTGAGCAGTATTGAAATTGTGGAAGTTAGGATGCTTGATGACTCTCCTGCTTCGGTCATTCTGCTGCCTCTTCTTGCGATCGAGCGCATCCTTATCCTTATCGAAAAGAGTGTGATTCCAGTACTCGTCGTGGGCAACGCGTCGGAAATCCCTATCTCCGTCTTCGACCTCTTTCTTTCGCGATGATAACTCGACAAAGACCGAATCTTGATCCAATTCAAACTTGATGTCGATAATGACGCCAGTGACCGTCTGTCCCTTCTTGACCAATTTGTAGGGGTCGTCTGGGGTGTCTGCCAGATACTGGGCGTTGATAACTCCTTCGATACCGGAGTCCAGCCGCACACTGACGAAGTTGCGGTTGATTCTTTGGACCACGGCAGAAACGATAACCCCAACGCGTAGTGTCCGCTGAGTTTCGCCACTGAGCATTGTAAGAATTTCCCATGGCATCGGGAGCTGAAACATTGTCCGCTGATCCGCGAAAGGTCGCAAAAGTTCGTTACGAATCAAGTCCAGCGTATGTCGTTTCTGATCTTGATTCGCTTCGTATAAGCTGATGGCGAACTCATCCAAGTTCAACTCCATCAGTTTCCGCTCCTTTTCGGTATCAGCCATGATCATGTTGACCACATGTGAAGGGTGTTCGTCGTGAATATCCTCTTCGTCCAATTCCAATGCATCAGTGGCCATCTTGCGAGCAAGTTCGTAGTCCTCAAGATGGATGCGAGTATCATCGAGAGGGTCTGGCGTGTTGTCGTCGTCGAACCTGTGTTTCCCTATCCCGGAGTCAGCGCGATATTGGCTGATACGGAGGAAACCAGCGGCGTTGAGGAAGATTTTGGTAGTCAACACGTTAGCCTTAATGAATTGCTCTCGGTTCACCAGATGACCACCCTGTGAGCGTATCAGACCAGTACTTCGCCGATGGAACAAAGACGTACCAAAGATGCAATCTTGTCAACCAACGCTTGCGCCTTCCTTGGGCCTAACCCACAAATGAACGGGAGCAAGTGTTGATAGTATGGATCAGACACCGCACGATTGATATTGACGCCAACTGCGTTGGTGACATCTACCAACACACGTTCCAGTGCCAATAGCAACTTCTCTTTCGGAACCTGCAACACGGTCAGCATTGATTTCCGAAGAACACAAAACTTCACATACCAGATGTTGATCCTCCTCTTCCAATGAGATTGCGGTGATATCCGAACCCAATGCTGCGAACTCGTTGAGAGGGCTCTGCATATAGCGCGCAAGGCCAACGCAATACTTTGCAATGGGAGAAAGGGAGGTGAACTCGTCTGTAGCACGCTGACTGTGTTGATAAATTCTGGCAACATCGTCGAGAACATATTGCACGGGTATCTGGAATTCTGCTCTCCGCGAAATATTCTGTTCAGCGGCCGTTGCCAGTATTTCCTTGATCCTATGCGTCAATTTCATGGTCGCCATACTGAAACCGCCAACTACGATAAGGTCAGGTTTCTTCTGAGAGATAATGTCGTTGAACTCGTCGAGCATTTCAGCGTCATGGAGATTGTCGATCTTCGTCTGAGCTCGAAGGCGTCCGCTAGAGTCCAAGAATACCATGGTGACTGCATCTTTGTGGGGGTCGCCTTTCCCCCACGAGATTGCTAAGACAGATGAAGCATATTCACCCTCACCGAGCGGGCGCCGAAGATAAGGGGCGACGTCGATTCGCTATTGAAAGCTGGTTAGATTAGTTGTGCAGGGTTCGTAAGTGCAGTCCAACCTTGCGCAATTGGGTTCCACATTTCAAAGCGAGGCAGTCCTCCACTTCCTCTCTCAACCATTCACGTGTCCATTTGATGCCAACCGGAATCAAGTGTTGCTCGAGCACTTCTTGCACAACTCGGTTTCGCTCAGCGTTCCAAGCTTTTGCCGATTCACTGAAACTGTCCGAACAGATGGCGTCTGAAATCCTCTTCTCGAACGTCGCAAGAGTGTGTGGTGGCAGGAACATGGAGACGTTGACGAGCAGTTCGGCTTCTGCAGCCAGAATGAGGAGGAACTGCGAAGAATCCATCATATCTTTGACTTTCTTGCGATAAAGGTACTTGAAATTCTGAGGGAAGTTTAGCTTGGGAATGTAACTTAAACAACAAGAACTTACGAAATACGGATGGTGGTCGTCAATTTTCGTCACACCCCGTTCTGTTGGCTCGATAGAGATGAGCGCTTCTTCTTGGAACAGTTTTCGGATTTCTCTTCGAAGAAGTGGGTCCTTTCCAAGTTCTGTCGCAAGAATCATGCGTGCACGAGCGAGGAGCTGTTCTGGTGCCTGTGCCTTAGCTGGATCAGGGTCGGCGAACTGCTCAGCAAAGGCAACGGGATTTAGTTCTGGATCTTGGACATAGTTGGTGTTGACGGAACCAGGTCCAAACATATTCTGCACTACTTGATGTGCCTCGATCCCAAAGCCCTAAAATGCGTGAGATCCCATCCAGGAATGCGACTTTGCTAAAAAGGTCCAACCTTTGCCAATTTCGAGATAACGCTCTTCTTCGCAACCTCGTAGGCGGATATACGAGAGGGCATTTTGTGTTTCTTGGCTTCTGGTGCCTGTTCTTCGTCGTCATGAAATCTGAACTCGCTAGATGTGTCTTGCTTCTTGTCTTTGTACTTCAGGGTCAACCACTCTGTGGCATCGGCAACACCCTCAACCCCTTCGACTTGAAGCATTATTTCCGATTCGAAATACTCGTCTTGGACTTGAAGTCGATCGTAAAGTGCAGAGAGCGTCTTCCGACGCTCCAATAGCGAGCGATACTTGTGGCCAAGAGCCAAAATCAGCCAAAGTTCAGGGAGGTCCAAAAGTTCGATCCGCGACTTGTCGACAGTGTCGAAATGCGATATGTAGTCCCTTTTGTGCACCCAGATATAGGGCACTTCGCAATGCTCAACGAACAGGCATCTGAGCACAAAAGTGACCGCCATGACGAGATGACTTTTGAGGTGCTGGTACTCTCCTTCTGCTGAGAAGAACTGGTGGGCTTTCCGGTTTGGAAGTCGCGTCGTCACCCACATTGCAGCTCCGCCAAGGTCGTCCTCAGCCAAAGGACCATAAAGGGCTAAAGAAGAGGATTGAGAAAGAGAAGAGGTTGCCATTTGCATTCGTTCCGGGATGTCTAAAGCCCTTATGAGGTCGTCATCTTCAGTCAGATGGCGCCTATTAATTTCGCTGGGTTCAAAGACCTTTTGACGAGGTTAGGAAAAGGTCAGAACAACGATGCAGGAAAACGCACATCTTGGTATTTCATATCCGGCTTCAAAAGCTCCTCTCCTTGTTCAACATCTTCATCACTATAAAGAGCCCATTCATAATCTTGCCCATCGCCGAAAACATCGTGGAGTTCGTCCCAGGCGCTGCAGCGCGTCAATTACTGTATTCGAGTCAAATTGCAAGCCACTCACTTGACGTCAATCCCTGGAAGTTCAGCGGGCCTCGCACCTTGCGCTCGGCGACGGCGCTGTGCATCTTCCCTTTGCGCACGTCGCCGTTCCTCCCGACCTCCATCGTCGTCTCCGCTGTAGTCTATGAAGCTGTCAACATCGCTGTCCTCGTCATCATCGCCTCGCCTATCATCATCCCATAGATTCTGGACGCCTGATGAACGGGGTCTGGCATCCCCCAAGTCAAGATCCTCGTCTGAAGACTCAACAACTGCACGGCGTTTGGAAGCGGTGGCGGGAGGAGATTCTGACTGACGCCCTCGTCGGAGCCTTGTCAGTCTGTTCTTGAAGGAAGCACCTGTGTTTTCTTCCAGTAGTTCAAAGTCATCCTCCTCCAATTCCTCCTCTTGTCCTGCTTGCGTTTCAGCACACAAAGACGATACTGCAATTAAGGATACGTACGACGACGGTGATGCCTTTTGCGACGCTTTCGCCGCCTCCGCCTTTCCTTCTCCTCATCCTCATCATCATCATCTCCCTCTTCGTCTCCTTCGTCTACAATGAATCCATCCCGTATCCGCCTTTCTTCTTCCTCGTCCTCAGACTCCTCTTCGGAGCTGTCATCGAGGTTTCCCATTTTGACATCCTCACCCTCGCCTTCCTCTTCCTCCTCCGGCACAGTCATGGGAACATCAGGTTGGGTCTGAAAAGTGGTAGCGTCTTCAGGGCCAGGCGACGACATTTCAAAGTTGATCCCTGCAGTAGAACGTGAACGGAAGAAACAAGACGGTCGGCGCGTTTGCTGTCGAAGAAGTTTGTGTTCTTACATAAGCGTCATTGTTCAGGTTCAGCCGGAACGACAATAGCAAGGGTCATGGAACAGGCAGGTGAGTCCTATAGTCCTCAGGTTTTCATTTTATTGCTTATAGTTGGAAAGAAAACCACATAGATTTCATGAAACTAGCGCTGTTTGAGGCCAAAAAGGCTGTCCCAACTCCGACAGCTTTCTGTGTCGGTTGCGTCCTTGTGACTCGGCTGCCAGGAATGAAGCCAGTCATCTTGTCGACTGGTTATTCTCGAGAACTCCCCGGGAATACACATGCAGAAGCAAACAGTTTGGACAAGGCTCGGCGTATATCAAAGCATGAATTAGCATCACTCTTCCCTTCTCAGCACTCCTTGGACATCAACCAACTCCTAGCCCACACCGATGTCTACACCACTCTGGAACCCTGCTCAGTTCGAACTTCAGGACTGGACCCTTGTGCTGGGGCCTTGATTGATGCAAAAGTCAGACATTGCATCATCGGTGTGAACGAACCTCCGGATTTCGTTAGGTGTGAGGGAGCATCCCTTCTCCGAGATGCAGGTATTCAGGTCACTTGGCTTAATGGTTTGGAACAGGAGTGTCTTCGTGTCGCGAGGGGATTACATTCGGAATAACGGAATTAAAACATATGTATTGTAATAAATGAAACCATGTCATAGGCCTTCTAAAGTGTTGGAAACGATGGAAGCCCACTCATCAACAATTCCCTCTGCCTGCTCTTTCGTCATTATGGTATCCCGCGCTTCAATGGACATCGCAATGCGATCCGTGTCTTCAAATATCACAATGTCAACCACAACATCGTTCTCAACAAGCGGAGATACAGCCAACTCGTCGAAGGTTGGCGTCACTGTTGGCACCGAATTATTTGGGATATGGTGTGGAGCCTGATGCACAAATTAGTATTTATCCAGAAATTGCCTGCTGGAAGACTCACCTTCATCGGCTCCAGTAGGCCTTCTTTCTTTAACATAACCGGAATCTTGAGAATGTTGACGTTGACGTTGAAAATCGGCGTCCTTGCCGACATGCCAACCCACTTCGAGATGTTCACCAGGTCGCTATGTTCGATAACTGGCTCCGATAACCGCCTACGAAGGTCTTCCTGAATACGTTTCGCCGTATCCAAGATCGTCCCACCAAGGTTCACATGAATTGGGAGCACATTGACGCATGGGACGGCCAATCTCTCGATGCCATCCATGTGTCCCGATCGGCCGACCTGCCAAACACCGAACGTCGAGTCGTTGGCAGCGGAGCGGTTGGCTTGAACGCGTGCCCAGGCTGCCAGCAGAACTGTCTGCAGGGTAACATTGAGGGTTCGAGCTTTGATATCGTAGAGCGAAATGTTCTTCAAAGCGAAAGGAACTATGTTCAACTGTGGTAGGCCGGTGAGTTTTCTCCTGTCTACAGAACTGTGCAGCAGCGAAGGCAAGAGGGATGGTTCGAACGAGGTCGACAATGCTGATTGCCAGTATTGTTGTTGACGACCAAGGCGTGATTCGTTCGGATTAAACAGCGATAAGAAGGACTTGAGATCGCTGACAGCCCAAGGCTCTTTCTCGTGATAGATCGAAGACAGGTCGTTTAGGAGCACTTGCATACTCCAGGCGTCATACTGGAAGTGGTGAATATGGAGGACAAAGAATGCATGTTTGCTTGACCTGAACAGCGTCCCGCGAACTGGAGGTCGATGGATCGAAAGTGGGTCAGACACCATCTCCTTCATCCGCTGCAACAACTGACGGTAGACGACAGAATCGCCGACGACTTGTTCGGCCCAGTGCTGGAACCTGAACCCCTTCGAAAAAGTCACAATCCGGGGTTCAGTCCCTCCTGGAGCCGTAGCGAACGTGGAGCGAAGGATATGATGACGCCGCACCAACATATGCCATGCGTTTTTGAACCGGCCGTGGTCGATGTCGTCCGGGAGTTTGAAGGCGAACACATGCTGAAACAGCGATCCGCTGGTTTTTTGCCATCCACCAATGGCCCATTTCATACCAGCAGAACTCACTGAGATGTTTTCGATGAATTTGGCAGCTCCTCCAAAACGGGTGGCAATGCTTTCTTTTTCCGCGCTGGACAGTTCTTGGAAAATTCCCTTCAATCCTAGCGCCTGGGGGACTTCCTGACCAGTGGTCTTGCCCAAAGAAATGACCAGATCACGCAAGGTCCGAGCGTTCAATATTTCCGTAGCGCTGACACGCAAACCCAATCTTCTGCATTTGCCAGATATCTGGATCGCGGTGATGGAGTCGATTCCCAGTGCAGGTAAAGGTGTATCGATGGAGATTTCCGCATCAGAAACGATGGAACGAATGGTGGAGAGCAATGCAGGAGGAATTGTGATCTCTTGGCGCGTATTAACGGTATGGGCTACAGGTTTGGCGTCAGGGATAGGTTGTGATTCGTTCTTGGCGGAAAAGAGACCAGTGTCTCGGATGGCAGCTTGTTCGTGGTCGTTCACGAAGGTGTCAATGGTGCAAACCAAGGATTGGACGAATTCTTCTAGGTGCTCTTCATCGAATACATTGGAAACGCAGATGCAACGCACGACAAAGCCATCCGTCGTTTGCTCAATCTCCACGTGTAACGGATACTTACACAACTCGATCAGTGTTATAAAGTGGCAAATCGATCCGCGTAGCTCACCTGGATGTGCATTACTTCAGCTTCTGCTGAAACAAGCTTCCATGTCTGTTCTTCCGCAGAATCCGGTACAGCCGGTTGGAACGTAAACAGGCAGTCCCAGAGTCGGTCCACCTTCATGGCCTTCTGAATGGACCTCAAAGACGCCTGCTGCCAGGATGTCACGTCCATGTTGGACCGATGGATCGACCGAAGAAGGTCTGAAACGGTGGTACCGTCCTTCAAGATCACGCGACAGGGGACAGTATTCTGGTAGGGAGATAGTCAGTGCAACGTATTTCTGGCGCACGAAGGGATACTTACCAATATCGGACCAACGACATCCTCTGTTCCCTGAGTTCCTCTTCCAGATACGACATGTCCGAATACAACGTCAGGACGCCGTGTTATCGTCGCCAATGCCTTTGCAAGAGAAGCTTGAAGCAAACATTGTATCGTGGACTCGGAGGATTTAAGCAAAGTCGCCAGCCGAAGGGAGTCCACTACTACAGGTCGAATAATCTTGTGATGCGTGACACGACTTTCGACCACACGCGTGGGTAACGTTGATCGGGAAAACCCAGCCAGGTGCTTGACCCAGAACGCAGTTCCTTCCATCTCTTGGCGGAAGAAGTCAGGTAGGAGGTCGGAGAATTGGGTCAGATATGAAATAGAATCTCCTTCTCCCCGGTAGATGGCCTGCACAACATTGAAAAGTCGCTCGATAGAAGGCCCGTCGTAAAGCGCATGGTGCATCACAAGTGCAAGCACTGATGGGGTTAGATGCGATTTGGACTTGAACAGTCTCAGCCAGATTGGGGGTTTGGAGAACGCGAATTCGTCGACACATTGTATGCTTTCAATGAATTCTTGGATGGCAGATGCAGATTCGTCCGTGTCCACGACTTCCTGAACTGTCCAGTTCAAGGCACCCACCGAGTGGACCACTTGAGCCCACAGTCCAGAATCGGGAACGAAGTGGAATGAGGTTCGCAGCAGGTCAATGACTTTTGCTGCGGATTCCCAAGCGAGCTGCAGGCGGTCGAAGTCTGTGCCCGGAGGAAGAGTGACTGGGAAAGAGTGGATGTAAAGTTTCCCGTCGGTACCAATGGTCTACGGAGAACGTCAGCATCTGGCCAAAAGGCTAGTAGAAATATTTCCACGAACCTGCGAGAGCATTCCTGACTGCAATGCGGTGGCAGGATAAATTTTGCATCGGTCTTCCGAATTGAAGCGAAGTTCAGATTTCTGCTGATGGTTCTCCAATTGGGCGAGGAGCTGCATGTATTGCTCGAGTGGTTCTTGTGGTTTCGGTTTAACGCTGCTGATGTTTCGTGCTAGGCGATGCAAAGTCGATGCCTTGAGGATCTCGACTGATGTGACCTCATATCCAAGCTTGCGAATGCGTTTGGCAAGCCCCACTGCTTTGATTGAGTCAAGACCGAGCGAGATGAAGGACACTCGCCCGTTCAAGACGGTAGGTGGCACCTCCAAAAACTCGCCGATTGTCTGGCGTAGCGTATCGAGGACTACGGGATCGGCAGTGAGTTCTATTCTGCCTTCTTGGGTGGCTCTTGTCACTGCCAAACTATCTGTGTGGCGACCGCTCGTTGTGGAGATGGAAGACCAGAGATCCTCCTTTTCTCCGATTTGCAGTGCCGCAGACTCGAAGTTGTTAACAATGTGAGAGACTAGGTCGCCGGAAACCTGACCCTCTAGCCACGCTGCTCGAATGGAAAGGGTGTCTTCTTGGGCATTTATCACCGCTTCGACGGAAAGAGGATACTATGGAATATATTAGTGACATGAGAATGCCAGTGTATCCATAAACTCACATCAGCAGCAGGTGGTTGGTAGTCGCGATGAACCCAGAGCTTGCTTTTCTTCGATTGATGAACCGAAACCGAGAAAAGGACTTCAAACAATGGTTCCCCTGGCCGGACCCAATTTTGAATCTTTCCGAGAGGCACATGCTCGTGCTCAGTCATGGCGGATATTCCAGCCTGAATGGTCTTCAGAGTTGACGCATTATCCTTCAGTGTGATGCGCATGGGCAATACTGTGATAGTCGGACACAACGCGAAATCGATGTTGTCGACTGGAAGCATGCGACCAGAGCGTATAGTCTGCTAATAATCAGCATGTGATATGATCAGTAAAGCGAATCCAAACGCACCCCGAACGATACGTCACGAGAGTGATAAAGTTGAGACCCTATGAGATGGGCGAAAATGAAAGACAATAGCGCTTGCAGTGTGACCTGTTCCCTGCTGGCGATTTCTTTGACGAAATTGAGGCTTGAGCGGAATGGGACAGCAAGGTGCTTAATTTCAGGAGAAAGAGGTGACTCAAACACGGCAGATGGCCATCGGAAGTCGTGGTAAACGTCCAACCAGAACTTCTGCGCAGACGTAGGATCCTGTTTGGTTATCTCGCGTAGAATGTCCTTCAGCGAGGCCGTAGGGATGCGGTCAAGCCCGGAGTAAACACTCTCCACGTCGGACAGTAACCAGGGAAGTGATGTGCCGTCGTAGAGAGCGTGGTGGATGGAAAGAACGAAATGTTGCTGCTGTGAGGAACGGAAAGCGGATATCCGGAATGGCGGAAGGGAAGAGAGTTGGCGATTTATGTTTTTGGTGACAACGTCCGCAAAGCGTCGGTAGAAAAATGCTTCAAATTCCTCGCTGGTGGAGGTATCCACCGCATGATCGGACCAAAGGTCGTTCATGTTCCAGGATCTAAATACGACTTGAGTAACTTGACGATCTAAATGGAACACGGTTCTAAACAGTTCGGGTAAGCATCCAATAAAACCAGTTTCAATATAAAACTCGCCGGAGGATAGGATGAGAAGTGATGACGGTTTCCCAAGCGGTTTTCAGCCTTGAGAGTGAGATTGGTTGTTGGAGTTCCAGTACAACATGCTGCACATAGAGGGTGTCGTCTTCGGCTGATCGGGCTAGTACTCCTTCTTGGACTGGAAAGGCTGGCAGAAGATCCTCGATACTGTTGGCCGGATACGAAGAGTAGAGAGTTTCCCTGGTTTTGGCGTCTACTAGAGGCAAGATCGACGCAGACACCTCTCCGTCAGCAGAACTTTCCAAGAGTCGGGATATATCCTTCAGGAAAGGATCCTTCATGATTCTGGTGGCTGAGACGATTTTTCCGCTGTGCTCTTTGAGATCTGATGCGAACCGGATAACGCCCATTGAATCCAGCCCGCATTCGAATATGTTGAGCTCAGGGGTGGGATGCAAGTCATAGGATGGTACGTGTGTCTCCAGGATGCGGAAAATGTCCAATTCTTGTTGCGTGCATTCCCTGAGTGGGATTCTGTCGTCCGATTCGTCCGTGATGAGCGATGCTAGATCGGTGATATCGAGACTTTTGAAGATTTCGACGAGTATTTTGGCATCCGTTTTGCCGTTGGAGCTGAGCGGCAACCAGTTAAGGGGAACAATGTGATTAGGGCGCATGTAACTGGCAAGCTCTGATTGGCAGATAGAACGTATGGACTTGATCAACAGCTTCGGGGGTGTTGCCAATGACGGGCGTTTGGCCTTGCGGACAGAGACAGGGACAGTTGGATCCCACGTCACAAAGGAAACGAGTTGATCGGTTCCGAGAGCTGGGTGTTTCGCCAGCACTGTAGTCGCGTCGAGAACCATCTCGGATGAGGGAGACCCCTTGCGAACGATGGCCGAGATGCCTTCGGATTCGATCCTTACTCCCCGCAACTTGATTTGTGTATCGATGCGGCCCAGGATTTCAAGAGTTGAGTCGGGCATCATGCCTGTAGACCCCAGGTTTTCAATCTCTGCGACACGATGATAACCAATATGCACACTTACGAACTAGGTCCCCTGTTCGATAAGCCCAACACCCTGCGCTCGGCCACTCAAGGAACACCTTTGCCGTAAGGTCTGGCCGACCATGATAACCTCGACCGACCAAAGGGCCTTCGACAACCAACTCTCCAAGGGCTCCACGTGGTAGAATGTTCATGTCGGCATCGACCACCTAACCGACATCGGTACTTGATAAAAGTAACTTTGATTGGCACTTACATATCCGGAAACGTTGGCCAACGGTTTTCCAATGTTTGCCCGAGGAGTGATCGAATCCATGAAACGCGCACAGCAGCCGATCGTGACTTCGCTAGGTCCGTAGAAGTTGGCTAATTTAACTTGCTTGTGATTTGCCCATTTGTCCAGGATCTACTAACCATCAGCTGATGCGCCAATCGTAAGGAAAATGTGACCTACCGAATCGCTCATTTTTTCTCCGCCGCTGGCGATATAGCGCAAAACTGTTCCTCCTTCGTCATCCTTTGCGGCATTCAATGTTGCCTCTATCAAACTTGGGACAATGCCCAAATGGGTGATTTCAAGCGCCTTTGCGTAGGCGGGCAGATTTTCGAGCAACTGAGACCGAGGAGCACTCCGAAGTGGCATTCCCAACGCGATCGGGACAAGAGTCTCTCCAAGATGAACGTCGAATGCGATTGCTATAAATTGGCCCGTCAGTAAGCTCGACCCGATCGGACTTTATCAAAAACTTACAGGCTACAGCCAGGTACCGGCCGTCTCTGATATTGTCCATCCGGACATTTGCAGCGGTATTACTCAAAGCGAAGATAGCCTGGGTCAGACCATGATTCGTCAGTAAACACCCCTTGGGATTCCCGGTAGTACCTTTATTGCAAAGTCAGAAAATAGTTGGGATGAAATATGCCAATATGTACCTGAGGTATATAGCATGTACGACAGTCCTTCCGGTGTTGCGACATTAAAGTATTCGGTGCTTTCAGTGTATATGGATGATTCGACCTGAGGATCGTCTATGCAAACGGCGCGGGAGCCGAAAATGTCGACGTTGGACACTTGTGCATGACTGGTAAGCACGAATGCTGCGTTGGAGTCTTGGGCAATGTAAGCTCTGCGCTCATCTGGCAAATCTGGGTCAATCTATGAACGCGGAAGTAAGTCCAAGAAGTTATGGGATAAGTATCGGGAACAGACGCACGGGAACGTAACAACCACCTGCTCGCAAAATCCCTATCAAGGCCACGTGGAATCGTAGGTCACGCTGGAGACAAAGGGCAACCCGATCTTCTGAATGGAGACCTTGGGCCACGAGCCAACGTGCGAACTGGGATGCCCTTCGATCCAGTTCTCCGTATGTGATGCTTTCGCAGTGGAGTTCTGATAGTGGCACATCCGTTAATAGTTCAGGGAACCATTGAACAGCAAGGTCATCTGGGTCACTTTTCGCACGCCGACTGAGGTATTCGGTTACGAATGTGACAAGGGGAATGTGTGAATAAGCCCGCGAAATTTCGTCGTTCGAAACCCGGTTGTAAACCGAGAGCAATTGGGAAGGGAATGGGGGGATTGAGTCGACTCGCGAGCTCCAGTGGGCTTCGGCGTGGCGGAATAGAAAGACGATTTGACCAAGGATTTGCTCAGTAACGGAAGGATGGATAAGTGTCGAAAGGGCGGATAGCCCCAACGTGGACCGCTTAGGGTTGAATTGAATGATGGCCGGAAAGTCAGAACCAAGGAGCGAGTCTTCGGGATGTGAAAACTGTACCAACAGTGGGCATGGGTATTGCTTTGCAGGAAGTTCTGAGACGCGGCGAAGATCGGTCAGGCGGACATGATCTTTTGAACTGCTGAGATGTGATGCAACTTTGGAAGCTATTTGTTCCCAAGTGTCATTTGCGGACCAAGTGACTCGAACGAATGCATAGTTTGATCTGTTGCGAGATTGAACGGAGAGGAGGATATCGTTGAAGCCACAGTACAGAGAGATGACGCGCGAGACGACCGCAAGAAGGAGGTTTCCCCGAGACGATCGGGTAAAGTTGGCAAACGGTTGGCTCGCGGTGTTGGTTACGTTCGCAGGGTTTCGGTCGCACGAGAGGTCTGGCCACTCGACGATACTATAGCCTTCAAGAAGCTGGTTAACAGCCTTATCGGCGTGGGCCATATTTGAGAGGACTTTGTGGTCCAGGTGACGGGTGGATGGATGTGCGTCTGGAGTTGGAGAAAATGGCGGATAGAAAGGTGAACTGGTCGGAATGAAGGAGAACTCCGCTAAGTTAACGGTAGTAGATCCAGACTGGACATATTTCGGGGGAGTATAGCCGATGTGAAAATGAAGAACTGAAGAACCGGTCTCCAAGCATGCGCCGGTTGCGTTAAGATTTTGAGAAACGCAAGACGCAACACGCAGTTTGAGTATTTGACGTGCTTGGCATTGGAGTTGAGGCGGCAATCTTATCAGATATGCAGGTGATTGGTCACTCAAGAATCAACTGATATCTGATAAGACATTCCAGATTTCTGTGACGTGCGGACGTGAGAACCATCAATGCATTTCGGCCTTCCTTCAGGCCAATCTGATTAGATCATCGGTCATGCTGTATCTTTGGAGAAATCCATCTCTACTTCACCGTTGAAAAGCCTTCATTCCGCCATTGTTAGAAACAGGTACAGAGTCAATTCTGGAGCGCCCTTGTTACACCCGAACGGCTCCAGTCGATGTTCCGGCCCCAGGCGAGCATCTAGATTTTCACGGGCCCGAAGTGGCGCAAATAGATATAAGTTATGCTTCGATTTTCCTAAGTTTTCGCCATACCTGAGATCCCCCCAATCCCTTTCCCCTCCATTGCAAGAACGCGCCACCACCTTGATACCTTGTCTCTTCTGCAATGTCCACCGAAGACGTCTACGATCTCGTTGGCCTGGGTTTCGGCCCCGCCAACATTGCCATTGCCGGCGCTTTGACTGAAAAGTGGCAACAGGACGTTGTAAGTTCAAGACAACGTGCTGTCCGTCGCTAGTATTGACGTCTTCGTCACAGAACTTCCCTATCAAGAAGACATTGTTCGTGGAGAGACATGAAGTCTTCCGGTGGCATCCTGGAATGCTCCTCCCCGACGCTAAGATGCAAATCAGGTCAGTATTGCTGCTCGGCGCCGCTGCTGTCGACTTCATTGCTAAACGTATCCTTCAGCTTTATGAAAGACCTCGCTACCCTGAGGAACCCTGCGTCCCCGTACACCTTCCTGAACTACCTCCATAGCGAGGACCGATTGATTTCATTCATCAATCGTGGCTCCACCATCCCCACTCGCAAAGAGTACTCTGACTATCTTTCATGGGCAGCCAACAAGGTCCAGCAGAATGGCATTAGCTGCCTCTTCGGCCACGAGATCATCGGTTTAGATGACGCGCCCGAGGACACCATTCGCGTTCGATACCGAAACCTGAAAACTGGTGCAGAGTCAACTATCAGGACTCGTGAGTCTCGATTAGCATGTGCCGCCTCTATTTCATCAACTGATCAACTTACCAGGGGATTTCATCGTGTCTCCCGGTGGTCTCCCCCGTGTGCCCGACTTCATCGAGCCCTTCACAACCAATCCCCGTGTTATCCACAGCTCCGCGTATGCCTTGAAGATCGGCGATGCCCTTCAATCTCTGTCGGGCTTGTCGAGGCCGCTTCGCATCGGTGTCGTGGGTTCCGGCCAATCCGCAGCCGAGGTTGCCATTGACGTCCGCAACCGCCTCGCAAACGTTCCCGCACAGGGAAGGCACGCTGTCGAGATGCTCATCCGCAAAGGCTCACTGAAGCCTAGCGACGACTCGCCCTTTGCTAATGAGATTTTCGACCCTGCTTGTAAGTACACACATTCTTTTGCCAAGAGGATAATAGCTGATACACAAACTAGCAACGGACGCATGGTTCTCGACGCCTTCAAAAACGCTCCGCGAACGTATTCTCTCCGAATACAAGCAAACCAACTACGGTGTTGTTAACCCCCGAACCTTGGAAACGGTAGGTCATGATTCAAGTTCCAGATAGAGCGGCTCCCTGACAGTTCTGCAGCTATACGAGATCATCTATGATCAGAAACTGAATTCGGCCATTTCCCAGCGTACCAAGTCCTGCGAATCATCGAGTCCGGTGATTGTTATCAAGCCGTATACCTCGATCTCCTCAATCGAGCCCGCCGCCCAATCAGACCAGACGAAAAACGAGCTCCTGCTGACGCCTGAAGGGAAGACCTCCGAGACCGAACAGAGCTTCGTACTCAGCACCAAGCATACCATCTCGGGCACTGCCGACAGCAGTAAATACGACATCATTCTCTATGCGACAGGTTATCAGCGCAACGGGTGGGTTAACTTGCTCAAGCATACCGGTATCGGCAAACACTTCGGCCTTTCGCCTTCAACGTCCAACGTTACCCTGCGACCATCGACCGATTTGCTTGAGGACAGCGGTCGACCGCAGCATTTCTCCAATGGATCCCTGACGCCTGACGAGACACCGTCGCCTGTAAGCGACAGCGCCGTCAGCACTCCTCCAACATCACCAGAAAATTCAGTGTTCTCGTCTGCTCGACTCAACGCCCAAATCTCCCATGACGTTTACCTGTCGCGAAGTTATCAGCTGCTTCCTCTAAACGCCGAAACCCCTCTTGTTCCACGCATATACCTGCAAGGAGTCGAGGAGGCGACGCATGGACTCAGTGACACACTCCTGAGTGTACTCGGGGTCCGTTCAGGCGAGGTTGTAGCCGACCTAGCAAAGGGTTACAAGGTGTAAGGTTGTCAGCCCGAGATTGATTATAGATCGCTGTCCATGTAGTTTCTTTTAGAGTACGATTTTCGATAATGGCAAGGGTGTTTCAAACGAACGAACGAGAGAAAAAGGACTTGATTACGACGTGATTATCAGACACGTCGGATGCGCGCGAGTAATTTTGAAATTCAGCACCGTTCCCACGCACCACATGTGTTGCAAATTGGTGAGAGTCAATGCTAGAACGGGACTCTTCCGTCTACCTATCCCTCAAGAGTCACGATGCGGGTTGAAAAGTGTTATTTTTGCTCAACAAATGTCTACCCTGGTCATGGTTAGTGTCAGATCTGCTCTGAGAAATAATTGCTCAACTCGTGGTGTTGATCAGGGTCCGCATTTGTGAGGAACGATGCGAAGGTGTTCAGATTTTGCACTTCAAAGTATGTCGTCCAGTCGTCGTCCTTATCACACGTCCTGAGCTACTTTTAGATGCCACAAAAACTTCAAGTGTGTTTGTTCCCCGCCTTTTGCTGGTCTGATCCTCACACAATGACAGAATGAAACGGAATCCCCGAAAGGTTCGCTGGACGAAGGCTTTCAGGAAAGCTGCTGGGAAGGAAATGACCATTGTGCGTTTCAAGGACTTTCATTTGGTAAAACCTTAACCTCTGGTTTGCAGGACTCGACCATCGACTTCGAGAAGCGAAGGAATGTCCCCGTCCGATACGACAGAGAATTGGTCCAGACTACTATCAAGGCAATGAAGCGCATTGCCGAGATCAAGGCGAAGCGCGAGAAAGCATTTTTCAGGAACAGGTTCGTCCGCCGCAGTTTTTCTGACCATTGGTCTCAACGTGCACTCCACATTCAGAATGGCCTCCAGCCGCGCAAAGCAGATCGCTCACCGCAAGAAGAGATTGGAAGCAGCAAAGGGCTCCTTCAAATTACGCGAACCAGTCACCAAAACTGCCGCAGCGCCAGAGAAAATCAAAGTCTCGGTCAAATCATCCAAGTCTGCACTCATTCCTGGCGAGGGTCGTTCAATGGGAATGGATATCGACTAAGCTGTCCTACCGTTGATTGTTCTAAAAGTACTGCCCTTTATACGATGATACTGCTTTATTATACATGTATGTTACAACGAAATCCATTAAAAATGTGAAAACCGATAGTGCGATTCGAGAGGCTACTTGTATTTTGCCTCATTCTCCAGGCGAACGTTGGGGTCCAAAGTGTTATGGAGGCCGAGCAAGGTTTTACTAACAGCCTCGGTGGCACCTATCATGGGCTTGAGTACTGCTATTGGGACAGCTCGGATGACAGAACGGACAGGACCCTGTCCCGACTTGTCAGATATGAAAACAAAAAATATGATCCACATAGCGTACCTCGTTGCCCGACCTTTCATATACCTCCATTGGAACCGCAAGGATAGTTTGTGCAGCAGAATTCAGATTTCTTTGAAGGCTCTTGTATGCGGATTGGAACCCTTCCTTAAGGTCTGCTGGCTGTTGTGCGTACTTGGAGATAAGATCAGCATCTTCATCGGTTTCGTCGTCTTCGTCGTAAGGTAGGGACAGGGTTTCCGCCGTGATGGGTCTATCGAATTCCCCGCCAAGTAGACCCTCTGCTTGTTCCAAGATAACTTGAGTTCCAGTCGCGAGCCGAGCGCCCATTTTGATTGCTTCGATTGCCGTAGACTTGACGAATGCAGTTGCGCCTTTTTGCACTCCCCGTACGATTCTCCCATCTTTCTTATATTGCGAAATCGGGAGTAAGACAAGGTCAGCCACACCAGACCCAACATTCACGACAGAACGAATTGGTGCAACTCCTGAAATGACTTCCACTAACTGCGTTGCTTTGACATCAGGCGTCCACAGGTCGTTCAGCATTTCGAACATCTTGGGCCATCCGGTAATCTGAGAAGCGGATGACTGGTCAGTTATATCAACATTTATATTGAAACAGGTTCATACCCCGGACAAGGTAATGTGACGCAAAGTCATCTCTGCACCATCGAAATGGAAGAAATTCATCAGCTCGATTGTCTTCCCTTCTTTGAGAGCTCGATAATCCACCCGACGCGGCTTGTAATCCAACTTAAGATCAATAGGGAATATCTCAGCCATTTCTATGAACTCTTTGTGAGCATCCAGCTTCGCTGCGCAAGTAAAGCATCCTTACGAATATACGCGTCGCCGTCGTTGGGTTCAGAGCCTGAAGGGGCGGGACCTGCGTTTGGATCCTTAAAGCTGAAGAACTTCTTCAAGAAATCGACCGCGTCTTGATCGACATAAAGACGGATGGGAAGTATCTTGGCCTAGAAATACACTGTTTGGGAATTGTGTACCTCGCAACAACCAGAAAAGTGTACTTACCCGTACTCTGGCTTCTTGGGAATCTTGGCCTGGGGATGGCCTAACGTTGTGCAATTCAATCCGAACCATGTTCGCACCCGTCTCTCGAATGTTGCCCTTCGAGTCAGATCGCAAGGCAGTCAAGAATTTCTTCCAGGTAGAGGTTTTGATGTGGTCCAATATTTCCAGGTCCTTAACAGTGAGAAATGTCCGCGAGACGATAACGCTATCCTCGCCATATTGGTTGAACTCTGCATTAAGATCTGACAAACAGAACTCCATTGAAGGTCCCTTTGATCTTGTCAGCTTCTTTCCATGCACCTTCACGGACGGTGCCTTCGGTTGAGCTGAGCCTGGATGTTTAAGTGATTGCCAGGAGCTCTGTGTACCCGTTTCAATATCGTCTTTAAGTTCCTCGTCGATCGCAGCGATGAAAGCCTCAGGTTCCGCCGAGTTCAAATCTTGGTCGAGTCCGATGTAGACTGAATTAAAAAGTAGAGCGCTCGTGTCTTCGTCCACCGGCTCTTGTGACTGCCCGCTTGCGACAAGTTGTCTGATCTTCGCCAGACGCTTCCGCATTTCTTTCACCTCGTCCTCGATGATCTTCCGTGTTCTTGGCCAATCGTAACCGTCGTAGAGCAGCAAGTACACGTCGCAGTTGTGAATGCGGACTCTTATCTTCTCGTTATTAAGGCTGTCGAGATGTCAACACACCGTAGAAAGATATTTGCTGACAACACACCTAGGACGATCCTCGACAACCTCAGAAGGAAGTGAACCATAGAAATCTTCAATGATGTCGATTCCATCTTCACTGAGAAGTTTGATAGTTTCGCCTCCAACACTCGATACAACTCCTGTGTTTGTTGCTGAGATGTGCACTGCACTGACTTCGATGTCTTGTGTGTCAAACTCGTCCAAGTCATCGTCCGTGAGCTCTCGGAGACCAGCTGCTGCACCAAATGACTCGTCCAAATAGTCTAGGTTGGTTGGGAGGTCGTCATGAATCATGTCTGGGGCAGATCCAACGTCTGGAATTCGTCGGAACGCCACATCGTCGATAGAATCTTGAAAGGTGGGTGACTGAGTATACGAAATACCATCAGAAAAGGATGGAACCCACAGGATAACTTGCGATCGTCTTCTCTTGCAGGAGATACATCTGGTGGTTCTCGGTTCAAGTGCCTTTGTCTGCTGATTGAGATGATAATCCTGTAAGAGGCGATGCAGTCTCTCACCGTTGTTCAGCGCCTTCTGACGTAGGCTTAACTAGTGATGCTATATCACTAACGAAAGCACCGATCAATCCAAATGTATCGGCGCAAGCGTGTACTTTGAGGCAAACTCCATCTATTACGACCTTGACGTCGAGTTAAGCATCGTACAAAGGCAACCTTCCCAGGAATAGACAGACGTACTTGCTTCTCCGGGGGGCTCATGCTGCTCT
This sequence comes from Coprinopsis marcescibilis, assembly GCA_004369085.1. Lineage (NCBI taxonomy): Eukaryota > Fungi > Basidiomycota > Agaricomycetes > Agaricales > Psathyrellaceae > Coprinopsis > Coprinopsis marcescibilis. The sequence goes on along the minus strand of ML210147.1, from coordinate 494,195 downwards.
CTTGATATTTCAGTTTCATGGCGGAAACGTCCACAAGAAGAGCATAGCCCTTCCTCTTTAAAATATTTAAGCGGCTGAGCTGATTGAGGAGACAAAAACACAGACCTTCCAGTAATCTATTGCGTGGCCGGATCCATTGATACTTTTGTTGGATTCGCCGACATTCTCTACCGCGAGAACAAACATAGTAGCAATATCCAAACGGAAGGATGGGTCGGGGAATTGGCCAACAATGTCAGTGACAAAATTGAGGCCTCCAATCGCCAAAACAATGGCTCCAGAATGGGTAGGAGCGAAGGATCGAACAGACCCCTCAATTATCTTCAGGCTGATCAAGGTTCGTTCGCTGGGGACGACAGATTCAAACGTCTGTACAATGGATCAGAAACCAATTCGACCTCTATGCGTTGTCCAGAACTCACTCCAGGTGGAGACTTGAAAAACTGGCCCAAGTCTACCGGCAGTGCAAGGTCTGGGTGCAAATTGAAAGTGAACCCATACAGAGAAACAGAAACTCTGTTTTCCTTGGCAGTGGTTTCCGGGATCGTGGAGGAAATAAACTTCAATTTAATCATCGGAGTAGGTGTTGCGGTCTGATAACTTGTAACTTAGTTTTGTCCTCACAACACGCAAAGAAATGTGGCCCTACTCACCAAACTACGGGTAGTAGTGAGCGAAAGGAATGTTCGAACCGACTCCGTCACTGTTGTGTCTTGAATGTCAGCGTCCATTATATTTACAATTGCCTCGATCTAATGGAAAGGATGAGTGCACGATCGAGTACTTTGAGAGCAGTAGTACCTTTCCTGTAGCATGTAGTTTCACATTTGCATTCAAATCTGAGCACGCGACATCGAAGGGACGAGGTGCAGAACCATCGTGGCCAGAACGAGGAAGGTGTAGACGAATATATGCTGTTCAAAGATGAGGATGCGCTCAATTGCATACAAGTGATCACGACGCACCCTCAGTTACACCGAGCGATATGATTGTCTTGACCCTTCCTTCAATACGCGGCGATTCGACTGCGCTCCCTGTCCGGGACCTTGCAAAAAATCGACTGCCAATCATACTTGGATCCTTGGAGTTTTGGCCCGACCCATCATTAGTGGTTCGTGACACGGTCATTCTTTCCAGGGCCTGGCTGAGATCGTCGATCCAGAAATGAAGGGCTTCCAGCTGGGGCCGTGAGAGAGAAACATAGACCGAAGGGATGTCAACGGAGAGTACCAATGCATTCCCACCGATTTCGCGCTGCTTTACAGTGACCCGAGGAAATAGCAACTGGGTAGATTGTGAAGGCGTCTGCAACGGGCCTAAGGAAAGGACAGCAACAAAATGTTCGTCTTTTGATGAGGAACAACCAATCACAATCCGCTCGCAATGGACCTGGGCTAAGAGCTTATCACCGTCGGAAGCATGATGATCTGGGCCTGTGGATGCGTGCCGCTCGAACCGCAGGTGTCTTGTGTTCTCGTCTGCAGAGTCGCGAATACTGATGTTGTGAACGTCCGCAGTTAAGATCCCAGACCGTTTTCCTCGTCCTGGAGGGGGAGGTGCCCTGACCGACAGCCGCACCGCGCGTAGATGGCATGTTAGCACTGATTTCAATACATTTTGATGCGGCTATAACAAATGAGACGAGGATCGGTGCAGAGACAACAAGACATACATCCGATTTTGCCGGTAGTTGCGTCGAGTCCTCCGGTCTATTGAAATCTTCCTCTTCATCGCTCAAGTATGCGCGGGAACGTTGCTTCTTTCTGTCCAATGCTTCGATTCCCTTTAACAGTTCATCGATATAAGGGATAATTCCACCTTCCAGCTGTGCGTATTCCAAGTCGGCAAAGATATGCAAAGGTATGATATCGACCTTGGCTTGGCGCGATTGAGCAATGCCTGTCTTTCCCCTTGCGAGAGTGGTGGGATTGTTGACTGTCACATAGATTGCGGACTGGCGGTTGGGTCCGTCAGTGCTCTGACGTTCGGAAGGGTCACGGGTCCGCCAATGGGATAGTTTTGCGCCGCATGTAAAGTGCCTCCTGTCAGACCAATTTACCGCGGGGATGGTTGGTTGTACCACGGTTGCATGGAAGGGGTCGGTACGACTAGGATATGCATGATTGGGATCGTACTGTGAAGGGAGGTGCGAGTCGGTGATCAGAACCGGAATGGCTACTGGAAAGTTTCGTTGGGCCTCGCCTTTTCTAGAGGAAGGGTCCGTGAACTGGAAGATATTGATGTCGCCGATTCTCATCGTCGAGGAGACCCCAGTAGATAGCGATGATGCCTGTGCAGAAAGTGAATCCAGCAACAAACGAGTATAGCCACTTTGAAGCTGCGGTGGGACCAGCGGCCGACTGAAGTAGCTTTCCAACGATTCCCTCCCTTGCAAGTTTGACGAGGAGTACAACAGAATTATAACACTTCGGACCTGTAATTCGGCATCAAATGAGAGTACAGGTTGTTCCGGAGCTGTTGAGCTTTGCCGGGGAGGTGGCATATGAGGATTAGACATCTTTAGGGCTGCTGATAGTAACCTGCTAACATGCCAAGGCTGCAATGCGATGGCTATGAAGCCGCAGGCAGCGTGTAGCTGGTATCTATCATGCATGGCAGCGCTGGGACCACCAGAGGAATGGCTGCCGCCTGGAGATGGCGTAGTCAAAGTGATCTCGAAAGGTACTGCACCAAATGAGAGGATGGTGCGTTCGTCAGGCAAGGGGATTTCAGAAGTTGATATGGCTGGGGCGTCTTCTGATTCCGGGTGTTCTGACATAATGCTATGGTATATGCTGCCCGCCATTGAGTCTGCGAGGTGTGGTGGCGGGAGCCCAACCAGTGATTGTGACATCTGGAATTGTGTGTCCTCGTCGAAAGACGAAGTTGATGAACGGGGAGATGAATCAGGACTGGAGATTTCAGGATCCGTTTCGACATCGGACGGTGAGCCAGGTCTAGTAGTTGAAGGTGTATGCACTGATCCTTCAAACTCGATTGGGTAACCCAATGCAGTCAGGGTCATCCCATGCAAAGAGAGGGTGCGTTGTGTGCCATCTTCAACATTTTCATCCTGTCCTCCCACTTCATTCGTCGTATACCGAATCTCGGATAGAGAGAACTTCAACGAGATATTCTCGGGGTCGACGACTGTGACTTGTATGTCGCGAGCATCGAATTGAAAACGGGCCAACAATCTCTCGATGAGCGTAGCGAATATTGAAACGCCTGCCGGATCTAGTTCGTAATCGCCTTGTTTCTCGATTCCCGAAATGAATTCCAATCCTCCTGGAACGTTGTGGTCTTCAGGGTCTTGTGAATGTGCGGCTGCACTGAACGACTCCCAGAGCTGCGCTTCTTGTGCACCCGAAAGTTCTTCCTGAACGAAAGTTTCTGCAACTGACGCAACAGAATCTGCGAGATCAACCTCTTGGGGGAATGCTTCGTGCAAGGGGGTTTCGATTCGAAGTCTGAGATGAAGGGAGTCCAAGGAAAAGCCGACGACGGACGTCAATGGGTTGGGCCATGGGATTCGAACCGTTACTGCTTTGACGGTTCCTTCTTCCAGGACCAGAGGAAGACCCTTCAAGTGTTGGTTGATAGGCTGATATGACAAGTAGATGAGACACTTTTAATGTAGGATTGTCAAGCCTCTGACTTACACCAGGGTCAAGTTCGAGATCATTGATTTGGACGTACCCTGAGCCAATCTGGGAGTCTATTTGCAGGGTATCAAGCTGACCAGGTTTGAAGAAATGGCCGAGAGATTTCTTCAGAAAGAAGGATATGAAACGACTCTGAATGCTAGTCGGGATAGAAAGGCTGATCGTGGGGATGGACGGTAGCCATGATGCAAACCAGGACATTTGAGAGATGAAGGTCGTAACTGTCGATTATGACGGGTTCAGAGTATGTGATCTAGAGGAACATCAGCAAAGATTGCAGAATAGTCGTAATAATTGAGAGTAAGGAGGAAGCCTTCAGTGGCCCTTGGCGATGAGCTCACTGCTGGAACAAGTCTGGCTATCCAAACCCAGCTGTCGCGGCAAAAAGGCCCGGTGGAGCCCAGTCATCTCTGCCAGACCCGCAACTCTAATTTCAAACCTTTTTCCATTGTCTAACTTCTGCACTATCTATCTACTCTGAAGACTACGGTACAGGCTCGTCTGTTGTCACTTTGGCGGGAACACTCAGAAAATCGGTAAGAAAGTGTGCCAACAGGTCATGGACTTTGCTGGATGGATGGACGTGGTCCACCCAAAACGTCCCACCACGACGAGATTCGTGGCCAGGGGGGAATCCATAGGTCTGAGCATCCTCGAGAATGACAGTGAAGACATGGTGCATCGAGAACAAAAGCACTGTGCAATCAGGGTGCTTTTCTGAAAATTTCTGAATTTCCTGAAGCAGGACTCGGTTCCACTTCTGGAACATCGTCTCATCCACGTCGCCATCAAGTCCGTAGCGAGATATCCGTTCAGCAACTATATGGCGGTTGGTCAGTTTTTAATGTTTACTTGATTGCTCACGTTTACCCACTGGCAGGACTCTTCTCGATCGGAGGGATGTCGAAGAAACAGAAATTTCGGGCACCGGCAGCATAGAGCTCTTCCTGGAGTCCCATCATGACCTCAATGCTTGCTGCATGGTCTTCCGAGCTCAGGGTTCTGATAGGTATTGGTCAATTAGAATCCCTCAAACCTCTTCGGTATACGCACGCGCAGTCGTTAATACCAATGGATGTCACTGATGCTTTGACGTCAGCAATATTCCAAAGGTCCAGCACATGAATCGCAGAACTCTCACCGAACAAACTGTTGCTCTCGTTCCATGGAGCCCAGTTGGGTTTTGTGCCTACAATGGGAAGGAACAACCGCTGTATCTGCCGTTTCACCCCATCTACACGATCTCCTCCGCAAGCATAATCGTAGATCAGCAATGGATCGGCTCGATAGGCTTCGTCTTGCTCAACCCTCGAAGGATTAAACCGTGGTCCTGGGCTATATTTGGTGATCATATGCCCTACCCAGTTGGGAAGGCCTTCCTCATTCCAAGTGTTGCCTGGAAATGGGGTTCCGAGAGGCTGGAGCGGGGTGGGGTGTTCGCTTTCCGAGAACCCATCGTGAACGTGAAATATCGAGCTGTACGAATCACCACTGTGTGCAACAATAAAGAGCAGATCAAAACCCCGGAGGAATCAAGTTGGATCTGGAATTCCTACAATATAAAAACTCGTTTGATATTGCTGAATCCTGACCAACTTGAAGAAACGCGAAGCACAAGCGACATTCTGTTTGCCTGGATCAGATTGCTTTCTGAGTGTCAAAAACAGGTCTTTGCTGCGACTGCTTCCTGCAACATGCACGCGGCGACTGATTGAACGGCCGAAATGAGCTTGCTTACTTACTACATACAACAGTTCCTTTCTAGGTGATCGTCGTTCACGATTATTGCAAATGAGGGAACTCTTGATATGTTACAGAGACTCGAGTGCAATAATCGGTTACAGTGACAGAGAGTCCTCGACAGGAACTTCTCCCAAAAATTCGGAGAGGAAATGTGCCATCAGGTCATGCATTTTGCTTGTTGGGTGTAGATGGTCATGCCAAAAGGTCCCGCCCGCCAGGTGCTCGTCTCCCGAGGAAAAGCCATAGCTTGTCAAATCTTCTAAGACCGCTGTAAACGTCTGATGCGTCGAAAACAGCAACACGGTACAATCGAGATGTCCTGCGCTGAATTCTCGAAGACGCTCAAGCAAAATAGCATTCCACCTCTGAAAAGTGGTCTCTCCCGATGAAGTTGAATCAGACAGGTCGAGTTGTCTCCCTTGAGCGATATGTCTTCCGATAGCGGTCGAGAAATCTACAATGCTGTGAATTTCAAAAGAGCTGTTTGATGGAGCGTACTTACATGCAGGGGCATTATCGACTGGGGGAAGATCGCAGAACACAAAGTTCCGCGCACCAGCTTGATACAGCTTTTCCTGAAGTCCGATTAGTTTGTTAATATTTGTGCCATGATCATCGGACATTCTAATGAGGGTTGTCAGTAGTAGAAAATGCTGGGTTGGAACGAGCTTGGACATACCCGGTGTCGTTGATACCAACGAATGTGACTGTTATCGTCAGTTTCATGCTTCCATGCGAATGTCCAATGAGTCTTACAGAATAAACTGTCGCGTTCGTTCCATGGTGCCCACATAGGTTTGGTGCCCACAGTAGGTATAAATTCCTTTAGAACTTGTCGTGAGACACCACGGACAGTGTCTCCCCCCAGAGCATAGTTGTAGACCAGGAAAGGGCGCTCCTTGTGCGCCTCGTCTTGCCCATCTTGTGCGTGTGGGTTGTACCGCGGTTGAGGGCTGTGTTTACTAATCAGATGCCCAACCCAGTTGGGGAGACCTTGCTCATTCCAAGTATCGCCTGGAAATGGTACGCCCAGAGGGTTATCCGCAGTAGGGTGATATTTTTCAGAGAACGCAGCCCGTGAATGGGATGTTGAGCAATATGAAGCTCCGCTGAACGAATGATAAATCAGTATAGCGAATTCAAAGGAAAGGTTGCGGTTAGAAACACACAAGACAAATAGCTTCCTTATTCCCGAAAATCCGGGCCAGCTGGGGGAGACTCCAATAACAGTCGACATGGATGCCTGTGGTGGAAGCTACCCACTGCTTCATTGCCCATGACTTCAAACACCCTGAGTAAAGGACGCTTGACATGCAGTGATCACGACCAGTCCCAAGAAGGACCATTTCGGACTCAATCGTGTCACAAGTCACATGACATGATACACTACTGTCACGCTTCTGTGACGAGCGCGTCACGCGTCACGACTATGGTGTCAGCGGCGCGACTTCCAAGTTCTCCTCAGTCAGTGGCAGTCATCGTTCAGTAACTCACTCATTCTCCCAAAAAAGTTTGAACTATAACCAGCCAGACATGAGCCAATGTAAGCTTACTGCTTTTGTATGGATATCGCTCTGATGGGGCGACCCTAGTCGATTCTTATTATAACAAAAGTGGCGGCGGTGGTGGCGGAGGGTACCTTCCTAACTCGCCATTCAACACCGCCAGTCCTGGTGGTGCTCAGGTACTGGGATTCCTCCGGACATACGTCCAGCAGCTCACCGCATCGTTGATTACAGAAATCAGAGCATTCTGGCGCCTTACTACCCATGACCATCGCACAGCTCAACAAGGCAACACAAGCGCATTCCGATTCGGTTTTCATGCTAGATGAAAGAGAGATTAGACAGGTTCGCACAAAGATCGTGTTCGAATCGTGACCCAAGTCTAATCTACTGCGTCAAGGTTACTATCGTCGGCGTAGTGTCTTCGATCCAGCAACAAGCAACAAATTCTGTGTACGCAATTGACGATGGGACAGGGAGGATAGAGGCTCGACAATGGGTGAATTCTGTTTCTGAAGCCGTTCAATCAGACATCAAGTGCGTTTTGATTTCTCAAGCCGCTACTCTTTTTAACTGTTTCCCGCAGGGAAAACATCTACGTTCGCGTTACTGGGCCACTACAAGCATTCCACGGAAAGCGCTACATCAATGCCCGTCATATTCGACCAGTTGCCGAGCCACATGAGGTCTACTTCCACATCCTTGAAGCCGTCGCTGTTACCTTGAGCCTTGAACGCGGAGTTGTGCGTACCCATTCTCCAAGCCACATGCTGGAGCGTTGATTGTCTTTTATCCAGCCATTTGCTCCCGGAAGCCTTGCAGCCAGATCAAAGGACGTGGTTATGACAGACGCCTCCGCCTACAATGCTGGTGATTCTTCGCGAATCTCGTCAGATCAGTACTCGCATCTTCCAGCACTCCAGCAAAGCATTGTTAGATTCCTTAAAGAAAATTGTAAGACTGACGAGGGCATCCATGTTTCTGCTATTGCCCGGGCTGTCGGGAATGGAAGCGATGCAATCAAAATCAGGTACGGGTCTGGGTCTCTGTTATTTTGAAATGCATTAACTCAGAGATCTTTTCAGTGACGCACTCGACACCCTCATGGATAATGGACTCGTCTATACCACTCTCGACGAGTCACATTTCATCCTTGCATAGAATCCAGACCAGCTGCTTTTGTACTTGTATCACCTTTATCTTGCGAACTGTGACCTTGTATGGCCTCTGTGCACTTAATGATTGTTTGTGTTTGACGTCTGACAGTCTTGACGAATGTAACTGGCCAGTGGAAACTGCCGTCGCACGGTCGCAGCCGGGCTGTCACTGCAACGAAAGCCTGTCTTTCCCTTTCACTCTCTTTCATGACGGAAACTTCTACTGTTTCTCTTGCTCAAGAATTGGACACGTTGGACCTAAGAGGTCTGACACAAAACCAAGGCGCTGGTCTTCGAAGAGTTACCGCGGCTCAAATTCGCAGGGCTAAGCTGATCGAGGAGGGCGATGACAAGAACGGGGTCTATTCCCTTGAAAGCGGAAATCCGTTCAAGTATGTTAGTAGTTTTCTCTTCCGTCGTTGGTGCTTGTAATATGTGCTCACTCTCATATCAGGTAGAGATAGTAGCGAACTTATATGATATCCACCGGCTTGGAGCATATAACCAAATCACCTTGATTGATAGCACAGGGGGTATCAAAGCCAACTACTGGGGTCCTCACAGGTTCTTGGAGAACATGAATCTCACGTTGGTTTTACTTGGAGATGCGTGTGGTTAACCATTGCGCTGATGTCGCCTTGTTCCTGCAGGCCCGGGTGCTGGAGCTATGTCCGTGTTTTTGGAAAGCTGGAGACCTACAGCGACAAAAACATCATCAAGATAATTAAAATCAAACTCATATCAGATGCAGCTGATATATACCGCCATATCCTGGATATATTGCGGGACATACAGAAAGCAGTTGAGTACAATGCTTACGTCTATATCTATACAGCGGCAAGCAACGTTAACCAGCCATGTTATACACTGTAGGATTTGGACTACGAGTCCTCCCAGGACGGTCAGGTCGACGAGCTTGAGCAACCAAAAGGCCAAAGACATACACGCCCAGGCTCCCTGTCACAACATCCTAAACAATTCTCTAGCCGCTCGCTAGGGGTGGATATACCACCGTTGCACATGACACGGTCTATTAACGTAGAAGATGCAGATAGATCGCTTGTACCGGTCAAAGAGCCAAGTGCATTGGCAGAGTCGATCTCTTCAGTTTCGTCGGCCAGGACAAGGAAGCCTTCGAGAAGGAATAACTCACAACCCACTCCGACACAGGCAGCAACCGTCGACGACCTAAAAGACGGAATTTTGGAGTACCTAAGCAGATATGAGGATCAGGAAGACGGGTGCCATATTCAGGAACTCGCAAATGGTGTGATTAGCAGCCAATCCAGTCGCAATGTCCACGTTACATCCGATAATCTGGAGTAAGGTGTTGTGTATTTCATGTGCGCATTAGTACTAACCTTGTCCCTTCATCATCTCAGATCTGCCTTACAAGGACTTGTGGATGATGGATACGTATACACCACGATCAGCGAATCACATTTCGCTAAGACCTGAAGGAGTGAGACATACTTTTACTGTATATCAGTAGTAAAAGCCTGTAATTAGTGTTCACACGATAGATGGTACAAATACAAGGGGTATACAAAGTAATCACAGGTCCTCTGGCGCCCAAAACACACATCGTCCACTTCCATTCCCTGTTGCAATCCGCTCTACGATGTTTGGATGCGAACAGGTAACAGCCTGCACCGCGGTAATCCTTCTGGGATCGGAGAGGTTGGCGAGCAACTGACCCTGCGTAGATAGTAAGTTGTGCCAATATATCGACGAAGCGGCAATAAGATATTACCTTTCCAGAGTATATGTCGACCGAGTGGTTCATGTTGGCGATCTAGAAGCTCCGAGGTGAAGTACCAACAAAATGGCAAAAGCGACCTTTACATACCGTGAAATATGGATACACATTCGGGTTCTGAGCCCACTGAGCTTTAAGGAGGGTAACCCATTTGCCCTGTGATACAGACAAACTTTCAACAAAAGCTTTTATATCGGAGTATATTCGCATACCGTTTGGCAATTATGCCTAATGCCACTTGATGGCCTAAACGAGCGGAAGGATTCTTCATTCTTCAGTCCCTTGGGGTCAAGGTTCCATACTGCAAATGCAGTGAGTCGATACATATCTCGCTCAGATGACCGGCACTCACTTCGCAAGTTATCGTCATAGCTAGTACTGACAATTTGACGTCCGCGGGCATCCCAGAATGCAGCGGTAACAGACTTGTCGTGTCGCCACTCTCCACGCAAGGTGCCACGACCCTTGTCGGACTGGTTGAATTCTGTCACGATCCCCGAGTTGACGTCCGTCGTTGTCGAATCAGATTTCGACTCGCCAGATAGCTCCAAGAAAATACTATCAAGCTTCCGCACGTCCCAAACCCTGCACAAGAGAAAGCATGAACGGAACGCTACTATAGGATGGACCGAACGGGACGCACCTCATGACTCGGCTGTTACTTGCCGTGGCCAAAAAATGGGGATTTGTGGGGTTTATGCTTATCGAGCCAACTTTGTTTTCAGATAGCGCAAAGCTCCTTGTGTTATTTTTTGATTCACGAAGGTCAATGTGGGTGGCCCAGCCTTCACTGTCAGAAAGCCACATTTCATGACCGCTTTGGGCAAGGTCGATGCAGCAAATCAGATTGTCGGACGCAAAAACCTCTCGGGACACACCCGTTGTGAAGGACAGGGCACGAACGGTACTGTCATACGAGCTGGTATACACCTAGAGGAGGAAAGTCATTAACGGGGTGTCCCATGTTAAGGCGGAGTAGACGTACGTTATGCGCATCTATAGGGTCGAACTTTATACTCGAAATGGAAGATTTGGCGTTTGCGGGCCAATGCAGCTGCATACGCCAATATTTTCCACACTCCTTATTCTCATCCATTACTCCTTCTTCTTCATCTTCTTCATCTGGTGCTCTAGGATCCCAAATCCCGAGTTGACCCTCCTTGTCTGCTATATCGTTAACAGAGAGCGAAATAAATGACATGGTTGGACCGCACCTCCAAAGAATATCAAGTCCTTGGTAACTTCCGGGTGATACGCCGCGCAATAGATACGACTTTTCGTAACCTTCGCTCTTCCATATACCACAAGTTTGTTTAGCCGTTCACGCAAGTCGGAGACTGCCTCTTCCTCTTCTGTGCTATCCTTCTCATCATATACGTACGCGTCGTAATCTGCGACTCGGGCGGTGGAGCCTTGGGGAATGGCTTCCATGGCCTTGGAAAGCGTCGATGATTCTTCCGGTCCATTTTCGACAAGCGCGATAATATCCAGCTTGTTGTGACGAGGTCTCGAGGCTTTGCGTGCTTCTTCCTCTCGGCTCAACCGCTGCTCCTCTACTTTCTGCCGCTCAGCTTCTTCTTCACGCTTACAAGATAAATTGAGAGCGCGTTAAATGTGTGGGGCAAGGCGAACATACCTCCCGCTTTCGGCGTTTCGCAGGAGTCTCATTTGGGTCAATCACGTTCTTCCTAAGACGCGCAGAGTGTCGACGTGGTTGATCGATTTCTTCCCGCTTGCGTTTCTCCTTCTTAGCAGGTTGTACAGGTTTTGCTGCGGACTTGACCACCTTGCCCTTGGGCATTCCGAGTCCATCGACTGCTTGCTTCAGCTCAAGTTGCTGCAATAGCAATTTGTTCCTGGCAATGTTAGCTTCACGTTCGAGTTCACTAACGATATACGTCATACTCAGTACGCCAAGGGTTAATGAGACTCCTACGTACTATTCAGATAATTTTGTCATCCTTCGAAACAGTTGATGAAGTGGTCTTTACAGTAATGACTGGAGAAGCTGAGAATTGAGACTGATCCTTCAAGCGCGCCGCTGGTTAGTATGTACTGTGACTCAGGCGCGTGACAAGAATGCGGAGCGTCACAGGCCACGTGTGCGGTTACATCTGTCACGCATCACGGTACTGGCCCGAGGATAGCCGAGGGTGCCCCCGGGAATGCCGGTCCCGACGGCCAAAGTGAGCTCAGCTGTTCATAGTTTTGACGGCCTTAGCCTTTAGGAATTGCCAAACCAGAACATTAAGCTACTGCAAGATGTCGGAAATGTTAAGAAGTAAAGACATGAGGTGAGAGCAAGCCATGCGCGCCATCGAAAATTGCGGAGACAGAGAAAGCAAGGGCAGGTATAGTACAGAGATCTGGTGATATAAATTGAGCAGCAGAAAGCAGGAGGGTGATGTGAGAAGGTAGCATTATGAAACCTCGAGAACAGTGGTTTCTAGAACTCGGAAGAGAGTAGAGTCTTTCGAGTCCTCTGTCCATCCGATGGCTTCTCGCCAGTTGTAAGCGTTAGCCTCCTTCTCGCCAGCGGTTGCGAAATTAGACATTTCGTCATCGCTGACCCCACGGAAGATCAAGAAGATCCGAGTGAACACACAAGGATCACTTGTGACGGTGATATCAATCGCAGCTGCGATCTTGCCAGGGGGGAGAAACCGGTAGGCAACGTTCTTGTGTGATGCAAAAGCGGACATGCTATTACTGAAAAAGATATCAACATGCATCCCGCACAGTGGTTTAGTAACAGAACTCACTTGACGAAAATTGTTCTTGCATGAAGCGACATTCCAAGTTGGTCAAGGACGTTGTTCAAATGGGGAATAAAATCCCTGAAGGACATTGCAAATCCGTTTCGGGGGGCAATGAACTCTGTCGGGTCGACCATGGACGGATCGGGGCTACAGACTCGGGTGAATAAAGTCTGGGCCAGTTGATGCGCAAGGGGACCTACATAGCTTCGTAGTACAAAGCGGTTGTTACGACTTCGTTTTCAAAGTGTTCCAATGCACCGCCTGGATGTACCCGCAGGAAGTACTTGACGGTATTTTCAGCGATGGATTCTGCTAAAGGCCAGGTAACTCCGATCTTCCAAAGGTGCGAAAAGGATAGCGTCACTTCACAGTACTGGACGGCTGGTGCCAGAAGGGTGAGATTGCACTTGGCCGTTGAAGGCTTGCAGGCGAGTGGGAGTTTGCTGAGCACCCGGGAATCGAGCATGAACTCTGGAGTGAACACTTCGTCGTTCGGGGGCAACCGTGTTCCACTGAATTCCATCTTGTGTGTATCACCTTGGTGCACAATGTCGAGTTTACCCCAGAACATGCCATCGACGGTCGTGCCATCATCCATACGTGCCATATCCAGTTCGTCGGAGGCTACAGTGACATCGAGTGCGACAAATTGGCCGGGATTGAGTTCTAGGCTGAAGGAAGCAGGCATTTCAAGGATGGGCGGAGGCCTGGACGCAAATCATGAACATCGTAGTCGAATAAGCCGATGATAGAAGCTTACGGCGGTGGCCTGGACGCGTTATGTTAATAGAGGATCACATTGAAGAGGGGATGAGCAGTGGGGCACGTACGGTGGTTCATCTGGTGGGGGTGGTGCATCGCTGACGATTTCCACGCGTAAACCCTGCACGCCCATGATAGCGATTTGGAAAGATTCTTCACCAGTGAGCTATACACCCTATGAGACCTGTATTTGGACAATAAGCACTGAGAACGAACATAGATATACGGGCCCGAGACTAATCGCTGCAACGGAAATGAGTATATTTACTGCAAAGTATTGACGAGTACTCACAGCGGCCTGAAACGAAACGAATTCAACAGGGACACGGAGCGAAAACATAGCATCTGGAGGAGGTTTCGTCCAGTCTCGTGCGAGGGCTTCCAGTTCCTACACCTATGTCAAAAAACTTCGTTAATCGCAGAATAAACCAACTTGCAGCGTAGGTGTTGGGTAACTGTATTGACGTAATGCCCGGATAAGCGAAGGACAACAGAGCAAGGGTTCAGCCAATGTACGTACCACTCGAACGGTCTCCATGTCGGCGTAGACCAACGTTAATAGCTTCTGCCTCTGCAACGCCATCTGAGGAGGGGGCTGGCGTTCAGGTTCCTTGGGTTTAGGCTTGAATTTCCCCCAAAACCCCTGTTGGGGAAGATTGCCACTAGCGGACCTGGTAAGATGGCCGAACAGATTGGAAATGAGAATGAGACGGAAGAGATGGGCTTAGGACGCGTACGCTGGGGAGAGCAACATTCTGGGCGACGAGAAAAGGAAGATTTAATGTGATTCGAGGCCCTATTCGCACTCAAACAGTCATATTCCTTGAAACGGATGCTAGTAGGAGCGACCACGATGGTTCCACGAGGCAAATGTCGTTGTTGTTGGATTATCAAGTGGATCAGTAAAGATTTTGCTGATTCAAAGCTCGATATAGACGATTGGGAGGACGTGAAGGGAAAACACGCCCACAGCCTTGAGGCAGAGAGAACGCTCCAGCTTGAAGGACCCCCCAATTGCCTTTGCGATTCACAGAACGGGGATGTCCGAAATTAAATAATAAATATTTGATCTGGGAGAGGGGGATCCTGGATCAAATTCCGCCGAGTCTTGTTACAAGTACTGCTGTTTCTCCGAGTCCGCCAGCATGTTCAGAACAATCCAGCATTCATTAGCGCCTGGCCAGGGTGGTCTGCTCTTCAAGCGCTCATTGGCCTCGACTGTCCTCTTGTCGCGGACATGGCAGAGCGAAACCGTTGTAGCCCTGCGCCAGGAGGCCAAGGCGCGTAATATATCGTCGTAGGTGTCTGGACAACTTTCTTTCAAGTCACAGGCGCTCAAGGTCATTTCAGAAAAGGCACAAAGTCCGTTCTCATCCAACGCCTCGAGGATTTCGAAAACAAAAGGGCGCATGAATCGGCCGTTCGACGTGCATCTACTGTTGCGCCTGACCTCAGGGTTGCACCCGCGACCACGAGCGAGAAGGCCCTACAAGGCCTGGATTTGCTGAAGATTTCTCTCCCCGACGCATCGTACCCAGAACCACAGTTGGAGGCCCAAGTTGTGAGTTGCGAACTTCTTCGTGTTGACGTATTAGTATAAAAGCTGGCTAGCCTTATGTTCCCGACTTTTGGGACTCCAAGAAACGACCAATGGCGCCTGCACCAGCTCCGGAAGCGCGCTTGCCAAGGGTGGTTGCTGTAGCAGGCGCGGTGACACACCTGGCCGGAGGACCTGCACACGCATTCGACCTCTCGATAGAACCCACGACGTCAGCAACGCAGCCGGGGTCTCCGTCGTATTCAGCAGCCGAATCCAACAGCACCAACCAGGGAGGCATTTTCTTCGACATTGCTCAGGACCTCGGATTCTTAAAACAACTTCCAAAAGCCAAAACGGCTCCCAAATCGTTCTGGCAACGCTTCTCTTAGAGGCTTCATAGAAATATTGTATATATACTTAGTAGCATACAATTTTATATTGCGCACACAGTGCAAACGAAACGCCGTCCCGCGGAACAGTCCCACAGTTGGCAGTGCAAGTTCTGCTCCCACCGCCATCATCCACCGCGATGACCATGCTGCCAGCACAAGCTGGCCGTTCGCTCTGCGTCAGGAGATTGCACGTATCGACGCGACGCTCAGCCCGTGTTGCTCCGCCTCATCCAATCTCCCATATTCGACCAATCATCTACGACGATGGTCCACGACCATCACCGCCAACCTTGCTACGCCATCCATATTCCCTGAGTGAATTTCGGGACTCTTCCAGACCGGCCGACCTCGAACTTCAATTCAAACTGCAAAGACAACAGCTTGACACCTTTCACCAGGACTTTTGGCTAGACGTGCGTTCAAAACTATACCACTCTTACACCCTTACTGAAGCGGCTGGCAGACCAACGTCCGTTACTTTGCAGCCAAAGACAATATTCTCTCCAACCTTCCCGAATCAGCGACGTCTTTGGAGAGAGAGGAAGCGTTATCCGAATTCAACAGACACTGGTACAACCAAGAAAAGGAGCGGACGGATAGTTATACAACAGAATGGCGGAGCAGAAACTTTGCTCTTCTCCGTCTTAGTGCTCAAGTCGGGTTGCAAAAGCTCACATCACGGATATCGCGACTGTTTCAAAGCTCGTAACAAATATATGGTCGGAATCACTACAGGTCATTGACATGGTTATTAAGTATACGGTAATCAGCATAACAGCGAGGATCCTGCGCTGCAAGTTCCCGCACTCGCAGGTAAATATCATCCAGCTCCAAATCACCAAGTTGGTCGCTCTCAAGCGTATAGTCCTGGCCAATCGCCTCAAGCTGCTCTTGTGACAGGCCTGACCATCTCGAGGCAATTTCAATCGCGGTTGGAATCATCAAGGCATATTCGGGTGAAGTGTCATACCCAGGCGGCGGCCGCCCCTGGAGTTTCCTTCCCTGGATGGCACACAGAGTTTCGTATAGCGCAGTGCTTTTCAGCCGATCTGTAATTTCTGCGTCAGTCACATTCGCTGTCTTGCCAATGGCCTTCCAGCTTCAAACATTATTGGTCAGTGAAGTTGCACCTGAATTATGCGACCAACTTACTCGTCGTGAAGATAAACCCTCCTCCAGACCGTGCGGTATGCGGATGTCTTTCTGGCTTCCGGGACATTCTGTGGCAATATTCAGTGGTTGATTGTCGCTGCGGGACGAGAAAACATACTGTAGCTGAATATAACAAATGCAGGGCTGTTGCATAGTCTCCGATAGTCCCCCCGTTGTCTTTCAAGGTCAATAAATCCACAGCATCCTCAATCGACAACGCTCGTCCTTGTAACAAGTGCTTTAACAAATCTTTGAAGCACTGCAAAGAGTGATCAGTTTGACCAATCATCATAATCATAACTCTGGCAATACACACCTTGGCCAGTGCCTTTTTCTCTTTCAAGCTTACGGCCTTGGCATTGACGATGGTCTCCACCTGGCTTTCTAAAGAATGTCGTCCCCGTACAGATTCCAACGCAGACTTGAATTCTGTAAGAAGGTAGTCGTGGACACTGACAAAGTCAAGTTGATCGTGGAAAGCTGAGAAGCACCATCAGCAATGAGGTCTACACATTTGAGTGGGGCCCTACCATCCAGCAAAGGTTGTTCGACGACTTCGCCCGTTTCATGGAGCTGAGCGAGGGCGGACAGCTTGCCGAGACTGAGCATGAGCTGTAAAATGTTCGTCAACAGCTGTCGCAGTAAGAAATATACCGTGCTTGCTCACATGTTTGACTTCCAGCTGATTCGCTCTTCCAGCCTCTTCCAGAAGATCCGAAGACGCTGTGCCATAGCGCTTGTTCGCGACCTCGTGCAGCCAAGAAATGCCAGGGTTAGGCTTTTTCGCAAAGAACCTATCAATGAATGCGCTTTGCTCGTGTTCCTGGCTAAACATCGTACGAAGTTCACCTTGAAGTGACAATCCACGTCAACTTGGAACACGCGAATGTTTCGATTAGAACCTACTGTGCTGGATGTACCACTGATACAGCTCGTCTGTAAAGCTTTCTTTATAGCGAGCAATATAAGCTTGAATCCGCTCGAAATTGGGATTGTTCTCCGGTGGGTAAATCGTTTCTCTGTGACACAAAGCTACCAAGCTTTCAAAGTCTTGGTATTGCTCTGCAAGAGCGAATGCAGCTGCTTGATGACCGGTACGTCCTGGACGACATGATTCGTAAGGAATGCGCTTACAATAGGTCTGAAAGCTTACTGAGCGTTTCCAGCATCCCCGGCCTGAGGGAGGCAAAGTATTGGGATAGCTCTTCCTTGTCTTGGACTACGTTCGCCTCTTCAGCTGCCTTTGGGCTAAGAAACCGGTAAGTACGCCGCATAACGTATACACCAAATGAACAAACCTGGAAAGCCATTCCAGTCGTTCAGAGACGCATTCGAAGAAGAGGGCGGCAAGGTCTGGGAGCTGTGACCCTGGTTCATGATGATTTGGTGCGGACCCAGGATTCTCTACCAACGCCTTCTCCAAAACAACGCGCGTCGCATTGAATAAATCCAAAACCACATCCGCCGTCTTAGGTCTGCTTGTCCAGGACGACATCATTGGAAGCTCGATGCCGTAAACTTGGAAGTTGTGCGCTCTGTATTCGAATGCTGAACGGAGCGCCGTCTAGGGTAGAGCAGTCAGGAAGCAGGTCAAGATATACGATCCAGTACTCACTACAACAATTCTATTTGCCTCTGGCAGAAGAATGGCCATGTCTCGTCCGGTTTGCTTGGATGAGAGTTTGGCGACTTCGTATACCTTCCGAATAAGGTTTCCGACGTCAGAAACCTTGAGTCGGAAGAAAGCTCGCATAACATCTTCATGCTGATTTTCACCAAGGGAGGCCATATATGCATGGACCGTGTCATTCAGCACAGTGAATTTGGGCGCAGTACTGCTGGAGCATTTAGTACATGTTTAGCAACGGTGTGGTGGAGACTTTACGCCAGAAGGTCATTATATTGTATCCATAGCTGATAGCAAGCATAAAGCTTCTCGGCATCCACAGCAAGCCTTTGTCTTGATCTTTGGGATATCTGTGCAACATGTAAGCCATATCACTACAGGTTTGGGCTGAAAATCCAATATTCACCTTTCCAAGAACAAGATTTTCGTTGATGAAGCCAATCAACCAGCTCAGGCGTTCTTTCCTACTCGTCAGCTGTGCCGTCAGGTCGTGATTGCGGCGGACGATTTCGGGATCTGGTGTGCATCAGTAAACAAAGTATGCGCCGTGGAAGTGCATCCTTGCCTGACTGCAGCACTGCATAGCTCAACTGTTCTGCTCCTCGCATAAGACTTTCTTCATCTATGTGTGGTGGGAAACTGAAATGCAACGGATTCTGGGTTGATGCCCGCAGTTAACGCTAGTCATGGATCAAGTAGCAAACTGTTTACCTCGGGAGAGGATCCGTAGAGGATGGCTTGCATCAGGATCGACTTGATTAGGTTCGTCCGACCGGTGCTATGGATATATGTTAGCCACGAACAGTGATCTAAAGATTTATGGCGTACTCCTCATCGAATGTTTGAATTTTGTCCATGAACAGCTGGACTTGCATCATTGTCGTGGCTGTCATCACAAGTAAAGTACTGGTTCCCTGTGCGACACCGACGCCGAGAGTTCTATCCGCCGTGGACTTAAGTTGAATGCGGTCTTGATAATCTGAATCTGATATGCAAAGAGTTGAGCGATTGGGAAAGTACTCTGAGGGTATGTACACTCATACCGAGCGAGCAGAACGCAACTGCGTCTCCAAATTCCACGCTCACGAGTTGACCATAGAACAAAAGCTGGATCCTTGGAGCTACAGGCGCGCTTGGTGCAGAGGTCTATAAAACTATGAGCATGTTTCATGAGTTAAGTTGGATGGAATATACCCACATTTTGATACGGAACATACTTGACACAGCTTACACCAAAATAGTTGCCAACTAGTACAAGTTGAACCAAAGCATATAATCGCTTCATTCCCCTGACGTCTTCTCTTCCCGCGAAGGAGACTAGCACAACGAACTTTTCCGAACTTTGGACGTGTGAGAGAAGTTCTCGCAGAGAATCTCTTAACGGACTTACTCGTCAATGGCCAAGTCCAAAAGCTCTAGATCGAGATTGTCTGCTCGGGCGTCCGGAGAGTTTTCCACGACTCGTTGGATAGAAGAGGTGACGCTTTCATCAAGAGTTTTTTCCTCCCATCCCTCAGGTCTCATGACCCATTTTTGAATCCTTTCTTCACCGAGCACCCATATGTTTCGCTCCCCGGTCTCCGAAGGATCTGTCGCCGCGATAGATCGAATATATTGTGGACCTCTGCCACCATCATTTAAGATAGAAGAAGAAGACCCGAGGAATGACGGTAAAAGGCTGGAAAGCGTTCGTGCGGCAGGCGGTCGCGAGAATTTACGAGAGGTTAGATGGTATTTACCACCCGTGGACGTCAGGTTGAGCCGGAACAAGTTTCCATTGGAAGTTGAAGCGACAAACAGTTGTGACTAGCAGACGATAAGTTACTGCATCCGTTATGGTCGGTTTGACTTACATCGACGCGTTCCAAATTGGTTACATGCTCTTCCTCCCCCAATTCCAAGTACATGGTCGCAAAATTGTCGCCTCCTGCTAAGCCGATACCGATACTTTCCCAGAATCGGATTTGACCTGAATGCGAGAGAAGAACAAGGCCGGGCTCTTCAGAGATGCCTTTTGGAACGAGAACGTGGAATGGCGGGTGGACGTTATCTGTTTCTGTGGGACAGTGGAATATGTAGCATGTCGGTACTCCTTTGATGGCCTGTAAGGGTCCTAGTTAGACTATTGACGCCAAAGTACATGATTACTGGAGGTACCTGTGAATGTTGCCATACAAAGCAGGTTCTGGAAGATGCAACGACCGCAAACCCAGTAGTGGTGTCAATTCCACCCATATAAGAAGTCTTGTAAAAGTCTAAGAGTAGCTTTGAGTAACATTGTCACTGACAAAGGACATAAAATGGAGTTCTACCTGAGTTGCGCAGGACTTGTTTGACTTCTATCGGCAAGGTGGCGTAGAATGTCACTGACAACTCGTCCGTTCTGGCGTAAGTTACCTCGGCGGAACCAACGGGGTCACTTTGAATAGATATGTTGTCGTCGACGTCCATTGCTGCTGAAGACGAGGCATCGACACTATGGACAGTTCTTTGGAGCCTGCTGGGTGTGCCGAATCGAGAGGTGGCTGCTTGGTTCGTTCGTTGTGACCGACTTGGAGGTGACATCTGGTGGTGGTGAAGTCTACTAGAGCGACGCGGTGCTGGCGATGGTGAAAAGGTCGCCATTGCGTTTCTACTGCAGATAAAGGGCAAGAAATGTGCGCGTTCAACTGAACGTGAACTTGAATAACACACTGAATTCTGTCATCACGCGCCTCGAGTATTTGGCTTTGTTATACAAGGGAGACTACAACATACTTGTATTTCTCTATCCACTTCTTCCTTGAGACTACAACAGAGCTGAGGTTCTTAACATTCGAATCTACTTCTTCTGTGAAATGACTATCCAAGTCTTGTATGGATACCTGAAAACGCCCTCGTTTTGGTCAATCCATACCAGGCCATCTCCCCGCTTCAAGATATCTCGAATTCCCCGTTGCACTTCGGCTTTCTTTTCCTCAGGCAGCACCGCAATATAGCTCTTACTCGAGGCCCGCTGCACTGTCGCCTCCTCAGTTCCTGGGATGTGATATGACCACGTTTTCTCAACAGGAGTTTGAAATCCTGCCTTGTATGACGCTGTATCGAAAACTTGTCGCCAAAGGCCTAATCGGAATTGGGGTGTTCCTTGCTCGTGGACTTCAATGAGGTCCCGCACTTGCCCCGCCCATTCATCAGCATCTCTAAGCAATGCTCGTCGAGGTCGATTCATAATTCTAGAATGATAAATCCCTACCTGTCTTCCAAATTCCAGATGAACACTACACTCCCCTCAGGCTTCAAGATCCTGTCAAACTCTGTTGCGGCCTTGTCGTAGTCAGGGCACCAGTGGAAAGCCTGTGTACAACTCAGGCAAGTACGAGACGGCTTAACCTCAAAGGCGACGCACCTGAGCAACAATAACTATGTCGGCCCATCCATCGGGGATTCCGGTTGCATCGAACGTCCCATCTACTACGCTAACTCGCGTGTCATTTACCCTATCCGAAAACGTCTTTCTCATCCCCTCGCTTGGCTCTACTGCCCAAAGTCCCTTGATGCTGTTCGTCCATTCTGGGTGGGCCAAGATGGCGCGAGTGAAGATGCCAGTACCTGATCCGATTCTGTAAATTGGAGGTGTGAACAACTGGGTGATGCAATAGAAGCGAACTGCCGAAACGCACTCTGCGATGTTCAGGAGACCTTGGCCATCCACAAATTCTCGAATGTAACTGAGTGCCCAAGGCTGATATGTCGGCCGGATGCTTGGGCCAGCGAGCGTGAGCCAGGAGGCGATCAGGAGGCGAAGTGCTTAGCGCTTACCGGTCGTATAGTTCGTTGGTCCCCTCTCCGAAACCGAGTTGTGCGACTTCATGGACTTTAGGCATAGTTGGGAGTGTGTAGACCTGGTATATTACGGCAAAGCGAATTTGTGTGTCTCAAGGAGTTGGAAGGATAAGCAGCCGAGCTCGTCATTTGCTTAGTAAAAGGCCAATAATTGTACCTTGTCAACAGCCAATCATTCTCAGTGACGGGTATTTGAATTATTGAACTCCAGCGCCATGAACTTGAACAATGCTCACATTCTTGTTCGTCTCTCCCCGTCGCACCACGCACTGACATTTTCTTGGTTGGACGACGCCCTCGTCGTCACACACGATATCGACAAGGCCAAAGGTTTGTGCTATTCGCCCTGGTGTTAACAACTTTCGCTTATTGAAACGATAGGTTCTCGACAATCCAAGTCTCACCACATTCCCCGCGAGCATGTTCTGCGCGTTGCCTTTGATTCTAAGAATGGGACGCTCACCGTCGCGTATCTGAGACCAAAGAAGAAGAAGAAAGGTCCACACCTTGTCGTTTTGAACGGCGTAGTGCAAGAAGATGCCTGGGAAGCAACTGCGACATGGGCACAATCTGTAATGAAAGTGGTCTACGACGGTCAGTCTCTGCCCTGGCCACCACAATACATGATATAGATCTGAACAATTGGCAGATAATGGCATCAAGCCCTTCCGTCGGCTGCTAGTTTTCGTCAACCCTCATGGTGGAAGTGTATGTGCTGCACATTGTGCTCAGCTTGACATTTCGCTGAAGACTTGAACAACGTTTAGGGAAATGGCGTGAGCATTTTCAACAAGATCGTTCAGCCAACTTTACAGGCTGCCGGGTGCTCGCTCAAAGTAGTCCGTGAGTTCCATGTTGAATCCGTATCCTTGACATCCGTCGGCTCAGCTGAGCGAATTATCCCTAGACACGGACCGACAAGGGCACGCTCTCGACATTGTGAAAACAATGGAATTGGAATACGACGCCATTGTCACAGTCTCTGGGGACGGCCTCGTGCATGAAGTTCTCAACGGTCTTGCGCAGCACCCAACTCCAGTCAAGGCGCTAGGAACCCCCGTCGCACCCATTCCGGCAGGCTCTGGCAATGGGCTGGCACTGAACTTGCTTGGAATAAAGGTAGGCTTGCTCTGTGTCCTTGTATTGACCACAAGTTTACAAGACTTATTTAGCATGGATTTGACCCCGCGATGGCCAGTTTGAATGCTGTAAAAGGTGGGCCTACACGTTGATCTCTGCTGACGCTCCTCTCACGTTGCTGCCAGGCAAACCCATGCGGACGGACCTTTTCTCGCTCGTTCAGGATGGAAAGCGCAGCATTTCCTTCATGTCTCAATCACTTGGCTTGATGGCAGACCTTGACCTAGAAACTGAACACTTGAGGTGGATGGGCGATACCCGTTTCATGTACGGATTCCTGCGGGGTGGTATGTTCGTCCGTCGCGTGTTGCATCCTGATCTCCGGCCTAATCCCCTGTTTTCAGTGCTTGCCTTCGAACCCTGTCCAGTGCAGTTGTCCGTTAAAATAGCCGAAAAGGACAAGGACAAGATGGCAGAAGCCGCATATGCAAGAAATCAAACACCCTTTCCGTCGTCGAAAGATGCGGAAGCTGGGTCTCCCAGTGCACTCCCATCTTTGAAATATCTCCCCGACGATGAGGAAGGGTGGTATACTTTGGAAGAACCTGTGCTCTTCGTTTATGCTGGTCAAGGACCGTATGTCGGCAGGCAAGTAACGTGTTCACATGCTCAAGCAACTTCTCTTTTACATCAAACTCAAGGGATTATATGGCCTTCCCCGTCTCCCTGCCGGATGACGGGCTTGTTGATGTTTTGGCTATGCCTCTTGTGAGTTGCTCCTACTCTTTATGCCGACTGCGCTTGACACTTTTGTTGGCAGTCATCTCGGAAAGATACACTGTCCAACATAACTACGGGACCCAGCGGGGAAAGCTTTTGGTTCCCTAAGGTAATTGATTTGCCAGTGTACACACACTCTTTCTTACCAATCTCCTAGCTTCACTACTTTAAAGCCTACGCGTATCGCGTAAAGACGCTTAGCAACAAGGGAAACCTTTCTGTTGACGGCGAACGGTTCCCCTTCAAAGAATATCAGGTTGAAGTTCATCCTAGACTGGGCACTCTTCTCAGCCTTCATGGACGTTATGTCACTGATTTCAAGCCCCGGACGGTTGAGAATCTGAAGGCCTGAACTTGGAAGTAGATATTTCTTATAATTCGATACCCTCACCCCATTCCTTTGAACGGCTACATTATAGGCTATATATAGGCGCAGTTCCACTAGAGTAATGCACGGG
Source organism: Coprinopsis marcescibilis (assembly GCA_004369085.1). Classification (NCBI taxonomy): domain Eukaryota; kingdom Fungi; phylum Basidiomycota; class Agaricomycetes; order Agaricales; family Psathyrellaceae; genus Coprinopsis; species Coprinopsis marcescibilis. The sequence goes on along the minus strand of ML210147.1, from coordinate 469,991 downwards.
GTGTGATTTCAAATCGTTCTTTCCCATTTTCTGCAGATACTAGTCCACACTCAAGAGCCAGAAGTTGCTGCACCCATGTCGCTCATGATTAGAGCCTCGTAGTATCGACTGGCTAGCTACATAGAACTACTAGTACATATGTATTTGAGCGCAGAAACCTCGGCAACTAAACGACATGTCAGCAGCATGGCCCGGTCAGCCAGGAGCGGCCCTGGACGGCGCCAATAAATGTGTAACATGCTATGCTTGCTTCCACACACAAGCATGAAGTTCCCAAGCTTCCCCCAGCTGCCTCCCTTCATTATCACTGGTGATCGCTAGCTGCTGAAGATATTCAACCATGAGCACCCTAAGGCTCGCCTCTAGAATCGTAACTCGCGGTTGGCAAACACAAGTGCCAAAGCGGTGGAATCATCATCACAATAGGACAGTCGCCCTCACTCCTGAAGCAATTAAGGCTCTCGACAACTGGGAAGCGAACCCACCAACATTGGGGTTCTCCGATTCTCTGAGTCTCGACCATCTCTCAGACCTATACGTTACCCTCCCGACGAGGGACGGAACTCGCAAGCCTTTCGAAGAGCCACAGAACGGCGCCCCACTTGCTCAAGGCCAGCATCTCGCCTTCTTCCATGCGAGAACCCCCGAACATCGCTTGCGTGGTGATGGGACGGACGAAGAAATATCCCCGCCAGCACCATTCTTGACCAGGATGTGGGCAGGAGGCAAGATGACGTGGGACGTCGAGAACCCACTGATCGTTGGCGTCAAGAGCCGGTCCTCAGCTACCTTGTCCCATCTGCTCAGGAAGGGCTTCGAGAGAAACAAGCCACTCGTATTCGTCACACAAAAGATTCAATTTTTCAAGGAAGGCAAGACCACCCCGTCTGTAGTCGAAGAACGGCAGCATGTGTATATTCCCGACGGCTTGAGTGTTGTACGCAAGGAACCAAGAATAGGTGAAGCATATCCCGCTACACAGTGCCCAACTTCACTGACGATGTTGCCTAGTTCCTGACATCCCTCAAACCTCGGATTTCACATTCCAGTACCAGCCCACACCCGTTACTCTTTTCCGCTTCTCCGCAATCATGTTTAACGCACATCATATCCACCTGGACAAAGACTACACCACAAGAGTTGAAGGATATCCAGGTAATGTGCACCCATAATTGTGTGGATAGTTGTTAATGCAGATAACAGAACGATTGGTGCACGGTCCCATGACTGCGATGATGTTGTTGGAAACCGTTGGGTTCCATTATCCGATGGCACATATCAAGGAGTTTGAGTATCGGGCAACGAACCCGATGTATGTCAACAGGAAATTGACAATCCATGGTGCATGGTTGGACGAGTCGGTTGCGAAAATATGGTGCGTCGATGATGAAGGAGCCGTGGGTATGGTTGGGAAGATTACACTTGCGAAGTAGACAAACTGTTTGTAAGTACTCGTAGATGCCGGAATTAAAACCCTGTATTCCTGTTAGCCAAGAGCTCCCAAGCACCAGCGAAAAAGCGTTACCATATTTGTTGCCGGCTTCTTTTCTGTTCCTTCTCCCTTCAGCAATCTTCTCCTCCAGTGCCTCCTTGTTCTCGTAGGCATCTTTGAGCAACGTTGCGAGCTGATGTCTTGACCGGGCGACCCCACTCATCTTGGCGGCCTAAACATACATTCAGCGGGTCGCTCACAATGCATAAGGCGAAACTCACCGTGATTTTCATTTTCGGTGCCGCAGGTCCAGCACCTGCCCCCGCAGTCAAAGCTTTCCTCTCCTCTCGTTCCTTGATTTCTTTCTTCGCCTTCTCCATCTCCAGTGCAGGATCCACTTCTTGGACACCAGCATCGTTCATTCCCTCAAATCCTCTCTCCACACCTTTCTCCAAGGCTCGAACATGGTTATCGTACTCCTTTTTCCATTTCTTCGTGAATCGAGCGAAATATTCAGTGTCATACTGTGCCCAAGCGCCTGATGGTAGCTGGTAATAGCCCGGATACGGGTCGTAGGGTGATGGTTCCGGAGGCTTGAATTCGGGCAATGAAGGTGCTGCGGACATAGATGGTATTGAAGCGAGCGACGTTGAAGCTGATTGCTTCGAAGTTGTTCCTTTCAAGGTGCTTCCTGTTTTAAATGTCGGGAAATGAAGGGAATTTATGTCTAGTAAACACTTACCTAGTGAGAAGAAGTCTACAGCTGGGGCAGACTGTGCAGCTGGTTCTGGTCGCTTTACAGGTGCAGATTCTTCAAGTGAGACGTTTGGTCTCCGTTTTTGCAGCGAGGGGGGAAGCAGGGAGGGACGAGACACGGGTTCGGTGACTGACGCTCCGAAAGTTGAACCACTTGGCCCGGCCTCGGCAGTAGCGTTCTCTTCGCTGTATGTTTGCGAGCCTGAGGGAGCCGAATTGAAGATAAGGCCGGGACCAGATCCACCTCCTAGAACTCTCTGTGGTTGTTGTGGAGGCACATTGGGTTTCGTTGGCGTCGGTAACATTGACAAGAGAGCCGATTTGCCTGCACCAATCTTAGGTCTCTTCGCCGGCGGGTTGTCTTTAGCATCGTCGGCGTCTTCAATTTCTGAACGCTTAGCAGAAAGCGCTGGCAAGGCAATGCCAATCTTCTTTGGTCGCTTGACTTGTTGTTTCGCAGGAGGTTTCGCTTCTGCCTTTGGTGGAGATTTGACGATTGGCTGCTGCTCTGTATCACTTTCTTCGCTTCCACTGCCGTAGTCTGCTAGCAGTCCGACCATTGTTGCGTTTCAAGAAATGTCAAGAGTGTGGATGCAAGTAGGAAGGTCTAAAGACAAGCACGCGTCGCCACTCCACAGTAGACTCGCGCCTCGCGGAGTTCAAAAATCTTTACACCCCAACCACCAGCATCGAAAATGGCACAGATAGGGTTCGACCGAAGGAGAATTAATGGGCCAGAGGAAAGTTTTGCGGTTATATTCGAGGACAACGAAGAAGATCCGAGTAAATGGAAGGCAGGAATGGCTAGAGTCGGTCGTTTGCCGTTGGCCATAAGACCAATATGTGAGCCTCAGTCAAATAGTGCCTTCCATGAAGACATATATAATATCTCAGGAGACTCTTAGTTCTTCAGCCTGGGCTCATCGAGCAGGCCAATGGATCCGCATTCATTGAAACAGGGAAAACCAAGATTGCCGTTGCAATGTCAGTGGAACTATCTGCGTGTTTGGAGTGTACTAAACCTTTTCAAAGTTATGGTCCCCGCCAGTCAAAAAACATCGCGTTCCATGATAAAGGAAGGCTGAACGTCGAAGTAAAGTTCGCGCCGTTCTCATGTCAGAAAAGGCGAGCACCGATACGGGTCTGTCTCGCATTGTCGAACACTAGGATTTTTATCTGATCCATTCATAGGACGCAGAGGACAGATCCATTGCAATGGCGATTCATCAAGCTATACTTCCTTCTGTGCGATTAGAAACCATGCCGAAGTCCGTTGTGGATATCTTCGTCACAATATTGGAGGCAGACGGCATTGAAGGCTGCGTAGCTGTTGGATCGGTAGCGGCGAGTGCTGCATTAGTGGATGCAGGTATCGAGGTATATGGCCTAGTAGCGTCAACTTCAGCAGTATGTATTCTCCCAAGAAATTATTTTCATCGCACACTCAACCCTGATAGGCTGTCAACGGGGACGAGCTATGGTTGGACCCTTCGAATGAAGAGGCTGCTCAGTCGAAGGGTACTCTTGTCCTCTCTTCGATGCCTGCTTTGAACAAAATCACTAGCGTCTGGCAGAACGGAGAAATGCTGCCGGACCAAGTGCTTGCAGTGCGTTCATTTTTGGCTTCAGCTTGAGATGAAATATCTAACAGAACAACAGGCGGTGGATATATGCGAAAAGCAATGCGTAGAGATCCATACTGTCGTTGCAGAGAAACTAAGGGAAACTCATTCATTGTAAATGTAGTCGTAATCAACCATTTTGCACAAAATATTACTTTCAAGGAGGTGTTTGCTCAAACCAAGCTCGCTCTACAAATAGTCCATAGCGCAACCACATGAAGGGAACGGTTCCTGGCGCCTGACTCCGAATTCATATTGTACTCCGTGAGTTGTGGTGGTCAACCGGTCAAGTTCGAGTCAGTGAGGTGAAATTAAGGATGCCAGACAAGGAGCTAACTCTACCGCTGGGTGCACTCCCGGTGAAAGAATCTAATGGAACCTATACACCAATTGACAGATTGCGAAAGTTCAAATATTTCTGCCATGACCATTGGGTGTTCTTCTTGCTCTTCGCGGTGGCTATAAAGCTGTCTCTGCCAAGCTGATCCAAATAGCCTTCACTGACAACTTGCCTTTCGTCACGACGCCATTCACGATTCTACGAACGCATTCAGGTCTCAGGAACCCGTTTGTAGTCACAGTTTGGGTCCTGAATAACATTCACTGCTATTGATTCTTAAAACATTCCCCTGGCATGTCGAACAATTCGCGCGACGACTATGTTGTGCTTCGCTCGCCCACTGTACCACAATATGGTTCACCACGACATTCTCAAGATTCTGACGACTCGCTACGAGCATTAGAAGTGTCTCATGATGGCTCTGAGAGGGTCACACGGCGGTAAAGTCCTACTGTTGACTCTAGCCAACCTCCTCATCTCTGACATTGCAAAGAGGGCGCGCATACTCCTTCTCTGGGTTCGACTTTCAGCACGATTTGGTGCGTCTACTTCCCATATTCTCAGCGTCTAGCCTTCTCTCAGACGTATGGTCGCTTACTTGTATTAGATTCCACTCAGCGCTAGCGTTACCGAACCAGGCTTTGATATAAGTGAAGGGCATGGCGAGAAGAGCGTGGGCTTGATTAATGGTACGACAGCTTTGCTTACCGCCGGACCTTCTTCTTTTGACACTCCTGTTTAGGGATTGCTTTGGTTGTCGGCCTCCAGGTCAGTCTCAATCGGAAACTATGGCTTCGGGAGTACTTCTAATGCCGTGCGGGACTTCTAGATTGGGTCTGGCATCTTGTAAGTCATTTGCCTATTCTTGCGGCAACCGCATTCTTAAACGCGACCAATACGTGTGTAGCTCCTCACCTGGTGTGGTCGTCGCAAACGTACATAGTGTTGGGGCCAGTCTTCTCGTATGGCTAGCCTCAGGCCTTTTGGCTTGGACAGGGGCAAGCAGCTTCGCAGAACTTGGGTCTGCGATACCTCAAAATGGCGGAGCACAAGCTTACCTTGCGTATGCATACGGTCCACTGGTGTCCTACCTCTTTGCATGGACAGCTATAATCGCCCTCAAACCGGGTGAGCTTCTCACTAGCAGACATCGAATATAACACTTACGACATTGATAGGTGGAAATGCTGTTATTAGTCTCATCTTTTCAGAATACATGAACCGTATATTTTGGAACCACGCTCAAGAAGACCTATCTCCAGACCAGTTACCTCAATGGGCCATCAAACTAGTCGCTGTAATAGCAGTGGCTATTGTAGCGATTCTATGCATCGCAGCTCAGAAGTTGGGTACAAGAGTCGCTGTGGTATTCACAGCAGTCAAGGTACGACTTCGTTGCCTATAAACCTCGAGATTATATGGTTTAACAGGCGAGGTTTTAGGTCATTGCATTGGTAAGTCTCTGCTGCGTATCTCGATTTCCCAGAGTGACACTGAAACATCTTCGAAGATTCTCGTAACCGTGTTGGGTATTGTTCAGCTGGCAAGAGGCAAAGCGGCTGCATCACTTCGGGAGCCGTGGTTCGATGGATCAAGCACAAGTCCTTCATCATACTCTTTGGCTTTATACTCTGGTCTCTGGGCATTCGACGGGTGGGATCAGGCCAACTATGTTGGTGGGGAGATTCACCATCCGGAGAAAAACATCCCTCGAGCCATACACTCAAGTATGATTATAGTCACAGTAAGTATGTCCGGTCTGGTCCAATATTTCAAGACCTGATTTACCTGTGTAGCTGCTATTCCTCCTCGCCAATCTATCGTATTTCGTCGTATTGGATAGAACCCTTGTTGGTTTGAGCAATACCGTCGCGATGGATTTTGGTCGTGCTATTTGGGGGAAAGCTGGAGGCACTATCTTCGCATTCATGGTGGCTTTCTCATGCTTTGGGGCTCTCAATGGTATACACAATCTATATGCACCCACTTACACTGCTAATTGGGTTCCAGGCTCGTTTTACACGTCGTCGCGCCTGGTATATGCTGCTGGGAGGGAACGCTATTTACCAGCAATCTTCGGAAAACTGCATTCTACCCGCAAAACACCTATAAATGCCACTTTGCTCCAATCCGCCATCACTATTCTGTTCATCTTGATCGGCGGAGGGTTTAGGTCGTTGATCAACTTCTCCGTCGTTGCTTCTTGGGCTTTTTATTTCCTCACAGTCAGTGTTAAATTTTGTCCGGAGTTGGTTGGTCTCAAGTTCTTTCAGGTCCTCGGGCTTGTGATTCTGCGGGTCAAGGAGCCGATGCTCGAAAGGTACACATCTGATCTGTCCCAAGTTTTGACTGTTAAACTAGACACTAACTTTGTATAGGCCATACCGGGTATGGATTATAACACCCCTGATATTCTGTGCTGTAGGTGTGAAATGTAAGGATACAGTTGGCATTGCTGACGGGACTTGTGTAGGTGGCCCTGTTCTTGCTTTGCATGCCAATTATTGCTGCACCCATGGAGGCCATAGCTGTTCTTGGTTTGGTCCATCCCGTCGCGTAAACCTTTCAACTTCTAATACATTTCATAGCTTTCGTGGCTGCCGGCGTCCCAGTGTATTATGTGACGCAGGTTGATGATGACGCTAAACCTCGGATATTTGGTAAGTGGTCCATATCCCTGATCTGCTATTTAGCTCAGCCTCGGTGCAGGAATATTTGGCAACCTCTTTGCCCGCATTCGTGGGCGACCGTCATCTGCGGAAGGGTGGGAAGCTGTCGCAACAGACGCAGACGAGCTGGAGATGACACAGGCTAGACCTCGGTGACATAGATCGTCATGCACTTGTATGTATTTGTTACGCTTTAATGGGGACGACCTCGGTTAAATATGGATTGCATCTGCCGGTCAGGAAATGGGTAAATTCCAACTAAAACTGGAACATGACGGTAGCGCTTTTTCACCCCACGAGTCGCAAGGATGATACATACCTGCTTTAAAATATCCTTACCAATGCTGTACTGTTGGTTACTGGTTACTGTACATTGATATCATTTTGCTCCGGTGGGTTATCGGTTGGGAGGGTACTTAGAGAACCCCGATCAAGTTGACGCCATGCTTTGTCATGCACTCGAAGCCAGTCAATATAATGGCTGCTGCTCTTTCACTGGCACATCGATCATCCCATCTACTGTGCGCTTTGTTGGTGCGTATCCTCAATAACCTCGGAATGAACGTCTAGTCATGTTGCCTCTGGTGATTAACTGTCGATCTTCGCTCTCTTTCCAGGTTATACGAACTTTCATAACTTATTTCCACCATGGTAAGCTCCCGATGTGAATAGCGATTTCATTAATTAACACGAATCCTAGTCTGAACAAACCTACAAATTTGACGTCAAGGTTAACAGCATTTTCACTTAAGAGGAATACATTCGCTCAAAATGACGTAGATGACCTGTGGCGGATGCTCTGGTGCCGTCACCAGGGTTTTGGAGAAGGCCAAAGCGGATGGTGCGTCCCTCTTCCTGTTCTTCCACGTTACCCTTGCTGATACGATTTTCAGGCGTCAGCTCCTTCGACGTCAGTCTTGAGAAGCAGGAGGTCATTGTGAAGGGATCACTTCCGTATGACGACGTTCTTGCCAGGATCAAGAAGACTGGCAAAGAGGTTTGGATTTCTGGCCCTAAATCGCAGCTTGATCTTGGCTCAAAGCTTTTGTCTAGGTTCGATCTGGGTCCATCATCACCGATGAACATACCGAGCTCTAGAAGGCTGTCGAATCTACATCTAGCCAGTGCTGAATGTTGTAATTTAACTATACCCGTGGAATTCAACTTGGAAGTTGTTGCTATTGACATCTTGAGGTTGGTGTTTATGGATGGCTTAAGTCGCTACACTCAATTATAAAGTATATATCATTGGGATAGTGTTCGAACCGACATGCACATCTTTGGACGCTCGACATGCCCTAGCATATAGATGGGCACGGAGCTGCTTAGAGACAGTGCTGGACCTAGGTCCGAGTCACAATCGGCGTGAAGACCGGCAAGGATCAATGAGGCCATCGAGATCATTTGATGGCTGCCATTTGATCCGCCACCACTTTTAGCGCCCACCAATATCTGGACTACATAGCCGGCAGCTCGACGAACGAGGCTGCCAGTGACAGTAGCTAGTCCCGGTTTCCTTCCAAATTGAACCAAAATCGGATTGCATCGCACGCGGTTTTTTCACAACCTCTGAAGCTATGAAACAAAACAACACAGTCCGCGCGATCGCACATTTCGCTTGTGCATGGGAAACATAGAAATCAAGCACACTGGAGATAGTACTCTTTCTCCCGAGACAAGTTGAGGGATAATTGCTTAAAGCACGTAGGCATTGGATCTAGTACTTCCCGTGGGTTTGTCGCGAAAAATGAAGTTTAGAATAGTCAAATGCTCAGTGCCTAACAATAATCAATCAAAATCACACCTTTATAGCCTCAAGGTTACAGCCGCAGGCTTACCCTGAGACCCCTATTCAGGCGATCTCAACGGCGCCTTTGACGAAGAAGCTTACAAACTGGTCTTGGAACTCTGACCATGCTTACTCTATGACTACGATGAGCGTCCAACTTCCTGAAACTTCTGGCCAACCCGAGCTTCGAGGGGACTATGCAGGACGATACCTGGAGGACCATTTCTTGAACTCAGCTTCTTTGCTTTATTCATATCTTGTTTGGGCTGCATTTTTGTCGATCTTCTTAAGCGTGGCATTTAGCAGGAGGGTCAACCTCCCGGGGAGAGGTGTATCGGATTGGAAACTCGGCCAGGCATTCGCAAGGTGGGCGATCTCGAGATACCCCCTTCGTACATCCAAGTCAGACACAACTCTTCGGAGGCCATCCAACGGAAGTCTCATATCGGTGGCCATTCTCTCTGTGATCCTCGCCTGCTTTGCATTTGCGGGGCCAGACTATCTCCCTTCGGCGTTGGAGTTGCGCTTGTCAATAAACAAAGACCCCCATCTCCCATCGACTAGAGGAAGAGTAATCGGGAAATCCTTGTGGACCTCCGCAGCTCGGACTGGATCTATTGCATTTGCTTCTCTTCCGCTATGTGTGTTGCTGGGTCTCAAAGGATCCCCGTTCGCAGTGTTTTCATGGAGAATCGGTGTCCAGATGTTTTTTGACAAGCTGGCATTCCTTCATCGTTGGACGGCACGAATAATCTGGACGCTTACTTCGATACACGTGGTACTCTGGTGCATCAAACTGGGTCGCGATAGAGAGGATAGCAGCTTAGAGGAGATTTCATTACTAGTGTTATTCCAAAAGGAACGATTTCTCTTTGGTTGGCTGGTAAATATCTGGCTCTCTTGCATCTCAACATGCTACTGACAGCGCTTATGATAGGCATTCATTCTTTTCACGCTCCTGATGCTGATATCTACCCCGACGATCAGAGCAAAGAACTACAGAGCTTTCTATGCCATGCACACGTTGCTTTTTCCAACGTTTCTCATTCTTTGTGCTTTCCATCATCCAGAAACGGGTTGGTGGGCACTCGGCGGCATTGGGATATGGGCGAGCGAGCGTGGTTGGCGGGGTATGCAGTTTATTCATTTTTACGGATTAGTCCCAAAACGAAACCGGATTCGGTGCCATTTTTTGCATTCAAAGCTGGATACGCCACTGGAAAGTCTTTATCGTTTGCCTGGGACATCTGGGACCTATGGAGTACCTCCACCACAAGGACATGCATATTTTCCTCCTTCGGGCCATGGCTACGTCCAACTACTTCAGGGCGGAGCGATGCGACTGATATACACGTCTCCATCAAAAACGACTTGGGCTCCAGGGCAACACTTCCGAATAAGCATTCCGTCACTGTCGAGCGTCATCTCCCACCCATTCACCTGCTACTCCTCTTGTCATGAATCGAAGGGGCAAGTACTGACTTTCCTCGTGCGCGCAAGGAAAGGTTGGACAATGCGACTCTGGGAGCTTGTGATGCACCACTCTCGCCCAGGGACACAAGATGTACTCCAGAACCCGCGATTTCTGCCGCCGAATTCGTCAGGAATGATTGTCAGAATGTATGTCGAGGGACCCTTTGGCAGCTCTGCTCGTGTGCCATGGGATCGTTACCGCTCTGTCATGGTAGTAGTGGGTGGATCTGGGATTACCTTCGGCCTAGCGATAGTTGGCCACCTTTCCCGACAATTCGTGGATGGCGACGAATCCCTCAAAGTTAAACGCATCCGGTTGATTTGGGTAGTCAGAGAAATCGGTAAAGTCCTCCAAAATGTGCAGATATATTCGTGATGAACTTCGACGTTTTACACCTTTTTAGCTCACGTTCGTTGGTGTGCTCAGGCCTTCCGGAGATACGACCCACTATTGGCAAAAGGGGCCATTCAGATCGAGATTTTTGTCAGTCAGTTATCTACGACGCAAGAACTGGTCGTCCCGTTCCTGAAAGATCTAGACGAGACAAGATTCGAACCTCAGCTCAGTGGGGTACATCTTTCATCCGGGGATTCCTCCAGAAATTGCCAAGATATGGAGGCACGGAGGGCATGTGGCCTCGGACAGACGACGCAGGATTCATCGCAAAAGCTTGAAAAAATGCTAACTTCAAGCTCAAGCTCAAGAAGTTATCGTTCGAGTCGGCCCATGCTACCGGCACTCCTGCTCGACGACCAAGAACGTGACGACTTGTCCTTTGCGGCGGGATTTGCGCAACCAGGAAAACCGGACATAGCCAACATACTGCAACAGGAACTCGAAGCAGCTGAAGAGTCACTACTGGTCGCATGTGAGGAATTTGAGACTGCATTGTTATGATCTACTCACTCTTCTTCAGGTTGTGGGCCTTCTGGCTTAGACGTAGTGACACGAAGCGCCGTTGTCTGTGCCATGGAAGACGAATGCCACCGGGCGCCCAAAAAGCATCTGGCGTATTATTCTGAAGATTTCGGGGTGTGAATGTGTGCAATAGTAGAAGTCCTTTGTAGCCAGTAATTGTAGGGAATGAAATGAGAAGGATGTGGAGTGAGCATAAGTCTCAACTCAGCCGCCCTTGCGATGATGGCAATATGTCCGTGATGTTGCTTTGCTGGATTGTCGCGGAACCAAACTTTTCGTTCTGACCGCCAGCGCCAAGTCACAAACATTCAGTCCACATTTGTCTATCATCGTCAACACTGGCAGCAAAGGTTGCTGCATATTTGATAGGCTTTAAAGCTCCAAGAGTTCGACTCTCACGCGTGTCATTCATTTTTCCAAGACGCATGGCCTCGACCTCTACCGAAGGAGTCCCTGTTCCAGAAGGGTTTGTCCTACACACCGAAAACACTTCGCATCTGCTGTTGGATGCCAATGCTGCATTCTTGAATCCAGTGCAAGAATTCAACAGAGATCTCAGCGTCGCAAGTATTCGAGTTTGGAGCGAAGAGTTGAATCGGAAGAAGGAGGAGCAATGGCGCAAGACGCAGGAGCAAAAGCTGAAGAAAAAGGCGAAGGAACATTCTGCAAAGCGTCTGAAGGGTATGTAGTCTGTAAACTAGGCCGAACACTCACTGGATTTCGGTCTAGAAGACCCAAGCGGAGCAGACACCACGACCCAATCCAAGGAAGCCGAGACAGAAGAGCTCTTAGCCCCTTCCAATCCACCCACAGTAGGCCCATTTCTACCCACAACGAGACGGTGCCTTAGTCGGTCTTATATTTAGTATCATCCATATAGGTTTACTCTTCTTGAGGCTCTGTCGGCCACAGGGTTGCGCTCGATTCGTTATGCTAAAGAAATTCCTCTACTGAAGTGAGCCATCTATGTAACTTGCCCCCTCAGAAAGCACTGAACAGCACCCAGACAAGTGGTTGCCAACGATCTCTCGCCAGCCGCAGTAGAAGCCATACATCGCAATGTCAACTATAATGGATTGGGAGACACCATTACGACGGCAGAGGATGGGTCCACCAAAGTGACGCCGGGAAAAGTGAAAATCAACGAAGGAGATGCGTGGTAAGTCTTAAAGCATAAAGACTGTATATATTGCGCATCTCACTATCTGAAACTTGTAGTTCTTTGATGTACCAACATCGGGAGGAAAGGTTGCGTGTAGACGCTATAGATCTCGATCCATATGGTTCTGCTGCGCCTTTCATCGACGGAGCAGTACAAGCAGTGAAAGACGGAGGCGAGTTTCTGGGTCGCTTGAAATTAACCGTCGTTTGCTAACACCTTTTCAAAGGTCTGTTATGTGTCACTTGCACAGATCTGTCTGTTCTTGCAACAAACAATTACCCTGAAAAATGGTAAGCAGAACTGCATCAACGTGTTTCAAAAACCTTTGATACCGTCTATCAGCTACTCCAACTACGGAGGCGTTTCTTTGAAGGCTGAATACTGCCACGAGGCTGTAAGTGTTTTCTTCTGGCCCGATACCAAATCGTTGACAGTGTTAAAGGCTCTTCGGCTCGTTCTTCACGCGATTGCAACGTCAGCTGCTCGCTATGGGCGATATGTCAAGCCCTTGCTATCGTTATCAATCGATTTCTACCTCCGTGTGTTTGTGCAGATAGACTCCAGTCCCATGGAAGTGAAAAGGCTGCTCCCGTTAGTGTTGTTCGAAACGTTCTTTCGTTGAGCATCGCCTAACCACGCACAGAAAAACATCTACCATTTATGTATGCCCTTCTTGCCAGACGTTTTACGATCAACCTCTGGGCAGAGTCATCGAGAAGCTGCACGAAAAATCGGGGAGTGTCAACTATCTTTTCAAAACGCAGCAAAATGTCGTTCCTCACAAATGCGAAGAGTGCGGGACAGGATTACACGTATGACCACGGTTCTCTTCTGTTGTAAATGACTGACGTCTGTGGTTAGGTTGCTGGCCCCATGTGGAATGGTCCAATTCATGACAGCAACTTTGTAGAGAAGGTTCTCGGGCATCTTGAGACCAACTTTGATCGTTACGGAACTGCAACCCGGATGAAGGGAATGCTCACTGTTGCCAAAGAGGTAAAATAGGGTCTGATTAAACGAACCGACGTACTGACGCAGTTTCCTAGGAGCTCAACACTTTGTTCTACTTCACTCCAGCTACCATTTCCAGCTTCTTCCACTGTCAAACGCCGTCCCTTGACAATATCGCGTCAGTTGTCTGCCCTCACACATGCTGTTCGGTTCTTATCGCCATATAGGTCTGGACTTCTCAACGCGGGATTCAAGATATCCAGGTCTCACGCAGCACCTGGTTCTCTGAAAACCACTGCGTCCATCGTGGACGTCCATGATATATTCAGAGGTTGGATCAAGAACAACCCTGTCAATCTTGACAAGCTATCTATTAATTCTCCGGCACGAGCCCTTCTTGCCAAGGAACCGCGGTGAGCATACACTTTTGATGCATATACCGTGCCAGAGTTCTGAATTGGCCGTGCAGGTTTCTCGCCGACTTTACCAGGCACCCGGATTCCGTCACATCATCCAGCAAAGTAAAACTGGTTCGTTACCAAGAAAACCCCACATCACACTGGGGACCCGGAAGGAAGGCCACTGGCAAAAGAAAGAGGTCTGATGAAGAGGCTGCTAGTTGAAGTGCTTTTAAAACCAGTCCACTCAAGTGTCCATCCCTCTACTACAATGCATGGAGTAGCATTTGGAAAGCTAGCGCTAGGATGAGGTGAATTACAATACATACAGTTATATGCCAAATGAACCGAAAGGAAATAAGTTACAGATCCAAAAGGGGTATGAATGCAACACCAGGTTACGACGCCTCGTTGGCAGCTGCGTTGGCGGCGGCTTGCGCAGCGGCAGCTGCCGCAGCTTGAGCTTTCTTGGACTTCTTTGCAATCCACGGGTGTTGCAATAACTCTGGAGCGTGCGGCCGCAGTTCATGATTGATTTCGAAAGTCTTGAGCAGAAATTCTTGCGCCTCTTGCGAGATGTCGGCGGGTATGGTAGGTTTAGCAGAGGACCCGATCTGTTAATATGTCAGCGGCAGCCAAGGCCATAGCAAGTAGCAAACCGTACCTTGAAGATTGCCTGCATCTGGGTCAGTTGGGCCCAAGGATGCTCCCCAGTGAGCATTTCCACAACAAGGCAACCGACACTCCAGATGTCGGCTTTCTTCGTATGTCCAGTCTGTTTGACGACTTCCGGAGCCATCCAGAATACGGATCCTTGCAAGGATGGCCGGTGGAGACGGTTTCCGCCAAGAAGGTCTGGAGAGGCGAGAATTAGACCAAGAGAAGTCGCTCATGTTATACACTTACTATCATCAACCTTCTTGGAGATACCGAAATCGGAAATCTTTACCCCTCCTTTGTTATCGACCAAGATATTAGCACCCTTGATATCACGGTGAATGATATCCCGCCCGTGGAGATAGTCGAGCCCTTGAAGGATCTGCCGCACAAAATTTCTAACCAGACCCTCCTCGAACGCGCCGTAGTTCTGGAGGAGAGTCGCAACTGAGCCACCGGGGACGTACTCCAGGAAAATGTTAAGGTATTCCTCGTCAAGCGAGGAATCTGTGCACAACCGTCAGACTAGCAACCCGAAAGCGAACAGGAACCACTCACAGAGGTACTGCACGATGTTTTCATGCTGAAGAACCTTTAATAATTCAATTTCCCGTTCAAGAGCACTCAACATGCTCTTTTTCCTTTCCTGGTTCGGACCTGTGCCTTGTGGAAGCTCTACCTGCTTGACTGCCATGAGTAAGCCATTGGAAGCGTCCATGCCAAGGTAAACTTTTCCGAAAGATCCTGCTCCAATTAATGCTCCCTTGATCCATTTATTCGCTGCAAAGACAAATCTAAGCATTAATAGCTCAAAGCCAAGGAAAGTGGTCACTCACCAGTTCGAGTAGGTATTGCGATGCCAAAGTCGTCGTCATCATCATCATCATCATCGTCTTCATCGTCACCATCCTCCGTAGCCAGAGTTCCGACCTCATCCTCTTCAGCAACCTCGACTTCGACCTCCTCTTCGGAGGGCACAGAAGCTAAGGTCTCTTCCGTATCGACTTTCGTCCAATCATCCAGATCTTGATTCGGCACAGGTTCATCTGGTACTTGGCTCACCCTGCGACTTTCAACCTCAGCCACGATCTCATCCACCGTCATCATGCTAGCCGTGTCAGATCGATCACGCTTACTGCGGAGCTCGGACATATAGCTCATACGTTTCGAAGCTATTGAAGTAGCTCGCGAAACAGGCCTACTTGGTCTAGAGCCAGTGATCTCTTCAATAGAATCAGTAAACGAGCCTGTTGGTATGGGCGGCAAAAGTTGAGGTGCAGCTTTAGCACCGTCCTCGTCATCCGAATGGAGGTCGACCGAGTGTCCATCCTCTGTTGATAGTGACATTCTCGGAATGTGATCTCCGTGTTCATGCTTCTCTGGTAAAGGCGGTGGTATCGACGATAATGATGCCCTTGACGGAGAGATTGAATGTCTTCCCTGAATGTTACTGTGTCGCTTCACGGTTCCAGAGCGCAATAGAATGCTGTGTCGTGCAGTCCGCAAAACCTTTTTCTCTGCCATCGGGAAGAACTCTGGAAGGTGGTCGGTGATGAGTTCGCTTGGAGGTCGCTGGCCGAAGAAATTTCGAAGTTTCGATGGGCGCTTTGGACTGTCCTGGATGACGATTGGAGGTGGCGGAGGCGGCGGGCTGGGTGTTCCACCTCCAGGCGAAGGAGGGTCGGATAATGCTTTTTCTGGGTTTCTGACTCCCAAGCCGCTGAGAATGCTGATCGAGCTCGCTCGTTTCGTTGCCTTGCTCGTCTGGCCAGGTAAACCGAGGCCACGATCGTCAAATCTTCTCAATCTGCGCACCGCTAGCCCACGTTCCCGTGCTGGATGATCTGGAGCGTTGCATATCGACAGAAGCTGTGCCTCAGATAATGGATCCGCTGTGGAGAGTTAGTGCAAGGCTTTATAGTAGAATAGCGCACCCTTACCATTGTCATCGTATGCATCGAGATAAACGGACCAGCCATCCACGCACAGAATTCCATCGTTTCGGTTGTCTCCGTTGTATGTTCCCTTGCCGGCCTTCTTGAGAACCTTTTCGATAATTTCCTGACCGCTCGAACAATTAGTGACATTGATTGTGTACGACGTTTCGCCCTCCGGGAAGACAAATTTGACGATCTTCTTGCGCAAATCGTTGAGACTAGGCTTGCCATTATACGTTTGTGAAGGTGGGGAAGGTGTGCTTGCTAGAGAGTTGTTCTGAGAAGACGTTCCCGTTCCAAACGTCTCTTCTATTGGCGAAAGATTGTGAGCTTGCAGACTTGTTGGTGGATGTAGGGTCGATTGTACGCTCGCATATGGGTGTCCAGGTCGCCTTGCAGGACTGTTGTTCGGAGATGTAACACCTGAGGGCTTGCTGACAGGACCGCGCACGCGGGGTGGTGGAAGCGGCGAGGTTGAGCGGACTGGCCTGCCATTACTTGAGCCTGACTGGCCTGACCAATTTGCGTTGCTCGACGGTGTCAAGAGACTTTGGTTCTGGGGAGGTGGAGGTAACGGTTGCGATGTATAGGCCGGGGCATCGCCGCTGGGAGGAAAGGGACGAGTACTGCGAGGCATCGGTGGTGGTGGTGGTGGCTGGCCGCGTGGCGGTGGGGGAAGAGGCGGCAAATTGGAACGCATACTCCCACCGGGTGTTGATAGTTGACTGGCACCAGGCGTACCATTCTGCACATTTCCTACGGCTGGATTTGGGAGGGGCAATGGTCGCACTGATAGTGCAGGGGGAGCACGTCCAGTAGCCGAGTCCGGTGCCCCGTCCCTGATAATGTCTGGAAGGTTTTCCTTGTTGGAATTGGGATGAAGGGTAAGCGGAGGCGGTCGACTGGGTTCCTTGCGAGCGTGATGACGACCGTTGATATCATTCTTGCCTGTATCAGACAGTGTACGCGTGTGGTGGCTCTCTGTTGTACGAGACGCTACCCTCCCTGCAGCGCGCTGGCGAAGGATCTTCACGGCATTGAGGATTCGTAGACGATCCCCTATACTCGTAATGTTCATCTCTTTCAACTCCTCCTGGTCCAGATCCAACAGAACGTTGCCCCTGATGTCGTTTGACTTGAATACTTCCGAATGTACTGCGCATTTCATGTCGGATAACCAACGAGAAACATGGGAATCCGACCAGGTCTTGACAAAGTCTGCAAAGGATGTGCCCAGTGGCGGATCCAAACTGATGTTGTTGGGGGGGAATTGCTGGCCGCGCAGTTCCAGACTACCCATGTTCATAAACGAGCGGCTGTTGTTCAGAGACGGGTAGGAAGGGGAAGATACGGCGGGTGACAAAGGCTTGGGCGGCGATTGGGACAACAATGTATCGGGGGACAAGAAAGAAGCGGATGTTGCCAGAACAGACATGGGCCGTCGCTGTTTATGAGAAAGGAGATTGGCTGAGGACACAGAGCATGTGGCCTTGCGACGACGAGGACGATGAAAAGGATGGTGAGGACGAATGAAATGGACGGCCAATTGTGGACCTCGTCGTTGCGGTAACCCTCTTCACGCTATTGTGAACCAAGGCCACTTGCGCTTTCCGAAGCCTGCCCTGAACACGATTTCCCACGTGGCTTTTCTGCCGTGCCAAGCGGAGCCCAGACGGCAACACTGTGACCAGCTCCGAGTCGTAAATGATGTAAAACGGACTTAATAGAGACTATTGGGTGTAGCACATCACCACATGGAAACATAAGCGCCGTCGTATACGCCAGGTGCTGGATATGAGGTCGATCCATTCAGATACGACAGCGTATGCCTGCAAGGTCTGCAAGGACGCAGGCCGGATGAATATGAATATTGGATTCTCGATGAATGGGACAAACGGTGGTAAACAGAGCGAGGACAAATTCAGCTAATAGCGTTGAAGTATAAGCGATTTATTAACACAGGAACCCCTGCCGCACACCTCCAGTCTACTGTCTTCCTTTCCCTCTAATATTCCATTCTCTCCTCTACAACGTAGTCGCCTTTCACATTTCCCTTGTTCGCTGTTATGAGGCATGCGGCTCGCTCGTTCGCTGCCCTCGTCTGCCTCGCCTCGTCAGCTCTTTCTTCCCCGTGGCGGGAGGACCTCGTCGACTACAACGTCAATACCAACAGGAACGCCGCCTCAGTTCTCGACTACGATACCGACAGGCGTAACACATCCTACACCCCTTCTCCCCCAAATTGGCGTGCGTTGCCAGCATACACTATTCTTTTGGACAAGTTTGCCGACGGCGATCCCACCAACAACGACTTTTTCAAGTCCCCCTACGAATCAGACTGGCGGGAAACCCAACTTCGGTTCGGTGGAGACATCAAGGGCCTTGAGGCAAAGCTGGACTACCTCTACGGCATGGGCATCCGCGTTGTCTACATGTCCGGAACGCCCTTTCTCAACATGCTCTGGCAAGCAGACAGCGAGTCTATTCAATAAACTTGCCCTTCTATCACTCACACTGTTATCTAGGTTACTCGGCCTTGGACTTTAGCGTTCTCGACCCTCACTGGGGGAGCCTCGATGATTGGAAGCACCTAATAGACACCATTCATGCCCGCGGAATGTATTTCATGGCCGACTTGACAGTCGGAACGATGGGTGATTTGATTGGCTTCGAAGAGTATGTATTCCCATCACAACATCACATGTAACAATCTGACAGGCTGTACAGCCACCTCAACACCAGCACACCTTTCGACCTTAACGAATACAACGCGGTCTGGAAGCGCCCAAACTATGCTCCCTGGGGATTTGACGAATATGCCGACTTCAAGGTAGCGTTCTGACACCAAATCTCGTCTCAATGCTTACCGTTTACCAAGATCAACAATGTCCGTGATCCTGACTGTACAATGCCAGTCATGTGGAAAGAAGACGGAGAGCAAGTCGAAGTGAAGGCGAACGGTTGCATGGACTCGGACTTTGATCAATATGGAGACATGGAAGCCTTCGGTGTTCATCCAGACTGGCAGCGTCAGTTAGCCAAGTTCGCTTCAGTTCAGGATCGACTTCGTGAATGGCGGCCCGACGTTATGGCAAGGATTCAAGTCTTCTCCTGCATGCTCATCAAAGCGATTGACATAGACGCCATTCGAATCGATAAAGCCACGCAGGTTACAGTAGACGGAATGGCTGCTTGGGCCGCTAGCACCAGGCGCTGCGCAAAAGATCTTGGCAAAGATAACTTCTTCATTCCTGGGGAAATCACCGGCGGTGACACATTTAGTGCCCTTTATATGTAAGCACTAATTCTCTTGATACCATGTCTATCCCTTTCTGACTCGGTATTAGTGGGCGCGGTCGTACCGTTACTCAACGCCCGGGAGGTTTCCTCCTCGCAGCGAGTGCAAGGCGCAATGATAGCTACTTTCTGCGAGATGAACCCTTTCACTCTTTGGACTCTGTTGCTTTTCATTACTCCGTTTACCGAGCTTTCACACGATTCCTCGGAATGGATGGCAATCTCCAGGTGGGCTTCGACACAGGAACCAACCTCGTTGATGCATGGAACACAATGTTCGTTACCAATGATATGCTCAACGCGGAGAGTGGCAACATCGATCCTAGGCACATGTATGGCACAAGCAATTTCGACGTTTTCAGATGGCCAAGTCTAGAGAATGGCACAGAGAAAAGTGTTTTGGGGACGTTCCTTTCTTCCTTGGTTATGCCTGGGATACCCTTGCTCTACTACGGGGAAGAACAAAATCTGTATCTATTCGACAATGGCGCGTCGAACTATCTCTATGGGTATGTCCCCAACTTGGTCGGGGCTCTCTCGGTGTTGCTAACACGATATTTAGACGGCAACCGATGACTAGTACGCAAGCCTGGAAGCGCCACGGGTGCTACGTTCTTGGTTCAGAGCAATATTTTAACATGCCCTTGGATAAGGCTTTGACGGGATGCTACGACGACTGGAATACACTTGACCACTTCGATCCCACCACCAATTCTCGGCGCATTTTTTCACGTTTCTTCCAACTCCGGGAAACCTATGGTGCGCTTCAAGACGGGTTTGGTCTCCAACAGATTGGAAATTGGACGTATCACATACAACGGCCTGGATCCAACGGAACCATGACAGAGATGGGTCTTTGGTCAGTTGTTCGGGGCGAACTCACCGGGTACCAAACGCCGCTTGGAGGTAGATTCCAAGGACCAGTGGCGCTGCTCTACACCAACGAGAACCGCACACAAACGTATACGTTCAACTGTCGGAATACGGAACCACCGCCGCTCCTCGTCGGATATCCGTTTTCCGAGGTTACCGCTATTCAAAATCTGTTCTACCCCTATGAAACGTACAACCTTCAACAGTCTCAAATCACACAGAACAACGACAGGGAAACTTTCCTAGGATGCATACCGTCTATGGAAATGGACCCGTTTGGATTCAAGGCCCTCGTCCCCGTCAACCAATGGACACCTCCTACCCCGGCGCTAACCAAGTTCTTCCCAGGTCATGACGCGCGAATTCCTTCCGAAAACACGACAAGTATTCCCATTCGACTGGAATTCAACACGATTATGGAATGTGACAGCGTCAGTAACAGCATCTCTATTGAAGTACAGTCTTCAAAGGGAAGAACGGTGCGACATTCGACGCCTGAATGTACACCTCTCGATAGCCACGATCCCAATCCACTCCCTGGAGGAGATGTCTCCGCATGGTCATGGTCTACGACGTTAACGGAAATACCTGATGGTGTGATCGTGATAACCGTCAACCGACCTACCGCTGCGGCGAGCAATGTTAGTACCAATGTGAGTCAGATTTCGAAAAGAGGTTTAACAGTGCAGACTGACAATAAACGCTTAAAAGGCTGTCGATCGTGTTATGCTCAGGAAGGGAACCGCCGATAATGTCATGGTCTTCCCAACAAACGACTACGATTTGGGCGCCTTCACAATGGTAGACGGCCGATACATGTTCACTCATAGAGCTTTCGGCGCCGAAAGGTTCAGATATAGTGGTGACTATTCTCTTACTTGGTCCGACTGGGTCGACTGGGAAGATACCACCTTCATTGACCCAGCCTTTTTTTCGAAAGAGACTAATGTGTGGGATGGTGCCCACATCATCATGCAGTGTAAGGTCCAATTTATTCTGGTTGACGGTCATGCTTACACTACGCTTTTCACAGACTGGAGCAGCGCAACAATGTCCACCTCTTCCGTGGTCCACGCCGACCATGGATACTCAGGTCCACCACGCCGAATCCCGCAGTTCCTCGTCCGCGGTCCTTTTAACAGTTGGGGATATGATCAAGGACTCGACCATGTCATGAAGATCAACGATGAGGGCTTGTGGGAGCTGAAAATCATGGCGGCTTGGCCCACATATATGCAGCTCAACGTATTCGCTTTCAACGATTACTTCTATGGTGACTCAGATGGTGACGGTATCCTGGATCGCCTGCCACCAAACACTGTTGCCCCCAACTTTGTCAACGTCTCCGCTCCTCCGAGCCCCTATCTTTCCTGGTCGCTCCTGGTGGATGACCACACTATGACTTGGTCTTTGAAGCCTCATGGACATTCCGCCGTTGGTGCCATCATGTATGGTCTGCTCCTGGCCATTCCCCTCGTCACTGGAACTCTCGCCGTTCTCATCTTCATGTGGAGCTTCTACGGCATCAAGCACAACCGCTATGGCGTCAAAAATAAATCCGCATCTAGCTATTTCCCCATCCTCGGTGCACTCGGAAAATCTGCGACCGACCTGAAGGAATCCAACAAACTCACAAAGGAGAAAATGTTTGGGGCCAAGAGGACCAAGGAAGTCATTGGTTGGCCTGAAGACAAGGACAAACGCCGGAAGGTCCTGATTGCCACTCTTGAATACGAAGTCATCGACTGGAAAGTTAAAGTCAAGATCGGGGGACTGGGTGTGATGTCGACGCTTATGGGCAAGGCCATGACTGATGTCGACCTCATTTGGGTCTGCCCCAAGGTCAAGGACTTGGACTATCCTTCTGGGGAACCCGCCGAACCGATCGAGGTCATCATATTTGGCGAACCATACCTAATCGAAGTCGAAACGCATCAACTGGACAATATCACCTATGTAATGCTTGATAGCCCTGTCTTCCGTGCGCAAACCAAGTCGGACCCTTACCCCGCTCGAATGGACGACCTCAGTTCAGCTATTTTCTATTCTACCTGGAACCAAGCTATTGCTGCCACCATACGTCGATTCCCCACAATTGACATATATCACATCAACGACTATCACGGCGCCCTTGCTCCAATATATCTCTTGCCCAAGGTCATCCCTATTTGTTTATCTCTGCACAACGCCGAATTCCAGGGTCTGTGGCCGCTTCGAACTAAAGAGGAGATGAAGGAGGTTTGCTCGGCCTTCAATATCAGCAAAGAATTCTGCACCAAATACGTCCAGTTCGGGAACACATTCAATCTACTTCACGCCGCAGCCTCGTTTATCAGTGTTCATCAGAAGAGTGTCGGCGTTGCTGGTGTTTCCGACAAGTACGGCAAACGGTCGTGGGCTCGATATCCCGCACTTTGGACCCTCAAGCACGTCGACTCGCTACCAAATCCCGATCCCAGTGACATCGCTGCTCTGGATGAGAAGCCAGTCAAGGCGAAGAATGTCAAGATCGACCAAGTTGCAGAAGCCGCTCGACCTGAGCACAAGCGACAGGCACAAGAATGGGCTGGTATCAAACAAGACCCTACCTCTGACTTGTTTGTCTTCGTTGGCCGCTGGTCTAAGCAGAAGGGTGTCGACTTGATTGCCGACGTTATGCTAGGACTGTACGTATTTCCGTTCACCTCAAACAGTCAGTCGTTGACATATATGTATAGGATGGAGAAGCGGCCTACTATTCAACTCATTGCGGTCGGGCCCGTCATTGATCTTTATGGTCGTTTCGCCGCAGAGAAGCTGGCTCGTCTTATGGAGATGTATCCGGATCGCGTTTATTCCAAGCCCGAGTTCACGGCCCTCCCTCCGTACCTCTTCAGTGGTGCAGACTTTGCTCTCATCCCATCTCGCGATGAACCCTTTGGTCTGGTTGCTGTAGAATTCGGTCGCAAGGGTGCTCTTGGTGTCGGTAGTCGCCTTGGAGGTCTAGGTCTCATGCCTGGTTGGGTGCGTAGCATCCATCTTGAAAGCTTTGCCCTTGTTGATTGTTTCAACAGTGGTTCCCTGTAGAATCCAGCGCAACAAACCATATGCTGTCCCAGCTCACAAAAACCATCAAGATGGCCTTGAAGTCGAATGAAGAGGAACGGGCCGTTCTGCGCGCTCGTTCCGCCCTCCAGAGATTCCCGGTAGTTGAATGGCGGCAACGGATGGAGGATTTTCATAAACGCAGCATCAAGACAAGTCGTGGAGTCGCAGGCTCAAACGCTTGGAGAGAGTCTGACTGTGATGGTGGAGGAATTCAGCCTATACCTCAAACAGGAGATTGGGACCCCGTTCAGCAAACATACCCCTCGCAGCCTGAGTGGGACAACCGAAGCATGCGCAGCTATAACGATGGTCTCGCTACCCCACGGACGCCTGTATCACCCGCGGCGTGGAGCCAAGAAACTCTGGCGCTGAGCGGGAGAAGCCCTTTCAACGAAGGCGAAGACAACTTCAGCCCACAAAACCGTCGGGGTAGTTTCGCCGGGTCTGTCGATGAATTCAATAATTTCCTGGAGCGTGCCAATCGAACGATAGGCAGGGATCAAAGACATGCCCCTGACCCTTTCCTTGATGGCGCTGGACTGATGCCTAGTCGGCCCTTTGGTTCCCACTCCCGAGTTTCGTCTGTGGAGTCCATATCATCTATTGTTGAAGAGAAGTCGAACTCGCCCCTCAACAAAGCAATAGCATCTGTAAGTGCCACTGGCTCTTTTAACAATCGTGTCTAACCAGCGTAACATAGTTCACGGATGCCGATGGCGGCGTCGCGGCCGAATTTGTGCAAAGGCTTCAAAATCTTGACTCAAAAAACTCAGAATCAGAACTATCGATCGAAAAATTCCTGATGAAGAGCGAAGAGGCTTTCTTTGGAAAAGTCAGGAAGGAGAAACTTACGTCGAGTGCGGCAAGTTTCCGCTCGTCCAGCAGGGATCGGGACTCGGTCTGGGGCACACCCACGCCTTCCTTGTATTCGCGTCCTGGATGTGAGTTCAGCCCATTCATATGCAATTCATATTGACTAATAGGCTTTTCAGCCCCAAACACGCAAAATTTCAATACAGACTACGATGGGTCGTTCCAGGAGCCACCACAGCCAGAAGGTCTGCCGATGACAAAGTTACAAATCGCTCTCTCGCGAGAGTTGCTGGGCTGGCCGCTTTACACCATCATCATCGCTCTCGGACAGATGCTCAGCGCGACAAGCTTCCAGATCACTCTTCTGTCCGGTCGCAACTGGCAGAATGATGCTCAGCTCTATATCATTGCTGCAGTCTTTTTTGCAGCGTCAGCCATGTGGTACCCCTTGTTTAGGTTGAAGCCTTCAGTTTACGTCCTCTCTGCGCCTTGGATATTCTTCGGATTGGCATTCTTCATGATCGGTTTACCGACAATCCACCCTGACCTCGCTTCAGCACAATATGCATTGTCCAGCGCGGCAACTTGGTCATACGCAATTGCATCCGCTGCCGGGTTTTTGTTCTTTGGCTTGAACTTTGGTGAAGAAGCGGTGCGTGGTTCCTCGAATGCATTTGTATTGCGCTGCTGAATAGTCTCCATAGGGTGCTGCGACCGAGGTTTGGACTCTTCGTGCATGTATCGTCCAAGGCTCGCAACAGGTATGGGTGGCCGCGCTGTGGTACTGGGGCTACTCTCTGAACGGGAGACCGGACGGCTACGTACCTCCCTGGTACATCGTCTTGGTGGTCTGGCCTCTCGCTATCATGAGCTTCCTCTTTGCATACCTGATGCTTTATGGCCTACCTGGTGAGTTTCATTCGTAATTCCAGATATACTCCTGCTGATTCGTCCCAGATTATTACCGTCAGGCTCCCCCTAAAGTTCCTGGCTTCTTGAAGACTCTTTTCAGGAGGAAGTTGGTCGTTTGGTTCCTCATTTCCGTGATCCTTCGGGAATACTGGCTGAGTGCAGTGAGTCCATTTTAAGGGTCCCGATGCAGCTCACTGATTACGCACCAGCCCTACGGACGAAACTGGACTTTCCTTTGGAGTGTGCCCCTAGCTAAATGGCAAACGTTTCTCTTGATCGTTGTCTTCTTTGTATTCGTCTGGGCTGCAATGATGCTCCTCCTCACTCACTTTAGCAAGACTCACACTTGGTTGCTCCCAATATTTGCCGTTGGGCTTGGAGCACCACGATGGTGTCAGGTGGGCAATGTTCATGAGGGTTTCGGGAGATGTGCTGTGCTGACGATCGTTTTAAGATGTTATGGGGTACCTCGTCTCTAGGATTGTATGTCCCTTGGGGTGGCGCAGCTGGCCCTTCATTGAGTGTATCGCTCTGGCTGTGGCTTGGTGTTCTCGATGCAATCCAAGGTGTTGGCCTGGGGATGATTCTACTACAAGTGCGTTCAGGTCTTGGTGCCCGGGCTTTATTTGATGTTTCTTCCAGACGCTATCCCGACTCCATGTCTGTGCAACTTTGGCCTTTGCGCAGATGATTGGCGCCATCTGTGTCATCCTTGCGCGAGCAACTTCACCCAATCGACTTGGTCCAGCCACAGTCTTCCCTGATGCGTCGAAATGGACACCTTCGGACGGCCTATCAGGTAGCCCCATTTCGTATCCTCTTTTCTGGGTTGCTTTGGCATGTCAAATCACCGTCGTGGTCGGGTATTTCTGGTTCTATCGCAAGGAACAGCTCAGTAAGTTTCAGGTTCTGTATGTCTGCAATTTCAAGCTGATTCGTTTGATTGCCATTAGCGCGCCCATGATCCGCCGTAGTATCAAGCTCTTATACGCTCATTCCAAAACCATACATCTACCGATATATGAAGACTTTGACTTGAAAAACATTAAACTGGACAATCATATATATATATATATATAATAGAATAGCCTTTGGACATTTGATAAACACTCTTACCTGTCGTTCGTTTTAGCCTCGTAATAATATTTTTGGTGCTGTGGACAGAAACTCAAGGGATTGCTACGATTTCTCGCGAGTCGTGAGAACGCTAGTGGCCTCTAAAAACACAGTGGAGCTAGCTTTGAATGCGAATGAGCATACATAACAGAATTCCAAACCGAGTAGCTGCCTTTCATGCCCCTCACGAGAGGCGCCATCAACTTGCCCAAGGCGCGGGAATTCATTTGACCCGCCTTTGAGCGCTGAGCGCGCCATCAGCGCGATCAATTAGGTCTTGGCTTCCTCCTCCACCACCACCTTAGTACTACCGCGACGCCTCGAAGCCTCGTTAACCATGAAGTTGTCGTTCTCTCTTAAAGCTAAGAAGGATGCTGCAAAACCACCACCCCCTCGACCAAATCTATTCGCAGCAGCAGAAGAAGATGGAGAGGGAGAGCAGTCAACAAAGCCAGTCACGAGAGCCTATGCCGTAGAGGCTTCCAAGGCCATGCAGAAACGAATTGAGCAGGAAAAGTCTGTGGACCCTACGGTTTACGACTATGATGATGTCTGGGAACGAATGCAAGAGTTGAAGCAGAAGCAAAAGGAGGCCAAGGCGATTGAGGCCCTTGAACGCAAGGTGCGTGAGTTTTGTTCAACGAACTATTGGTCGACGTCGACGTGTGTTCTGATTAGTTGAAAATAGCCCAAGTATATTAACAATTTGTTAACCTCTGCTGCTACCCGAAAACTTGACCATTTGAGGGCAGAAGAGAAGATGATGCAGAGGGAGAGGGAACTGGAGGGAGACGAATTCAAGGATAAGGAAGCGTTTGTAACGCAGGCGTATAAGGATCAATTGGCGGAGATTCGGCGAGCAGAAGAGGAAGAAAAGCAACGGGAAGGTGGGCCTACATGCTGCTAGTTGTGAGTGGTGTTTCTCACCGCGCCTTTGTTTAGAGGCGGAGAAGAAGAAGAGAGGTGGGACGTCGGGCATGGTGCATTTCTATCGCAAGTTGCTCGAGACGACGGAACAGCAGCATGAGGCAGCTATGGCTGCTAGTGAGAAACCTGTTCAAGGGCCACAAGGCCCTGCCCCGAACCTTACAATCAGCAAGCCGCCGGAACCCACGGCGTTGTCTGATCTGGAGCTGGCCAAGCTTGCTCGGGAGGAGGGAAAGGATGTGGAACTGAACGACGACAACCAGATTGTCGACAAACGAGACCTGTTGGCGGCAGGCCTAAACCTATCGCTACCGAATACCCGGCATCTCTCGCTGCGAAAGGGAACGGACAAATCAAAGTCGGAGCAGGATGACGCGCCGGTAGTTCATACAGCTGTGGGCACTGCTGCGAGTCGGAGAGAAATCAATGAACGGAGAGCTAGGGAGGTACAGCGGCAGATGGAGGACGAGAGACGGAGAGTGGAAGATAAGAAGAGGCAGGCGGAACAGGAGGCTTTGCAGCGGACGGTGGCCAAGCGCAACACGGAAGAGGATGTGATGAGTGCAAAGGAACGTTACTTGCAGCGGAAAAGGCAGCGCTTGGAACAGACACAAGCGTCCACCTCTGAAGATGCACCATCGTAACAAGTATTACATATTACACTGGACCTAATTTACATGAGGATTTGAGTGGTTGTTTGGGTAGTCAATTCGTTGCCGTTGTCGTAAGGGCCCGAGCATCCTATCGTACGTTTCTAGAACGGTGTGCATTGGGGGCCGGTGCTCGGGTATGTCATTAAGCATTGGTCTCGTGAGTTGAAGTAATTCTGGGACATGGAAGCCACCGAGCTATATAGGGAAATCTTTTGGTCGGTGAGCTGGACATGATTGTCGTAAGATCTTTTACGAACCTTGCAAACCCGGAGTATGAGTACCCCCAACGCCCAAACGTCTATTTTGAACGGGTCGCAACCTTCCCTCGTCTCACATTCCGGAGGAACCTCGGTTGCGCGGTAGCCCTGTATTCGAGGGTTCGCAACCGAGTCGTATTTCCGACTCAGCTCAAAGTCGATAAAGGCACACTGACCCTTGCAGTTAGTGACTAGATTTCTGATGGAAATGTCCAAGTGGGCCAATCTGTGCTGATGCATGAATGCCACATGCTGAAATTTAAATGACCAGGTGTGGCGTAAGGAGAGAGATGCCGGCTCACCTCGATAGCCTGCCTCATAACTGAAAGGAAGACGTCAAGGCAGTATGGGTCGTAGTCTGACAATAGATGGGAGGACCATTCCTCCATTACGAGGAAGGCGACTCTGTCCTCGTAGCATTCAAATATGTCGAGGACCGCTGCGAACATTAGTATTAATCCGGTAAGGATGGAATGTATTAAGCTACTTACGTATTGTATGGTTTCTTGGGTCATCTCGTAGGGGCGAATGGGACAGGAAGCGGATTGCCTCGTGTTCACGACTGTGCGAGTGCACGGCCTTGACGATGAATGGACGACCATCGCAGATTCTCCTTCCTCGAAATAGGTTGTCTGGCTAATACAACGGATAAACGGTGTTTCCTGGTTGCAAAGAGGAAACTCCGTACCAGACTTGGGTCGGGACAGAGCTCTTGGTCGCGACTGGAACCGTCCTTGGTCTCGAGAATGGAGGCGATAGAGTGGTGAATGGGAGCCTGCTGCAGACGACAGTAGTAGGCTTTGACATCTCGAACGGTCTCTAGATGAAATCCACGGGCGTTAAAGAGACAATGATACTTTGACCAGTATGGTTTGAGGCGGCAATTGACATCGTCGTCGTCGAGCGAAGCCTCTGAAGAGCCAGAGGGGGACGGCAGCGTGTCAATATCAGAGTCCCAGCACATGTTAGATGCGGGAATGAAGGCATAGTGATACAGGACTTTAAGTAGAGCGGACTGTATGGTCAAGAGAGAAAGGGGCCGGGAACTAATTTCCCTAAAAAGCATATCAGAAAGCCAGAATGGGACAGAGATTCTCATAACCACGTGAACCAAATAGGGCACAGTCTGCTCGCGTGTGAACTGTTGACCCAAATCCTATCCTCGACCAGACTCTACCTCTGACATGGAAGAGGGCACAAAGTCAAAAAAGACCGTATTCGTCGGCGGAATCAGTGACGAAACTGACGAAGCCCTGATATACGACACTTTTTCTACTTTTGGTATCTCCTTCACTATCCAGTCTTGCCATTTTCTGACCAGCATCTTCCAGGCGACATAATCCAAGTCCAAATCCCACCAGCACCGACAAATCAATCTGCCCAACCATCTGGTCCGCTCCATATTCTGTGTTTCTCTTCACACCAGTCTCACACTCTGTCTCCAGACACGAAACACCGAGGCTTCGCATTTGTAACATTTAGTTCCCCAGCCGACGCACAGGATGCAATCGACAACATGGACATGAATGAACTTCGGGGTCGCGTCCTCAAGGTCAACCTCGCAAAGCCAGTAAAGACTATCGCTCAGCCTCAGGATAACAGACCCAGTGCGTTCTATTGTAGCATCTCTCTCTTCTTTACATTCATCTAATCTACACAATTCCAGTTTGGGAGTCTGAGGAATGGTTAAAGCAATACGTCAAGCCCTTGGCCCAGAGTGGAGGTATGTCATTCTACACAAATCCGACCCGGCCAGCGGTTGTGACATCGTAACAGGAGTGCAAGGCCGTCGAGATCAATCACAGGGCAACGAAAACGAAGATGAGCCAAACGAAGATGATGCTATGAACGAGTGACGGCCGGCTCCAATCGTACCCCAATCCCTCACTTTACGGCGGCCTATATATACATACATCCGAGGAACATGCCAAGGGTCCATCCGGTGCTGTGTCTATACTGCAGCTTCTGCCACCCGCCTCGCATGTGGCCCCCGCTAGTACGACTTTTTCGCAAGCCACCAAACGTCGTGCTTCAGTAGCAACCTCATAGCTAGAACTGCTTGGGGTTCTGGATGTCTGATTCTTCAAACATTCCCCTGGCCCGTTTGATGTCTTCTTGCATGAATAGAAGCTCTTCCAAACGCGCCAGCTTTTTCGCATCCGCTGGTCGGGACAGCGCCTTTCTGAGATCTTCAATGGACAACCGGGATCTCTTCGAGTTTGCCCCAGCGACCTGGCACTATAGATGTTGGAGTGAGAAAGCAGTTTCTACGCGATGTCGCGAAAGAGCGCACCACGTCTGCAATATATTCAATCAAGATTTCTTCCATCACATTGACAGTATCGTTTGAAGGATTCCGATCGTCTCCAAAGCCGTACATCAGACTTCTCACTGCGAAGGCTTGAGTATCAACGGTACAATAGTCAGGTGAACATGCCTTACAGTCTTTGGAAAACAGCCCTCGCATGTTCGACTGTCTCTTTGACCCTCTCGTTGCCCCTACATTGTGGGATGATGATGATGCTTGGACGGGTTCACGCGCGTATGCTGGGGTATATGTTGAAAATGTGGTCGTTGTTGGTCGCGGTGTTGTAGCAGAATGAGCTGTGGGGGTTGCTGGAACTACTGAGGTTGCCACCGCCGGTGTCGCTACGTGTGCTACTGTCGGCGTGGGCACTGTGGGGGTGGGCAAAGGTGATTGGGGTTGCGTCGCGATTCGCTGCAGTTGCTGAAGATGAGCAGCAGCCTGACTATGCTGATAACTGTATCCATATGGCCAGCTGTAACCTGTTACACCAGTGGCATAATGTCCCTGATAGGGATATGCTCCAGCATAGGCAGTCTGGTAGGCACCGTACGGGTAGGTCGTTGAGGTCGGGGGAGGAACAGACCCGGTGGGCGTTGTGTATGGTGTATAAGACATGACTGGACTGAACAGAGATGGTCCAAGCGCAAAGGACTCCATTCGGCATTACGATCATACAAGTACAAATAACGCGTAAACAGACACTAATTAATCCTGGTCCCCGCGTTTGCTTTCAACGTCCAGTTTACGTGCCCGCTCCATCAGTTCTTTGACCTTTCGCCATTCCATTTCAATAATGTTGCGCTGGTCAAGCCAGTCGCAAAACCCATCCGCATCTGTCAGGTCGTCTGGGGGCATTTTCCCTCCAGCCCACGACACTGTGTAGAAAACCCGCCCCTTTTTCTCTTTCCGTGCAGTTCGTACTTGCTCGATCTCTTGTTCAATAACCTCGAACGTGTGATACTATCCAACTTAAAACTCAGTATGACTTTACGAAAAGCGTTGCCGCGAACTTACCTCCCAATGAGAGAACTCGTGGAACACTTGGGTACGAGTAGCACAGAACCTACCCAGGTCAAACTGTTTTGGCAATTTTCTCTCCTCCGATTCGAGCTTCTAGATAACATGTCAGCAGGTTGCTTAGAGAAGTACGATAAATTCGAATACCCTGTCCCGGAAACCCAATCTGTCGTATGGGCGACCACTGAGTGCCCCTCGCCTTGTTGAGATGCGCTGCCCAAGATTGCAAGCATGGCAGCCAGGCACGGAAAAATCAAGCATAATGAGCTCAAACTGGGGGTAGAGTTCGAGAGCTTTCTTGAAGTTCGGTTTCCACACAGAAGAGGCAACCAACGAATCCTTCAGTCCGGATAACTTCCGCCGTGCGACCATGAGTGGCACTGAAAAGTATTCGTCTGAAATGGATCAACTGGTTAGCTTTGCATTGAGACAAAGCTGGAAACTCGCCTTCCAAAAGCTTTTCCATGTGCTTCCTCCGTTTATTTTTTGCCTGTACTGCAACGTGAACAAACAACTGGAATATCTTCTTGAACTGGTGCGCGAGGTCCTGATGTGTTTCCATGCTGAACATTGCTGGTAAAATTGGAGCTGAACGAGGGTCATCTTCGACGATAAAGTCAGACTCTGCTTCCGATTCAGATGCTTCGCTCTCATGATCTCCATCATCGCCCTCGTCGGGATCGCTACCGAAAAGGCTGTCCTTTTTGGGATTGGGTTTCGCTCCTTTGAACGGTTTCGCTTTGCGGGAATAGTCCTCGGATTCGCTTTCCTCTTCCTCGCTATTTTCATCGGAATCGGATACTTCTTGCTTCTGTTTATGTTCTGCACAACCACTTAGAGTTACTCCTAGTCAAACTGTTTCGGACTCACTCTTGTATTTCTCCAGGCTCTTCTGGAAATTTGACAGTTTACCGCGTTTGCGGAAACGAGACTCGATTATACCTTGAAAGTGTGTTATTCGGTCAAGTGCTCGGAAAAAGAGGCACGTAAGAACTAACAGTCAGAGTCGAGGTCTTCGTCTGTGCTGTTTGCGCGCACCGCAGCTGTTTTCTTGCGGGTTAGACGTCTTCGTTTGGGTGGAGGGCTATCCCCATCATCGCTGTTGGAAATCTGCAGTTTCTTCTGCCGCTTGGAAGAGTTGCGCAAGGGAGGCTGGTCGTCCGAGTCCTCGCTATCGCTGTTAACTACTATGGGAGCAGGTTTCTTGATTCGAGGGGTTGGTACCGGTTCACTGTCGTCGTCGTCGTCGTCATCTGAGCTGCTATCCGAGTCCGACCCACTGCTGCTCGACGAACTGCTCTCTGGCTTTTCCATTTTGATTGCTTGGATGCTATCCGAATCATACTCATCCACCGTGATGGGTCGGCTCTTGTTGCCTTTGCGTGCATATGCAGGCGGTGGGATCCTATTCGAGTTCTTGGAGCTAGATGCCTTTGGTTTTTCTGGAGAAGAGTATTGAAACAACGTGGTTTGCTTGTAATTCTGCGCTGGAGATGCGCGACTAGCGGATTTGCGCTTCATCACTGCGAGGTCGATGGCAAAGGTCAATTCATGATGTAATCATGTCTTTCTCTCCCACTTCGACCACCGCTGGCGGCACTCGTGCATTTCCTATTAAAATCGACACGGATTTCGCGACGGATTTCGCAGTAATATCGTCTCCGAGACCCTCAGATGGAGAAATATCACCAGTGTCGAAGCCTGGTGGACTGATACCGTCCTTGCTCGTCCCCAGCGCCCTTTCGCCTAGCAATGAGAGCGCCGAGTCAAGTCTATTTACCAATCCGGTTCAGAACATTAAACGGAATCCCAAGGCGAAGAACGAAGTCAGGAAGTTGTTCTCGCATGTCTTGACGCAGCTCGCAAACCGGCGAAAGCCTCCCCCAATATCCGAAACGATTAAAGAGGTGGGGAGAGTTGCAACAGAGAAAGTACTGCCGGCGTTCAGCGATGCGTTCAAGAGTGTCGCCAAGCTCGGAAACGCCATTCAGAGATCCGCATCCTCAGCTGGTATGGATGATGAGGAGGAAGAAGACTCGGATACATTCTCGACGGAGGCGACGTTTGAGTTGATGCTCCAGTTGAAGGATCTTCTGTACATGTCAATCATGCAGGGATGGCAGATCTTTGAAGAAGAGTATGTTGCTGGGTGCCATATGTCGTACTGCTTTTAACTTACTTCTCAAAGCTCGGTGCTGCAAGGTGCTTTCGCTCGTAAAGACGAACCCAAATCTGCTTCGATGCTTGGGCGATCGCGACACAGTTTCCAGCTGTCAGGAATACGTTCGCGTTCATCGTCACCGACAAGAGCCCGGCAGGCACAACGGACTTCGCAGACTCCAGAATTATTCGACCAATGCCTATCTGCACTATCTTCCGTCATTTCGCAAGACTGTAGATTCCAGATAACCAA
The DNA here is from genome assembly GCA_004369085.1 of Coprinopsis marcescibilis. Taxonomy (NCBI): domain Eukaryota; kingdom Fungi; phylum Basidiomycota; class Agaricomycetes; order Agaricales; family Psathyrellaceae; genus Coprinopsis; species Coprinopsis marcescibilis. Next base: position 436,213 of record ML210147.1, on the reverse strand, counting down.
CCCTCGGCCTTCTCGGCCACCTAATGCTTTGCAATCCTTGGTCCTGAACGTTGCGCAACTCCTGATCCATATTCACAACAGAGAACCTAGGGTCGTCTCTAGAATTGGTTTTGCAGTAATCCCTGCGTTCTCGACATTCTCTTCGGAAATGCATGGGAGGTTGATAACGTTCTTTGAGAAAGTTGTAATCCGAGGGCAGTTGGAGAGCCTGAGGCTTTACCAAAACCTTAGCAAGAGAGACGATCCAGCTTCATTGATGAGTCCAACTGGTAAGCCTGCTTCAATTGTGCAGTCCCGTCTTTTGCTAAAGTTGGTTGTAGAACGACGACCGCACAGTCCCCCCATCGTCTCAATTCAGATCGAAGAGGTCTCGAATGAAATTCACCATGAATCCGAGGATTCAATGATCAAAGTGCAATCAAGCAATGCTCCCCATCAAGAGGCAACCGTGTACTATCTATCATCTCTCGTAGCCCCATTAATGGCAGCGATACTCGAAGCCGTTGATATCACCTCGAATGACGACAATTGCGAATTGCCTGGCCATTTTAATCGACTATTGGACCTCATAGCAACTTTGAAGATCGACTCGTACAACGACTTGCTCGCCATTGTCGCCTATCATACATCTAGATCGAGGAAGCAGGCGTGCGCTGTCCTTGCATGCCTCTGGCCCAAGGTCATTGGTCATAGTACAATCAGCCGTTCCCTGGCGGTTCCATTTCGCCCAGTCTGGAACACAACCCCAAGTCAATTCCCTGGTCAACGAAATCATCAACATCACCAGTTCGTCCCCTGGCAATTCGTTCAGAAGGCCAGCTGGCCGAACGATGCCATTCCGCAGCACACTTGCGCTGCTTGTTCGAATGCCCTCCACAACTTTGGGCTGCTATGTCCATTCTGCCTGTGCTCTGTCCACTTCGACTGCTACGATCCCCCAGACGGAAGTGTGGTCCTCCAATATTCGATGTCTGGAGATCCGACCACCCAGAAAGTCGCGATGTACCGTTTCTCCTACCTTCTTCCAAGTCGTGATTCTGGCGACCCCGCTATCTCAATCAACAACCACAACTTTACTCCCATCAATCTCTTCACCCTCTGCCCATGCTACCTTTGCCGACAACCACTTTGGGGTACCGTGGCACAAGCCATTAAATGCACCAGATGTTCCATGATTTCACATTCGGCATGTGTTAGAACGATGATGATCCCGCGGTGTGAAGGGCTGGAACTGCTGTCTGATCATTTGACGGTCGATACCAAGGCGCTCCGACGCTCAGCAACCCAGCATTTCCCTGAGCTCAATTGGTCGTTCGATCAATTAGCACTGCTGAGTTATGAGGAGGTTCTTGTCGTCTACGACACTCAAAGGACACAGCTAGATCTTCTCAATAATGGAGTTGCTCTAGGCTCGATCCTCGTGAAGCAGAAGGGGATTAAACCAAGGATAGGTGGCAAACTTGACGAGTTTGAGATCCATCAAACCATTTACTGGTGCAAGCAGCTCCTTGGCTCGCAGAGTCTGCATAGGTCTAACGCGACGATCGATTATATGGAGGAAAACGGCATCGGATACTCGGAACATTCCATCCTCTACGACTTCTCAAACCTTGTCTACCTATCCACCTCGATGAAGTCCCCCATATCGACACAACCTACGAATCCTTCCGCTTCGTCGGATTTGCTAAACGTCAGCGCCCAGGAAGTATTTCCTTTCCCACAGGCAGAATCCGTTGCCCATCCCTATGAAGCTGTCCCTTTGGCTCACATGCAGGAGATTCTTAACGTGGAATTCAGCATCCATACACCAATCGTCATCAAAACATTATTCACCCACCTCCACCATCTCAGCTTTTTCGAGCGCCTGGAAGCGCGCCCAACCTCCTTTGTAGAGTCGATGGCGGATAAATCTGACATTTGCGTTTTCCCTTTACCCCTTGGACTTGATCTTTCCATGGACGTTGAAACCCTGGTCACAGCGGTTGAGGTTTGTCTGCTGGACCTTGACTTATCCGTAAACGAATTCGCGTTCCTTTTGTTGGTCCGGAGATTTTGGCCAAATGGGTTGATGTCGGACTATGGTCTGAAAAGGTTGACCAGAAGCATTGTCTCTTGGATTATTGCTGAGGTGTGCCTTCAATATCAATACCTTATTAACGAAGGCTGAACGCACCTTGTTCAAGGATGATAACCTTGCCACTATTCTACGCGATCATATTGCCAAGCAAACCCCTCTCCCTGGAGTTCGATCCCCGTCAGACGCACCTCCCTGGCCAGCCTCTCGCATAACTCGGACCCTGACCGATTCGCAAGTCAGTGGGAATGGACGAGATTACGTTGTGGCGAGACGGGCTTTGCTTTCTCGTTACGCAGAACCATGGTTGTTTTCCCTCCACAATCAAGATCCAGCAGCCTACGAATTCATCATTTACAACGCATGTGTAGAGCTAGCGGAAGATCGTACGGCGGGTATAGAAACGTTCGAAAGCCGTTTCGGTGATGTTGAGGTCAGTATTCACAATGACATTGATACATGTAACCGTTGGACTAATGATCCATAGACGAAGCCTCCACAACACCTCAATGAAGTTCTTTACTGTGTTAGCAAGGTCGCTCAGTCGTCTATCGCCTTCTCTGCTCTGGATAACCTCAAGTTACGATGGTTAAGAATGGTCAACGACTTTGATCAGGGTAAGACTGTAAGTGGCCTTGATCCTTGACCCTAGCGTCCTCTCACACAAAAAGTAGCCAATTACGGGGCTCAATCGGGTATTCCTAGATTCTACCAGTAGTCGCGCCGCTATGTCGGTTACATCGCCTACCCAGCCGTTGTCCCAGGAACCGGATGGCTCTTCCCCCTCTGCCACCGGCCCTCTTGCAATACTTGTGCAAGTGGCTTCACGTTCCGAAGCCGATCTCAATCAAGTGTTAAACTGGGTAGTGATGATCGTCCGTTCAGGGTTAGAAATTCCTCTTGAAACCTTGGAACAGTTCTTGGCACTAGTTAACTCTCGTCCGTCAAATTTGACTGGCGTACATCTGTTTGTTAACATTGTAATGCTTTCGTTCTGGCTAAAGTCGATGGGACGGCAGAACATGCAGATCTTGTTCTCGAGGCTGCTAGTTGTATTCGAACAGCCGCTGGTCAAAGCCCTGAGCGGTGACGACGCAGCGATCTCTGAACTTTGGTCAGTGTCGAAACCGCTTTGTCGCAAGAATTACTAACATCTATTAGCCTGACGACTTTCCGACGACTTCTGGCCGCTTGTAGTCTTATCTATGGATGTGACCGAACCGTCATATTAGACATGAAGTTCATGACTGAAGAAGATACCAAAGAATTACCCTCCAGGTTTGTTTGCCCCGTTTCTATCAGCGGAATGAAATCTCATGCCCAAGTATCGGCACTAGGAGGAAATTAGTGACCCGCGCATCCACTGTCGTCGATCCGATCTTCATTGAGCCAGAAATCTTGCACACGATTGGTCAATTTTTACAACTCGAGGATGCCAAAGTCACATCATACATCGCCAAGTTCTTCAGCCTTTTCTTCAACCATTCTCCTCTCGTCGAGTCCTACGAAGTTGACAACTTTATCCTTCGCAACAGCAACTTGGTCGCCTACTGGTATTGCGCTCTGATCTATCTTGCAGATCGAGAACTGAAATCTTCTTCAGTGCTTGGCATTTTTATGGGGTTCAGCTGCATGGCATCGACTCCATTCGTTCAGAGTTCCTCCTCAGGGTCTTAGCAGTCGATTCAGAATCTTTGCAGACCTTGGTAGACGAGGCTTTGAGCCCAGTCTTGGACTGGAATAATAGGTACACCGTTTGCTTCCGGCTGTGGTACCGCTCTCGCTGACGTGATTATATTCTTCAGACTGAAGGCCGTGAATCGCTTGGCGCGCATTGTCACCGACGTCACCAGCCCTGCGTTCAACGTCGACGGGCGGCAATGGCGGTCAACAGTGGCAGAACTGTTTACTTCCTTCTTTTCTCTACTATGGAAAGACCCAGAGGTACCCGATGTTTGCTATACTTCTTGACTCAGACGATCTGACCGAGCACAGGAAGAAATACGCCTTGCTGTTCGTACGCTTTGTGCTAGCTTGCTACCCGCTCAACTGAGTGCCATCACACAATGCTGGAACGAGGCATTGGCAAAGTCACCGATGAAGGATAGAATAAAGCTAGTCTCGTTCCTTCTCCAGATGCGTCCTCATTTCCCAGGCTGGAACTGTAAGTTATCTTCGTCCATTTTCTACATGTTATCTCGCCCTGAGATTTTATCGCCAGTGGTTGCATGGGAAATCTTAATAGAGACAATGTCCGATTTCCACTACGAACCATCGTCAGCCACAGAGGTGCGTCCTATACCTTCTATAGTAATCATGGAATTTACAATTCCCGAAAGATGCAAAGCATGGGGAATTCCAGTCCGGATGTCGGGGAACTGCTGGTAACAATATCAACTGTCCGCTAGACCTCGTCCCCGAACACTTACACGGAAAATTTAGGTCTCACTCCTACTGTTGGCGATGTCCCTTCTCTCTGATGGGATGGAGATCGACTTTTTCTCCCTTTTGAAGATCAAAGTCCAATTGGTCAAAATTCTTGGCTTTAGCCAGGTACAGGTCATCCCTATGCAAAATTCGTCGGCATTCCATATCCACTTCGAGGAGGCCATGAATATCCCAGCCATTGCCTCCCCTTGTCTGGAATATCTTGTCCCCTTGATTGATGCGGCTCATACGATCAAGATGTCGTTTTCCATAGCACCACAGGAAACCGGGACGACGAACGTATTGGTCGGCTACGTCTTCATCGATGTTATTCTCAAGCTCGTGAACACCGTGGACAAATTGGAGTCGTTACCGGTGCTCAATCTGAAGTGTATGCTTGAAGCACTCTACATCATTCTACACAAGCACGACTTCGAGGTTTACCCTGCAAAGCCATTGCAGCCCCTTCTTCTGCGGACTGTAGGCCGCGTCATTGAGCTGGTATCTAGCAACATTAACTACGAAGTCCGTCAATTGGCCTTGACGGTAATCCAAGCTTTCCTCAAGCGATGTTTCGCTTTCATCGGTTCCACTGTTCCGTAAGTATTTTTGTAGAAGGTTCTATGCGAGGTAATCTAACCCTCTGTTTCATCGCAGTGCAATGCTGGAGATTATTGCGGAAATGGTCGCTTCTCATGGCACCGCCCACCAAGACTCGTTAATCACACAGGGTCGGGCTGTGATTCTGAATATCCTTACAAGGCAAGTCGGAGCCACACTCGTTGAATAATTGGTTTAAAACATCACTGCGCAGTCATTCTACAACTGGGCTCCTCGCTACTCTCTTCAAGGTGACCGAGTTAAAGTGCTCTTTCCATACGCCAAGCTGACTGTTGTTTTTCAGCATCCCATGAAACCTAGTTTCTTCGTCGTCATGAAGCAAATTTTCGAGTCTCAGGACGCCGTCGTAGATCCATTCGCCGAGCCATTGCCCGCCATAATCCTACGAGACACCCTGCTTCGGGCGTCCGAAAGCGAGCCAAATACCATCCAAAACGTTGTTAACAACTTGCACAAGTTTTTTGAATTATATAGCGAGAACTTCAGCCAGGATCTCATCATCTGTAAGGATTTCCTAACTTGCATTTGAGCATGGACTAACAATACTTTGACTAGTCACCGGTCAACAAATGGCTTTCATCATGCGCCGCTTGTCGGATAGTTCAGCTGAGAATGTCGATTCTTCTCCGCTGGTCCTGATCTTAGCCCTCCTGGCACAGGGCAACCGCAAGCACACCAGGGTAATCTATTATCATTTCACGAAACAATTTGGTCACTGACAATGGTTCAAGGACTTGTTGACATACATCGACAATTCCTTGAGAATTGCCTTGACCAGGAGTTCCTTGAATAGCGAATGTCTTATCAAATTGGTCAAGGCGACACAGCCCAAGGTTAAGGACTTAGCTTCTGCTAATCTTGGAAAGGTCGTCACAACAATGCTGGAGATCATGTCAGACGCTCTGCGCATGAAATTACGAGTGCATGCGTCTACGCTGAATGCAACGATTCAGGTTAGCCATATTCACATACATTCTACGGACTTCCTCTTACCAAACTACTACCAGTGCTTGATGAGCAACGATAGTCCAATTTTACCTGACGATGACGAGGCACGGTTCAAATTGCTAATGGCAAACATGGTGGAGAATGCGTCATATTTCCTGGATAACCAGTCGTGGTCAGCAGGGCATATGGATTTCAATGTTTCTATTTCTGTGGCCAGGGTGATTATGTATACTCTTGAGCAGGACCCCATCACCAAACGAGGGGCCCAACAAGAAGTCGAGGTAATGCATTTCAAATTTCGCAGTACATTTTTCTGATCAATGCATAGGTTACATACCAACTCGTCAACGGCGTGCGATCTTGGATTGTTCTCAGTATCGCTGCGTTAAAAGAAACGAACAGGAAATGGCCTGCCATCCTTTTCCAGCATCTGCCCAGCTTCATACACACATACACGTCGACGATGCGACCATACGCACAGTGTAATCTTAATGCAGAATCCGCGACGACAGATCTGAACCACGCCTACATTGCAATCAAGATATGGCTAATGGTAGCAAAGGAAACATCCGCAGAACTTGGCCTTGGAGACGGACCAATCATTCGGGTGTGGAACGCTCTGTGGCCTGTGTTCGAGAATGTTTTGACTGCACTTGAGAGCGATGCTCGAGCGGGATTGTCTTCGGTACGAGTTTCTTCCCATGTATAACCTTGGATTGAAGCTCAACAACGCTTCCAGACATTGATGGTTCTTGCAAGCAAGTCTGTCACAGAGTTGTTTACGTTCCTTCGGACGCTTCAGACACCTATCGCACTGGATTTGGTGAGCCGTACGGAAGTAATAAATCGTTTGAAGGCTGCGAACGGTGATACGTCGCAATCAAGGGTGAGAATTTCTGTATTCTGGCCTTCCGGGCATTGCTAACCGTTCCCAGCTTCGTGGTGCTCGTCGGATGGTGGAAACGACGCAGGATGCCACTCTCGAGAGCATCGTTCCGCAGATTGCGAGAGAGTTGATAGCCACCGAGAAGCTGAGAATGGCGGATGGAACGAAGCGCGTCGATTTCGGAGGACGCCCGGGTAGCTTAGCATACGTCGAGCGTTATATGGGATAGTTTTAGACTCGGGGTGTAATTTGTGTCATTGGGTATATTGTGGAATCGGAAATAACAACTGGTTATGCTGTGCGTAGTCGGGCCTTTTGGGCTTTCCGCTGCCTTTCCTTCATTATTGTCGATCCAATGAAGAGGCCGATCGCGGTGACTCCGACGACAAGGATAAAGGCTGGAAGTCGAACTGCCCACTCTCTGGCTGGGAAGAAGCCGTGAAGAATATTTGTATCCTCGAGGAAGGGCTTGAAAGCGGTGAGCTGCATGATGACGCTCGGCTACGAACCACTTACCAGGAGGAGAGCCCAGATTGTGTAATAAATGAATACTGTTGCTGCTGCGACCAGCATTACTCCACCCAAAGCTTTATCAGATACAGCCTGCAAAGAACAATCAAGACTAAAGTTGTATGGATTAGACTGTTTACTGACCATTTTGATTCGATGAAGGTTGTCCAAAGTGCAAGTTACAGATGTCTGCAACGTCGACTGACGCCGTGTCATGAGCGTGAGAAGTCGTTGCCCAATCGGGAGGGACGATGACCCCGCGCTCTTTCTTGGCTTGGTGACCAGCGACCAACAGTGATCATCAGCAAACTGGATATTTGTCGTTTTGCAAGAATTCAGGAAGGACGGTGATACATGATATCCTTGATTCTGTAAATTAGGGAACCTAGAACCTGTACGTTGTATTTCTAAAGTGTTCCGTTCCGCGATTCATATTCGGCAGTTCTCTGGGCAGCAGGCGATGGACATCAATACTTTCGCGTCGTTGGCCCACATACAAATCCTTCTCCTGCCTGTGGGCGCCACACCGCAGGCTGCGTTCCAGAGCTATGCCGCTGACATTAGGAGCTTCGAAACTATCAGGCTGGGCGACATCCCTGCAGATTCAAAGGACGACAAGTGTGAGTTATCTACTCGAATCGCGGGGTGTCTAGCTGATTCAATGTCGTATAGCAAGCAAGTTTATGCCTTCACCACTAGCGTCGGGTCAGCTGCATATTCGATTTCCTACACATCCACCTCCTCATTCCCATATGCCTCTGTCTTTGCTGCGTCCATCACACTTCCCCCTCGCCGTCATTGGTGTCGCCTCCTGTGCTCAGGATGAACCCCCTTCTTCGCTATATGCCCAATTCAAGGCATCCTTAAGCGACATATTTCTGGGCGACTCGATGTTTCCACTGGCTAAGCATCTCTTCATCTTCGAGGAAGGCGAAAGCAGCAGTTCCACCGAGTCGTTTGCAAATGTTTCGGTGATACCAAGTTTGATGGGGAACAAGAGAATATACCTTGGAACCCTTCTGGCCGACATATGCTCTCAGGTTCTGAAGCAGTTTGGTACCGTAGTAAGTGATATGTGCAATCATGGTGAGGTGTAAGATCTTGATGCTTCTGTACTAGGCCGACGCGTTGGAAAGCCCGCTAGGTAATGAATATCTCAATGCGACACTGCTATCCGTCCTACCGCCCCTGGCCGACATACCATCTCCCCTGGAGCCGTCATCCAAGACGGATATTACATCTCAAATGCCTTCGCACAACAGCCAACCAGATCTACCATCTAGAAACTTTTCATTGGGTCCAACACCTCTGATGAAACGTAACTCGATGGCCATGGAGCCATTTCGCCGGAGTTCTTTGGGGCTTGCTGCTCAGAAGAAACGCGCAAGCGCTGTTCCATTTGGGATGAGCTCGCCTTATGGACGATTCTATAAGATGCTTGGGGACTTTTACCTTCTTGCCGGTCGTACAGAGGATGCGAGTACTTGGTAAAATGGCATATCATCCGTTTCAACAGGAGCTAGTATCTGACTAGATCGATAGGTATACGAAATCCATCCAACTTTTTCAATCCTCTTCGGATCCCATATGGCAGGCATCGGCGCTGGAAGGGTTGGCAACCATTGCGATAATAGATTCGTGGTCTTCAGGACAGGGCCTAGTCAGTCAGTTTATTAACCCATCTATTCGCAAGAAACTGACCGTCATGTGTGCAGCAACAATCCGCGGCTGCTGCAAGAGAGCAATGGATTCCGGTCGCTGACAAGCTAGCGCAAGCAATGGTCCTATACCACAAACCCGCCTCTTTCGACGGTGGGGAACAGGCATATTCCTTGATGACCTACCTATACTGCTCCTGCGTGCTACGTCATGCCAACCTCTTGTACGCAGTTTGGTCTGCCAAGGGCTGGGGACCATTGGCGTTCACTGCCATGCTCCATCCCGGTCCTAAACCATATGTCCCTCCAACCCTCGCCAATCCATCGAACATCGACCGCGACACACTAGAAAGATTATCGTTTACTTCCGGTATCCCCAGAGCTTCCATCGCCTCCGTACTCGCCCAATTACATGGTCCCTGGCTGATGCACTTAGGTTCACGGGAAAGAATATCCGTACTCGAGTCTTTGGCGAGCTTGTACTCGGCGATTGGGTACAAACGGAAGGAGGCATTTATACTTCGAGAGGTATTGGGCTGTATCCTTGATTTAATCGTGTGCGGACGGGAAGAGGATGGAATGTCCCAACCAACCGGCCTTCCCAGCGGACTTGGAATCCATAACATGACCCCAGCGCCAACAACAAATTTCGCCACGGTTGGCATCAGGCTTAGTGAGAGTTCGCAGGGAAACGACGGTATTCTGGCAGTGCTCAAACACGCCTGCAAAACCATGGGGCTGGACCTCGATGCGGTGCAATTGCTGGACCCGGTGGATAACGAACGACCGTCTATCCCAGATTCCCTGCTTTTCAAACAGTATGACGAAGAAGAAAGTGCCATCTTTCAAGAACCTTGTGGCTGGTCAGAGTTACAAGTTGGAATAATCCGGGAGGCTGTCGCCGTCGCAGAAGCCTTACCTGGTCAGTGATCTATCTATCCTGTACGGTTCTACCCGTCGTTGACACCACACCACCGCAGATTACCCCGCAGTTGCACAGTTCGCATTGTCCTCCCTGAAGACACTGCGGGCCGTGTTGGACTCCGACGATCAACGCCGGTTGCAGTCAAGAGCGACGGATGCTCTCCAGACTGCAGTTCGACGAGGTGACCACCGAAGTACCGAATATTGGTCAGGAAGACCAGTGATAAACATCGCTCTTACACCGTAACTGTCTGCTTTACTCCACTTTTTTGGTTGCTGAAGTCTACCTAGACTTCCTCCGATTCGTGTACCAATAGAGAAGCCAAGGAGTATGCTGCAGTCCCAGGGGAATGCAGTTCCTCTGATACTTCAAGGCAAGACCGACCCATTCCTATACAATCCCAGAAGAGTGCAATCAGGCAAGGTACTTGACATTTATAACTTCATGGCAACCTTTACTCATCTGGTCACAGGGTCCATCTGTAGTGGTACGGCATGAACCGCTCGAATTCTTGGTCATGCTGCAGAACCCCTACGTCTTTGATCTCGAGCTGGAAGAACTTTCATTGAGGTAGTCAATCAAAGTGGACATGCATGTCTCCAGATAGCTCACACTGTTTACAGCACATCTGGCGTCAAATTCAACACTCAGCCCATCAAATACATGGTACCTCCTCTTTCAACATGCGAGGTTATTCTGTCTGGAATTCCAGTAGAGACGGGAATCCTCACTATTCGGGGATGTATTGTCCGAGCTCCGGGTGGAGTGGCGAAGGAGTATATCCTACCTCTAAATACCGAACAGGAAGTCGATCGTTTGATGAAGAAGCGGCAGTCTCTTGCCTGCGAGTTCGGCAGGTACAAGTACTCGGGATTGGATTGTTTCCCTTGGGAAAAGGCCAAGCGCCGCCAGAGTCGACTTCCATCTTCCTCTGCAGAAAGCCCTATTGCTCCGACAATATCCTTCAAATTCTTGGAGTGCAAGGTCGTTCTGGATCAGCCCCTACTCAGAATCCGCCGAACTACCATCACGCATGGTGCACTTATGCTTTATGACGGTGAAAGGTAGCAACTACTACCTTCCTATCCCTCGTATACAACCGTTGATCTGACTTGCACACCAGATCTTCAATACGGCTTACCATCGAGAACATCTCCGATCATCCTGTGGACTTTTTGCGCCTCGCATTTGATGATTCCACCATTTCCCCCGCTCAACAGTCGTTACAGGAAGGAAACCTGTCTGTCTTCGAGACCTATGAGACGGAGTACAGCCTTATCAACTCACCCGTCTTTTCCTGGGACTCGAGCGAGGGCAAGACGATTGCACCCAACCAAAACCTGACGCTAAATGTTCAGTGTTTTGGCAAGGTCGGTTGGTGAGTTTACTTTCTCTTCCGGAATACGAACTTTTGGTCTGAAGGAACCTTCGTAGCACGCACGGAACGATCCACCTCTCGTATTCTTGCATAGAGAGGGAAGAACAAGAGTCGGCGGAGGTGTTCCACATTCGGCAACTCTCGTACCCGCTTTCTGTGACTGTGTACCATATGCTGGAGTGTCATGAGATGGACATACTTCCGTTTCCCTCCTACGTCGACAATCAGGAATTCCAGGACCGGTTGATTGAAGGAAAGAGAAAGGGACTGGTCCTTGAGGAGAATTGGGGCTGGTGTCTGTTTTCCATCGAAGTCCGGAACGCGTATGGCTTGCCGTTTGATGTAACGTTCTCTCGGATGAAGGATGGTAGGGAATTTAAACGCCTTTGGATGGCTAAAGCTGACGTCGTATCCGCAGGGAAACCTGCAGCTTCAACGCTGACAACGATACCGCCCGGATCAATGTCGAGGTTCGTATACTCTTTGTTACAGTCGAATTCGATCATTAACATTACATCTAGGATTGTCCTGCCCATAAAGAAGATAGTACTTCCTGACAATGTTATAAACCAGCCCGTGCCTACGTTATCTGACCGGCAATTCGTTGTCACCAAATCTGACCTCACGGACAGCGAGCAAAAGCTCCAGCGAGAGTTGTTCTGGTATCGAGAAGAGTTGCTCAAAACTGTCAAAGGGTACTGGCAAGAGGTGCGTCACTTCTGGTTGTTCGAGCCACAATCGTTGATTGACTTTCTTACATAGACAGGAGGCATCCGTTCGGGTGAATTGTCCCTTCGATCTCAACGGATGACATTGTACATGCTCGAAACGCTTCGTTTGGAGGCTGCGGAGATTCAGATGACATTAGCATCGCAGGAGGAGGAAGAGCCAATACCCAAGGATGGCGGAACCTACAAACCAAGCTCGAATGAGTTTGTCTCGTTGGTCGTATCTGTGCAAAACGTTTCAAGTAAGACATTTGCGGCACTTTCATGTTCCCCGCTCATTTTCTGCTCCTTCAAGGTTCCCCAACGGTGTATACCTTGGACTTGGAGATGACCCCAAACGAGTCAATCGTCTATGAAGGCATTCTCAACGACATTCCGGTTGGCCGTTTGGAGCCTGGCGAAAGCGTTAACCTGCCCATCGGCCTATGCTTCCTCTCGCGAGGCAAGTTCGAGATATCTGCACAAGTGCGGCCGTTCGGCATAACACATATAGACGCTCGGACAGCAAGGTCCACGTTGGCGGCAACTGTACAGTGAAGCGATATTAGATTGAACATCGTTGTAAATATACAGGGTTCCTTGTGAGCACGCGAATAGAATACAACTGGGATTGAAACACAAACTGCGACGGTAAAAAATACAGCAGTGAAATGATTAATCGTAGTCAGAGTCCTCTTGCTTGAAAGCGGCCGAGTATGCCAATATGGTTCCGTAGACGAGCCTGCGAACATGTTAGTGTGAATTGTTGACGGGGTAGATGGAGACGCTGTGACACACCCTCCTCCTGCTATGGACATTGCGCATGCCCTCGGGTCGATGATTTCAGAATGTGTGAGTATAATGGGGAGGGCGAATCCGGTGACAACGATCAGGGCAGTAATGAACCGGCCAAAGTCAACAGCACCAGAGCTCGTCTCGTAGCTAGACGAGAATTCATCACTTCCGCAATGAGCGAATATGGCGTTCGGGAGGGGCGCAATGACAAATGTAAGGGCTAACGAGCAGTCTTAGTACATGTATCAAAGGACAAAGGTAGACGTATACGAACCAACAAGGAGCGGCAGCCAATTCTGCCACAAAGCACAGGAGAGAATGATCAAGAGAAATCCGACTGCGAGGACAAAGGAGAGGAGAATAACCGCTGTTACAGGCTTATTGAGCACATATTCCAGTGTGTGTGGAACGACAGTACTTACTTCTGAGGCCTGCCGCCATGGTTGTATATGAGTTGAACGTGGAATGCAGTGATGAACCTTCACTCGGCGTTGTGCTCCAGCAGCTGCGCGATGTCCAATCGTGGGAGTACTCTGACGTAAGTTTCACAGCTTTCCTAACAGTCAGGGGCAAACTCCTTCCAAAGCTGAAAATGTGTGTTCTGAGAGATGGTAGTACAGTAGCAGTGTCCTACATTAAGAACCCAGAAAAGTATTGCATAAGAATGTGAATAGAATATGGAATCCAGTGCTAACTAAAGCGTCAATGTATCAACCCCTCTGCTGTCATCTCCGCCGTGTCGACACATTACGTTTTCTTGACTCTGCCAATGTGTCGACTGCAAAAGGGTTCCTAATCTCTCTACTTTCTCGTTTCTTGACTGGCGGGTCTGACACTGGCGTAGGGATGTCTCTCTCTACCGGCACCTGAGGATCTGAATTCTCTATCTCTTCCTCTGGTCGAGGTTTCAGGGGCTCTGGTACCTTGATCCCTGACTGCATGCCTTGACGAATTCGCCACTCATCCAGGACCTTCTCCCTGCCTGGAACCAGTGGCCACGTATCAGCGTATTGCCATTGACGTTTCTGCGGTGTCTCTCCGGTTACTTGGTCCTCCTTGGTGCCCTTTTCCAAGATCGTAGTTGCAGTGGTCTGCAGGCAGTCGAGTGTCTCGCGAGAAGTTGATTGATGCTTGCTGGCAAGCTCCTCGAGTTCGCGAACCTAAACCATGATGTCAGACAGCGAAAGTTTGGCGATAAAGAAAGGACTAACATCAGCAATGACAAAAGATGTGAATTCGTCCACGTTCTGATAGGTAGTGGAAAGCGTCGCTTCCACAAGTTCGTGGTCTGACTCCAAACCCGATTGCAAAGCGTCTGTTTTTTCTATCCTGGCTCGTTTGATCCGGGTATGCTCTTCCAAGCCTTGAAATGAAAGCAAAGTTAGATAGGTTCAAGACAGAGGGATGGATATACTTACTAGATGAAACAGAGGTAACATATCCTTGCTGCAGCTTGTAAGCGTTCCCAGAGTAATCTTCGATTCCTTTGGATGTTGACGCCTCAAACTCTCCGATTCGCGTGTCGATCATGTCCTTGGCACTCTTCAACGCCTGCAACCAGTGTCAGCAATGGCGAGCAAATATAGATGGATCCTTACCTCTCCGACCGTCTCACGTTTGCGTTTGCCTTCTCGCGAACCTTGTTGCAAAGAAGTCTCGAACAATTTCATCTTCTCTCCAGCGTTTGTCAGTTGTTCTTCCCGTTGTGTAAAGTGTGTCTTGGTCGACTCCGCTTGGACGTCGTGCTTCTGCTGAATATCTTGCACTGCGTTCCGGAGGGATGTGTCGCGTTCCTGGAGGAAGGTGCCAAGCAAACCAGAGACCCGGTGTATAAGATCGTCTTTGGATGCGTTTGCCTTTCTCCGCTCATCATCTACCATCTTGGTTAACCACTCGTTCTCCTGCTTCAAGCGCGCGAGTTCTGACGCTGCTTGAACGTTCGAATTTTCCTTCATTTTCGCAAGAATCTGTCGCTGTTCAGCGAGGTAACTCTTAGCTTGGTGAACGATACCATCCAGAGCGGCTTGCAGGGCGTCCACAGACCTTTCGACGGCAGTGTTATGCGACTTGACATCTGTATCTATTTGCGCACGGGAAATTTTGAGGGTACTTTGTACGGTCGTTTTCCAGGTAGTCAGCTGTGTTTCGAACATTGAATGAGCCTTCTTCAGGTCCGCCTCCAATGCGGAGAAAAGCCTGGTATCGGTTTCGTCGTCCTTCCTAATTCCAGCGAACAGTTGTCGATTGGTCTCGGTTCTCTGCTCGAGTGCCTGAGTGTTCGTCTGCAACTGATCGCCCTCCGAACCCCGAAGCTCTTCCGCCCGCATCTCGATTTCCTGGTGAATGGAGGATGTAGCCGTCACGTACTCGTCTATCGACGATGCTAGGTCTTTGGACGACGTGACAATCTCCTTCCCATGCTTTGCGACAATTCGCTTGTTGGTGGCAAAAACAGCAGATTTTCTCTCTGGTGTCAAGATAAGCAGAAGGACATTGACTGCAGAAAAGGTAACTGACCAAGTTTGGCATATGCAGCGTCAGCATCACGGGTGCTCTGAGCTACCGTCGTTTTCAGGCTGGTGGCGACTCCGTTGAGATGCTTCTCAGAGTCCTGGTATGCCTTGCGCACAACCTCCTCTTCCTGGTGGGCGGTCTTCACCGTTCGGAGGTCCTGTTCTCTCTGAACCAGCTTCTCCTGAGTTTCGCCGAGCTGAGCTTTTGTCTGCTTCAGCTCATCGTCTCGCTGCATTAGCAGACCAATACTTTGATCGTATTCCTCTCGTACACCCCGCAATTGCCCCTCGACGATCTCCACTTGCTTCTTCGCTTCCGTGAGTTCAGTCCGATGCATCTCTTTCTCAACTTCTTGCTGTTTCCAAGACTCTTCAGAAAAGAAGATGCCATTCTTTTCTCGTGCTGCAAGGAGATCGGCCTTTAACCGATCGATCTCAGCGACGTATTCCTTCAAAAGGGCGTTGCGGGTCATTCTCTGGTTGACCTCTGGTTTGTTGCGAATGGACTTTGCGCGAAGTGCGTAGTCGAGGGTGGAAAGGGTTTCTTCCATGTTTGATCGAGCGGGCGAAATGGTTGCAATGATGCACGTCTTTGTTCGTCCTCCAAGGGAGTCTTGGAGTAAACGTGTCAGCTTTGATTCACTGCAGTGAGATCATCAGTATCTTCGACAGAGAACGGGGTTGATTCCATACCGATAGGGGACGTGTTGAGCTTTATCAACCAGGGCATTTATAACTCGTCCCAAAGTCAGCAGACTTTGGTTAATCATACCTGCCTCCCTGGCGCGCTTATTTTCGGCTCCTGAACGACCAATGTTCTCGGAACCGGCCAAATCAACAAGATGTAGCTTCCCTGTCTTGAGGAGATCTTCGCCGAACGAAACATCCTTGGTATGCACAGTAATCGAGAAGACCGAGTGGGATCTGCTGGAATGTTCGTTGAAGTTGGTGGCAGCAATCTGTCTGCGTTCGCTGCCCTTGACCAATAGTGCGAGAGCATCCCTCGAGTCCTTGACAGCAATTTCCTCCAATCCCTGGATGAAAATGCCACCACGTTTGCTGGCGTCATCGAATATTTTCAGTCCCCCTTCGCCTGACTTATCCTTGCCCGCCATGCCCATCGGTTGTGTGGATCCATTTGGAGCGGAGAAGTCGCTGGCCAACAGATCGCGAAGTTCTTCGTTGTATAGCTCGACATATGAGACTTTAACGCTAAAGTCGGAGGCCGATGATTCGAGTTGGTGGAAAAGGCGGAAGAGGACCCGAGGAATCATTCCAGCGTTGGATGAAGGATTGCCCATAGGTGTTCGAGTGAGATCACCCTGCATTGTGTATCTGTTCAAGGTTCGTCAATTAAGTGAGATTTGTGCTGAAGAGCATTAGTGTGGCGCACGTTTTTCCTGTTCCAGTCTGACCATATGCGAAAAGGGTGCAGTTGTAACCTTGAAGGACTTGTTCCAGCATAGGACTGACAACATCGTGGTATATCATCGCTTGATCTGCTTCTGGTCCGAAAACGAGGTCGAATGGGTAGGTTCTTGTAGGAGGTAAGGTCACCACCCCTAAGCTTGAGACTGGCGCTCCGGTTTCAATCGATATTTCTTTACTCTTCGCTCCATCCGATGTCACAATCATTGGAGACCCCTCTTGCATTTCCCGTCCAGATCTACGGCGACAGCGAATGACGACCTGGATGTTGGTTCCGCCTTCATCCTTCTGGTTTCGACTTGATGACGAGTCGGTCAAGTCTGTGCTCGATGCCAAAGTTTGTTGAGAGGCTGGTCTTGCCATCACCGAGCGAGCCCTTGGTTGGTTTGTCGTTGTCGACGACGATGGAGGGGGCATGCGGGCCCGCGATGACGCTGGGCGTCGGGTAGCCATGAGGAAAGTTTGGAGAGGGATGTGCGAGGACGACGAAGAAGCCAATTGAGGCAATTGCCACTCAACACTGAACACTGAACACTGAACAAATGATCGCGTTCAACAGCGCGTCCAGTCATGTGACTCAAGTTCCGCATTCGGATCTGGCGATGGCCCGGCCCCCGGAGCGCAAGGCTGGCTTGCAGGTTGTCTTAATACACTATGGGCAAGCGGAAAAAGTCTTCGAGAAAGCCAGCAGCACCCAGGGCAAAGGATCCATTAGGCAAGTTACCATTTCATCGCATTCTAACCTCATTCTAATAGTCTCAAAGACTCCACCTTTACTTGTCTCTTCTGCCACCATGACAAGTCTGTAACAGTGCGTATAGACAGGAAGGAAGGAGTAGCCTCGCTTGCCTGCAAAATCTGTGACCAACGCTACCAAAGCAAAGTCAATCGTACGTTCTGTTTCTCAATTGAATACTTATGTACCAGTTTCGGCATCGCTAATTATGAGTTTAGACCTGACAGAGGCCGTTGACATATACTCTGAGTGGATCGATGCCGCAGAATCCGCCCAGAAAGATGATGCACCTCGTCGACCAGCTGCCTCATCGTCCCGCCCCCAGCCAACGCGGGCTGCCTCGGCCTACGACAGCGACGACGATTGAGATCACAATTTGATCTCGGCAGTGCGAAGGTATTCTCCATTGGTATTCACAACCCCAGCCGTATCATGGGTAGAGTTACACTAGAATTTGTACAATACATGCTTCGTGACAGTAATATGAGCGTTCCCTTTGTTGTACAGTAATTCTTGCTGGTCGAAAAGTTGTAAGACCGGAATAAAACATAGGAGGCCGGAAAATTAATAAATGAGCAACCCGCGGTGCCCAACAAGTCACTCTGCCGCACTTTGATGACTCTGCTAACACCCAAACTTGGACACTGACAGTGTACCTTCTTTGTCGTCAACTTGCTACTTACTACACTCTGTCATCCCTCCCTCACCCCAGGAGGCAAATCAACTGCTCTTCTAGTTGGCCGACGAGAGCGATACACATCTAGATCTTACAATTGAAGAGGGCTCTGCTCCTGGGTTCAACGATGGCGAGCTCAAGTTCAGGAAACAACATCAAGGTCGTTTGTAGGTGAGGAACACACCGCTTTCCTGCTCAATAGGCCGCCAAATCTTCGTCACCACAGGTTTCGACCCGTCAATAAGATCGAGGAGCGCGAAGGAGGCGATGTGGTCGTGTCCTTTTCGGACAACTTCACGACGGCGTTTATGAGATCAGCCCAACTATCCTCAGGACCAGAGAAGGATGGCTTCACGTTTGATCGTGTTTTCCCAATGAACACAAATCAGCTTGAGATTTTTGAATATGGAATTAAAGAGTAAGTTGATGCTGCACTGGTGCACGTTCATTCACTGATCAACTTCCAACAGCATCGTGAAAGGTCCGGTTGGCAACTCAATCCTTAGACCCCACTAAACTTTAGCTCGCAGATGTCTTGGACGGTTATAA
The DNA here is from genome assembly GCA_004369085.1 of Coprinopsis marcescibilis. Classification (NCBI taxonomy): domain Eukaryota; kingdom Fungi; phylum Basidiomycota; class Agaricomycetes; order Agaricales; family Psathyrellaceae; genus Coprinopsis; species Coprinopsis marcescibilis. The sequence goes on along the minus strand of ML210147.1, from coordinate 417,382 downwards.
TGGGACGGTCTTTGCCTATGGACAAACTGGTAGTGGCAAGACGTTTACTATGATGGTAGGTTGCTTTGCTTCAACTCCACCTCTGGATTGCGCTGAATGTATGTCGATATCAGGGCTCTGACATCGATTCCTCGGACCTCAGAGGTATCATTCCTAGGATTACAGAGCAGATTTTCCAGTCAATTGTCGAGAGCGACTCCCATTTGGAGTACCTGGTCAAGGTATCGTACATGGAGATTTACCTTGAGCGGATACGAGATCTTCTTGCCCGTGAGTTCTGTTGCAGTCCCTAAACACTTGCACCTTCTTGACCTTCCCCAGCGCAAAACGACAACCTTCAGGTACACGAAGAGAAATCTAAGGGTGTCTACGTGAAGAATCTCTCCGATTACTACGTCAGCAGCGCTCAAGAAGTTTACGAGATCATGAAAACTGGTGCAAACTCACGAGTCGTCACTGCTACACGCAAGTATTCCGTCTAGTCTTCGTATTCTGCCAGTCTCATTGTGTGCATCTAGAAATGAACGCCGAATCATCTCGATCCCATTCAATATTTCTTATCTCAATACAGCAACGCAACACGGAAACCGGAGCACTCAAGACTGGAAACCTATACCTTGTGGATTTGGCAGGTTCAGAGAAAGTCGGAAAGACAGGTGCTTCGGGACAAACCTTGGAGGAAGCCAAGAAAATCAACAAGTCACTCTCTGCTCTTGGAATGGTTATCAACGCGTTGACGGACGGAAAGGTGAGTTAACAGGGTTGTTTCGTTGCGCGATTGCTTACTTTGGCTTGATCTAGGCAAAACATATCCCCTACCGAGATTCGAAGCTCACCCGTATCCTTCAAGAATCTTTGGGAGGAAATTCGCGTACAACTCTTATCATCAACTGTTCCCCGTCGTCTTATAACGAGGCTGAAACTCTTTCCACCCTCCGTTTCGGTATCCGGGCCAAGTCTATCAAGAACTCTGCTCGCGTCAATGCTGAATTGTCACCTCTGGAACTCAAGGGCTTGCTCGCCAAAGCACAAGTCGCGAATACCTCCTTCCAGACCTATATTGCTGCGCTCGAGGCCGAGCTTGCTATATGGAGAACGGGTGGTCATGTTGAAGAGAGCGAATGGGCACGACCGCGTGGCAAGGGTGCTACTGCACCTGCGGCATCTGCAAAGAAGCCGTCGGTATCGCCTTCCCCGTCCGCTTCACTTGCAGCGTCACGCAGCATGACACCCGTGAACCCTGCGATCGAAGGTCTTAAAGATCTGGAATCTCGCCCTCAAACGCCAACCGTAATAGGCTTGGAGAAGGACGAACGAGAGGAGTTCCTTAGGCGAGAGAATGAACTTTCAGATGCCTTGGCAGAGAAGGAGAGCGCTCTTGCCGCTGCCGATAAGTTGGTCAAGGAACTGAAGGAAGAACTCGCCTTCCTGAAAGAACAAGAAGCCTCCGTCAACAAGGTCGGATTTTTCTCCGCTACTTTAGTTCATGATCTCACTTTATATTACAGGAAAACCAAACCATGTCGAGCGAACTCAATGAACTCCGACTCCAGGTTGAGCGACTAGGATACGACAACAAGGAAGGGATCATTACTGTTGATATTCTCAAAGAACAGAATCAAGACATCAAGAACGAGCTGGAGGATGTGCGCAAGGCGTTGGCAGACCTTAGAGCCAACCAGAAAGACTCGTCTGCGGAGGATAAAGAGAAGCGCAAGCAGGAGAAGATGGCACTGATGATGGCGAAATTCGACTCGGTCAGTGTTATTTTACATTTATCCGGAATTTGGTATGCTGACACTTCCCGTTCGATCTATAGGGGGCCTTCTCCGATAAAGACGACCAGTTGCGACAGATTCTCATCAAGCTAGATAGCATAGATTCGGCGGAACCCCTCACTTCTGAGGACTTGACCTCCATTCGACGACAACTGTCCGAGGGCCAAGCTCTGCTTAAGGAAACCGTCGACAAGCTTCGTCAGTCGCAGGAAGAGAATGGACTGCTTGCGAGGCGGAAGGATGAATTGGAGAATCGAATCACCGGACTGGAAGCCGAGTATGAAGAACTCCTAGGTAAAAAGGTTATCTATCCACTGCAATATGGGTGTTTACCGGTCGTTTTCTTCTTGTGCCAGAGAAAACCATCCAAGAAGAGGAAACGAGCAATGTAGATACTGCGGAGGCCATGGGTGAACTGAAGGTTTGTGTATGTTCTAGCGTCCACCTTATCGTGTCATTGAAGATTTTGCAGAGTAAACTTGAAGCCCAGTACATTGCGAAGAGAGAAGCTCAGGTCAACGAAGTCGCCGACCTGAAACAGCAGCTTGAGCTTCGCAGCAATGAGATTCGAAACCTTAACGCCTCCATCGATACGTTGAAAAGTGTCAATGAAGAACTCAAGGTTAGGAAACTTCTGTTCGGCCTGAAATTTGAAGTTGACCATACCTTTAGCGGGCATTCGCCGTTACTTCTGCTGGAATTGAGGGCGGTAAGAACCTTGCGGAAAGTGCCCAAGATCTTGAGCGAACACGAAAGGCCATCAACATTCAGCTGGCGGAATTCGATGGCGTTAAGAAATCTTTGATGCGGGACCTTCAGAACCGCTGTGAGAAGGTGAGACCACGGACAAGGTTTTCCAGGTATGGCGCCTAAATGATACGTAGGTGGTGGAGCTGGAGATCCAGCTTGACGAAATCAAGGAGCAATACAACAACGTCATTCGCAACAGCAACAGCAAAGCTCAGCAGAAGAAGATGGCGTTCTTGGAACGCAACTTGGAGCAGTTGACACTGGTTCAGAAACAGGTGAGAATATCGTCGCTATCAATCTATCCCCGGTCGATGCTCACCCTGAGCCTATCAGCTGGTGGACCAAAATTCATCACTAAAGAAGGAGGCGGGAATAGCCGAGCGAAAATTGTTGGCCCGTAACGAACGAATTCAGAACCTTGAGGCGTTGCTGCAAGACGCCGATAGAAGGCTATCGATTCAAAATCAGAAATTCGAGGCGCAACTGCAAGCTGTCAAGGACCGACTTGACCAGGCGCGAGGTGAGGCTATGTTCCCCATTAAGCAATAAACATGCATTCAACTGTTCTTAGCGTCGAAAGCGGCGACAGTTTCCACGCTTGGCTTTGGGCGCATTGCTAAACCCTTGCGAGGAGGTGGCGGAGCCGCTTCATCCAGCCCGTCGGGTCCAACCTCCAACGCCATTTCAGCGAATCCACTGGCTAGGATACAGAACGAGGAAGGAGGGTGAGTTCTCCACCTTTTGATTCCGGTCCTTTTCTGATCCACTTTGTATCCATTTCAATTTCGTCAGTGGAGGTAAGTCTCGTATTCCTTTTACAACCTTGTGATCCTTTCTGACTTCGATCTGTAGCCAAACGTGCCTCGTGGTTCTTCAACTCGCGCTAGATGTAGCACACTGGCGTCATTACGCTCTATTCCTCCGTCGATCTCTCATTGGTCCTGCTTATCTTATTGTGTATGATTTCTATTACTATAATCGACAAATTTTCGGGGTGCTCGCAACCGCTATAACTGTCAATCCATATGATATTGTAGTGTGTACGTACTATTGGTCAAAGTGGCGAGTTCGGGGCGCTTTATCTGTCTCGCCAATCACGACACCGATTCGTCTGAACCGAGGTGAGTGTTTTCAAATTTGGATATTTTTTTCTTTCTCAGCGAGCCCTTTTCGTACAAAGTTTCGCGGATGCTCTAATTGTGCACCTGGAAACTGTGTCATTGTTGAACTTGAGCGTCAAGGTAAATGCTTTTCCTCTAAGTTGATGTCGGCGTTAGAACTGATCGCGATCCGAGGAACCTATGCATCCGCCCTTACTCACACGGTTTGGTCGCGGTTTTCGTGTTCCTGATCTTTGCAAGTTGGGAAGAAGTAGGAGAAAGCCCGGTATTCTTGTAGGTTACTTTCTGTCGAGCGCTGAACTATTTTAGGGTTTTAACCTTGGGTGATTTGTCCTGAACTAATCAGTATCAGCGGAATTACAAACGGTCAGCGACAACGATAACGCTTCTCGCAACATTGCGGCGAGTTACGTTCGTATCGCGACGGCACTGATTTGGCTAAACGCCAAAACAAACCTGAGCTGTTTAAGTAAAAGGCTGGCCTCCTCCCCTTGGCCACCGAGCCGAAACAAGGGCTAATGCGAAGTACGACCTGTGACAGCAGGTGATGGTAAGTCTGTTCACACATTTTAGATCCGGCGAACTATATCGTTTGGCCAAAACAAAGCAAGGTTACCTCCGTTTGAATTATCCACAATTTAACCGATATCTCCTCCATTTTGGTGCTCCGTGTAAGGCAGAATCTGCCAAATAATTCTTTTAACCAGAGACCTGAGGGTTTGCTTCGTAGCAAACCCACTTCCATAGCTTCTTTACCCCCACAACCATCTTAGAGGACTTAGTACCTTTGGCCTCCCATGGGCGCAAACACCACCCGTGAGTCGACCGTTCTCTGAAGGCTCACGCGTTTCTAACCCGCTGACTACGTCAGAGCCCCTTCCTTGCGGGTTTGTTATGCCAGCAGAAGATGCTGGCCTACCCCCCACTGCTCCTACCCCGCCCTTTCTGTTTACTACCGCTCCATTGATGTGGCCTTCTCCCGAATGGCCTTCCCAGCCTTTCCCAAACGCTCCTTTGCAGCTCTGTGTCCCACCGCAACATTGCATCGACTCTCTACAGCAACCACCCGCATGGTCGGCACCTCCGCCCCATCCAATGCCTCCACCACAGTACATACCCATGCAGCCAGGTTGGCCTGTTGGTCAGCCGGTATATACTCCATCGATAGTTCAACCGATGCATGTACCGCCCCAGCACGGTTGGCCGATTCCCCAGCCTCTGGCAACCTTTCAACCGTTCCAACATTACCATTATGGTCAAGCGATGAATATAAACGCGACGCCGTCCGGACAACCGTGTTGTCCAACGATTTTTTCGGAATGTTTATGCCCGATGGCTGTCTATCCAGTTTCACCTCCGTATCCGTTCCAACATGCGCCTGCGGTAGCCCTTTCCGAGTCTGCCTGCACGACGGCAACATCGCCAATCCCCATACCGGACCCATCTTGGCCTTTAATGGCGCAAGAGAAGCAACAACCTGATGACTCTTTGCATGCACCCTCTCCGAAAGAAGGAAGCGATGTACAGGTGTGTTACTCAGTACCTCCATCATGATCATCCTTTTTTAACGAGTCGTGCAGTCGGCGCAGGTTAATACCGTTATATGCAGCCCTCAGAAACGTGGCAAAAAGGCCAAATCTGCCGTCGCTCGGAGGTTGAATCCATCAGCTAAGCCTCCAGCAAGCATTTTGCTTTCTGAATTCCGGATAAAGAATGGCAGAAAATGGACCATTGCTGTAAGTCCACACGGGCGCTCGTTTCCTTAAATCACCGTCTTACGATATACAGGACATTCGCGGCCACATTGCAGAGTTCTCCCGGGATGTATACGGTTCGCGTTTGATTCAAGAAACTATCGAAGCTGGCAAACACGAAGACTTGGACATGATCTCGAAAGAGATAATGTCAAGTGACTGTTTGGTCGCCATCTGCAGCGACGATTGTGGTAACTACGTACGACTTCGATCTCAAAGGCTGCAGCTTGGTCGCTCACACATACCTTCATAGGTCGTTCAAAAAGTCTTAGACAAGAGCTCACCTGGGCGAAGACGGGAGTGCTTTGCGTTGTTGCTTGATCACATCGTTCCACTTTCGACCGACTTGTTTGGTTGTCGGGTCATCCAAAAGGTAAGTTGTTCATGGGCGCTTCATTCTCAGAAGATTGGTGGGCTGATTTTGTTGGTATTTCTACAGCTCATTGATATCCTTCCCGCTGAGGAGCAGTGCAAAATTGTATTCCAGCTGGTTTCGGAAACGAACGTCGTGGACTTGGCAACTCACGAAACCGCAAACCATGTAAGCCTTCAATTCAACCTCTGGTGGCTAGCGGGAAACCGACTAACATGGTCTCCGAAGGTCATCCAGAAGATCGTAGAGGTTATTCCTTATGATTACCTCAATTTCATCCTATATTTTCAGGGATCGGTACTCAAGCTCAGCCAGAATGTGTACGGCTGCCGTGTGATGCAGCGTTGTGTCCAACACCTGCCAATCGGTTGGCCTCGACGTCTGGCACTTGTTGCAGAGTTCATTCCTTTCGCCAAGGTGATGATGACAGACGAGTTCGCAGTAAGCATCTCGTTTCTCAATGTTTCTCTCAAGTTAAAAACTCAACATATGTCCTCACTAGAACTATGTCCTCCAACGACTCCTTGAGTATGGAGGTGATGAAGAACGAAACGCCCTTTACCAGCACATGCGTGGAGAGTTTCTCAAGTTTTCGTGTCACAAGCACGCTTCGAATGTTTGCGAGAGAGCGCTGATGTACTGCAATGACGACATCCGCAAATCTCTCATCGAGGAGCTAATGGTGTTTGAGAACGGACATCCGGTAGGCCTAGACAGGCTGATGCGCGACATGTACGGCAGTAAGTCACCTTTGTTCGTGCTGCTGTTCAGCCTGAGACTCAACTGTTCCTTAAGACTACGTACTTAAGCGTGCGTTGCAGTTGGCAACGGGAGAGCAGCTGTCTGCTCTCAGGCGGGCAACACACCACCTGCTCGCAATTTATTGGGGAAGACCCGGTATGATCCCAGCGAAGCAATTGCTATCCTGTGAGTGTGATGTCTACACATCTCATCTGACAAATGGGATTTCCCTAACGATTTGTAGTGAAGCTTGTGCTTGCTGAGCGCTGAGCTGCCTCCTATTGATGTGATATGATTTGTCGCCGATACCCAATGGATCGTCACGTTCCATGTACTCACTTTCCAGCTCTTGGTTTAATTTATACGCTATCTGCCTCTTGCTATCCATGCTCTACTTTTATAATGTTGTTTTATTTCTTGGTGTAATTCTAGTCAAAGTTCTTCGTGCAATTGTATCCTTACAGGCTCTTCGTCGGGAGGAAGAAGCGAAAGTGCCATGACGACTGAGGGTGGACTCTGTTCATACAGTGTTGAGCGTGTTCGATCTCGAGCAGTGCTCTAAACCAAAAAGCACTCGCTTCACTCTTTTAAAGTTGAAGTTGTCAGAGTGGCGGGTGCCGGTGTTCCGCCATCGTTGACGTGTCGAAAACGGAATAGTCCAAATCTGTCCAAACACTGGAGTAGGTCGTCCGACAAGTCACGCAGACGTCCTGCTCAAGCGCTCAACAATCCTGGTCGACAACGGTTCGACTGTTCCAGCTGTTCAGAGGTCTCCATGAGTGTTCCTGAAGCTGCAGCATCTCTCTTTGGATCAGAAGAAGAGTCGGCAGATCCATTTGCAGTCATCGGCTCCAACGCTACACAAGTCAACGCCGACGCTCCAAATCTCTTCCCCAACGACCAGTCGTCAGATTTTCTAGCGTCTACACAGGAGGCCCACGCGACTCAACCACAAAGCCAGTTCGACCCAGCAGGATACCCGGCATATCAGACAGCGGAGACGAATGCTTCCTGGTCTCAGACTGACGTGGTGAACGAAGTTTACCAAGGCTACTCTGCAGCAGGCGCAACCACTGGAGCCCATTACCAGCAGGCGACTTCATACAGCTCGACGCACGCAGGTGTGTATAAGAGACTGTTAACCTGTTAAATTTGTATTTTAACTGTCTGCAAGGAACAGGCTCTGCTGCACCGCAGTCTACCTACAATCCTTCGGCATACTTACCAGCTGCGCCTGCGCCCGCTCCTCCTGCGCCAGCATCAAACTCGAATACATGGTCGTCAGCGAATTCAACGAATGTCGATAGATACGCGCCATCCACCGCACCAAAGCAACCAGCGTACCAATACGACTACACCCAGCCGACCGCCAACACTTATTCGCAGCCGACTGCCAACGCATACTCGCAGCCGACCGCCAATGCATACTCGCAGCCGACCACCAACACATACTCGCAGCCGACCGCTAATGCATACTCGCAGCCGACCGCCAATGCATACTCGCAGTCGACTACAAGTACATATTCGCAGTACACCGCGCCAGCCTACCCCGCTCAGCCGACATTGGTCGCTGCACCGCCAGTAGGCATTACCCCGCCTGCGCCTCCGGCACCCAAAGTGCCCATTACGAGGCCCAAGGTTTCCAATGCTTATGACCCGCCGTTCCCGACTACCAAAGCCCGCCGGACCGGGAGGACACAGGCCCCAGCGAACACGTATGGAGTGTATGGAGGATACCAGCCTGCTCAGCAGCAGCCACCCTTGTCACCGGTTTATGCCACCAACCAATTCGCCGGGCAGCAGGCGCACCAGCCCCCTCCGGTAGCTGGCTACTCCCAATATTCCACACCTCCGCCTCCCGCCGTCCAGCGAGTAGGGCCTCCTACCAGATCCGTTTCATACGGAAATGTGCCAAATTCACACTCTGTACCACAGGCTCCAGTTCAAAGCCAGGCCCCACCTCCACCTGCTGCTCGAAAAATGAATATCGGAGAGCATCGTGTTTCAACGCCCGAAAGTCGACCCTACGCGTATCCACACCAAAGCCCCCCGGGGCCTCCACCCGCAAGACGCCCAACTGCTGGAGGAGCGGAACACATTGCACCTCCAGATCCCCATCAAAATGGCCCAATCTACGGTAGCGAGCGTGCACTTTCGCCACCACAGCCGGCAGAAGCAGATTTCTTCGACGCTCAAGCCCTTAACCGAGAGCCCCAGCATCCTGAAGCTCAGCGACAGGACCCTGACGTACTTAACGGCGGCCCGAGCCCAGAGCTCCAGGATCCATACGCGCACCCGTCGACGACAGAGACCGTTCCTGAGGCTCAGGCATCTGAGTCAGTCGCCTCAGAAGAAGGTTTTTTCGCAACAGGCTTTGGAGCTGTGAATGGAACGGACGTAGTGGACCACATGGAAAGCAACGAGGATCCCCAACACTACAGCTATCCATCAGTGCCTCAACTACCCACTGAGCCACAGGCGCTCAGAAATGAGTTCTCATCGCCACCACCCCCAACGAATTTTGCGAACTCGCCTCCTATGAATCACTCAAGGTCTTATTCGATTGAAAAGCCGCCAAGTGTGTACGAGCCTTATGCTCCCAATCGCCCAGCTACCCTGCCGCAGAGACCGGTTTCGGACGTCCAACAGCGTACCTACTCGCCTGTTCCAGAACAGAAGACTCAGTTCTCGTCACCCCCTCCCCCTTCTCAGGCCGCCCCCTACGATCCTTATGCTCCTAATACAAGGCCAACCGGGCCAACGCAACTCCCAACTAGTGTCCAGCAGCGTACTGCATCACCAGCACCGTCACATCAGTTCTCTCCTCCTCGCCCGCCTGCGAACCCTATTTACTCTCCCCCTCAGACTCATACACGAAGTTTCAACGAGAAGCCAACGGGGGTTTACGACCCTTATGCCCCCAACCGGTCCATGTCTCTGAGTCAGCAACCACCCATTGCTCAAGCAAGACCAACAGATAATGCCCCCCAGACTTATGGCTCGACGTACGAGCCTCAGTTGTTGGCTGCTGCCGCACCACTCGTCTCCAAGGCCTACGCCCCATCTCCATCTTTGGTCGGCGCCAACGACCCGCTTGCACGAGTATCGGCTAGAGCACCTATCATCAGCTTTGGTTTCGGGGGCCGTTTTGTGACCTGCTTCCACGGAGCTGCTTCTCTAAGCACTGGCTTTGACGTGGCGCTCGCGAGCAAGAACACGACTGCGGTGAAGTTGTACACCTTGAAAAAGTTGCTCCCGCAGTCCGCCCTCAGCGTATCAGAAGCGGAATATCCGGGCCCTTTGTTCGGTGATCCTGGAGCACATTCAATTGGTCTAGTTCGTTCCACTGCGGCAGCGCAGGCGAAAACTAAGAAGCCACGCGTTGCACAATATTTGGAGGCACGAGCGACTGAGATCAGTCAAGGACTAGGATATCTCAATCCCTCTGATCGACAGACGGCTGAAGCCAAGCTCGTTCTTATTGGCCTTTTAAAGATCATGGTGGAGAACGACGGAAAGCTTTCAGGATCGTAAGTAATAATTTTGCGACTTTCGCATCGATGACTAACCACGGTTTTCAGGCCTTCGATTGATAGTGCAGTTCGAGCCGTACTTGTCCCAAGGCTGTCGTCAGAACCTGCCGCAGATGCCGCAGCAGTACCAGGGTTCTCCGCCGTTGGTATGGTGGACGCAGGAGAATCTAGCTTGTACTCTGGAAGGGTAGAGACGACAACCTTTGAGCAACCAATTTCCGTCACCAATCTCAGACCTTCATCGCTGAACAAAATCGAAGAGTATCTTATTCGTGGGGAGAGGAAACTTGCATATACGTATGCCCTTGACCAAAGACTCTGGGCTCATGCGATGGTCATTGCGAGTAGCATCGACAAAGAAGCGTGGAAAGATGTCGTCAATGAGTTCATTCAAACTGAACTGGGCAACTTTGACCAGGGACCGCATTCCTCGGCTCCTCTTGGCGTCGGAAATCCCAGCCAAAGAACTACGTCTGGCCGAGACAGTCTACGCGTTGCCTACCGATTCTTCTCTGGACAAGGTCCCACTGCTGGTCAGTTTGTCGTTATCCGCATTTACTATGTCCTAATCACAATTTCTCGTAGTGCAAGAGCTGATTCCAAAGCAATCCTTGTCTAAACCCAACGCTCTCATACCTCCTTCAGCGTCTCTAACTCTTCAGACGGGAGTTACTCCTAGGACTCCTGCGTTCCCTCCGTCAAACTTCGCAGCTCCTCCCCCCGACTCACTCAGCAAATGGAGAGAAGCCATCGCCATGATGATTGCCTCTCCACCTAATGCTGAAGTGTTTGCGGCTCTCTCCGCGCTGGGTGATCAACTCTTGTCGTATAATTGGACAGAAGCTGCTCATGTCTGGTTCGTAAACCTTGCCCAGTGTTAAAGTGCATATTCTCATCTTTCAAACTTCAGTTATCTGCTTGCCCTTCCTCCTGCACCCCTTCCTCCTGGACTCGGTGGAAGCGGGTCACCCAATGCCCGTATAACGTTGCTCGGCTCGCGAATCCCGCACCTCACCCCTCTCTTCTCTCGCAATCCTGACAACTTCATTCTGACGGAAATCCTAGAGTTTGCGCTGTCGTTGGCTCCGGTTGCAAAGGGCCAAGAGTCATTCACTGGGGTGCCTCATTTGCAGCCATATCGACTTCTTCATGCTGCTTCGCTAGCCGAATTGGGATACATTCAGGAGGCACACAATTACTTAGAAGCGATAACCGCTGCGCTTGCTAGAGGCTCTCCCTACTTTACCCCAACCTTCATCCATCAGCTGAAAGTTCTCGAAGATCGGATTTCTGGCGTTGCACATTCCGACAAGTCGAGCTCATGGATTGGAGGGAAAATTAGCAAGCCGACCATTAATTCTATTGGAGGATGGTTGGATCGTCGGTTTACCGAGCTCGTTGCGGGCGAGCCAGAAACTTCACCAGCCAAAGAGAATGGCCCGGCTGAGCAGAGACCGTTTGACGGACCGTTTAACCACTACAGCACCATCTCGACCGTTCCTTCGGCTCGAACGTCGCCTCAACCACAACAACAGGTTTTCAAAAACAACTATGCACCTGTGCAGAGGACCTCCTCTGCTATGGCAATATCCTCGCCGTACCAGAATCACGCACCTATCGACCGCGCCGCCTCGGCGATTGACTATCTGAAGCATAATAAGCCGGGTAGGCAGTCACCGGCACCACCTGTCCCTCCAATGCCCGCTTATGCTAGTCAACGTGGCGCTGGACTCGGAGTCAATACCACCCAGGCCCCGTTCAACCCTGCGCCAAACTCATACACTCCTTCACAGTCGACACCTACTGAGGGCGAGATGGAGACACCAGTTCAGCCACCACAGGCATCGTCTTGGTGGGATTATTCATCGAATGAGCAGACCCCGACCGCGGAGAATGAGCCTGGGCCAGAGCCGTCTGGCGAGTTCATTTCGTTGATGGATTCACAAGGCTTTGAATATGCGCCTGCTCCGGCTCCAGCACGAGCGGTGCCAGCGCCGAGTCAGAACAGGAACGAGGAGGAGGACGCAGAGGATCTCGGGTTTGGCAATTCGAAAAAGTCCGAGGCTGATGAAGGCAACGCTGAAGCGAAGAAGCAGCAACCTGCTGCTGCTTCCTCCAAGCCTGAGCTTGGTTCGGACAAGAAGCAAGGTATGTAGTTGGACAATATGAAGAAATTAGTTCTGACCTATCTATTTAGATGGAGCGGGAGGCGGATGGTTGAGTCGATGGTTCAAAGCCAGTAACAGCAATGAGAGTCCTGGACCGATCAAAGCTAGTCTTGGTGAAGAGAACAGCTTCTATTATGACAAGGACCAGAAACGCTGGGTCAATAAAAGGGTATGTAGCTTTGTTTTCGTGTTGAATTTGGCGGAAGGCTTACAGGTGACCCAAGAATGGACCCGAGCCACCCAAACCTGAACCAGGCCCGCCACCTCCACCATCCAGGGCACAGACGGCGTCTCCGTCGAAAGCTGCTATGCGGCCATCGCCTTTGGGCAACAACGCACCTCCAACCAGGTCCACGTCTGCGATGGACTTCCAAGGGCCTACGGGCGGCGGTAGTGCACCTCCACCACCAAGTCGAGTTCGGTCAAACCTCGTTCCCGCGTCAGACGCAGCGCCGCCGCCTCCTATGGGTGGAAGTCGACCGTCATCGGCTGCATCGATGACGGGACCGCCTTCTACTCACTCAGGACCTCCAAGCCGACCTAGGTCTCAGGCAACGAAGAAGAACCTTCGTAGCCGCTATGTCGACGTGTTCTCACAAGAGCAGGGTGGTTCATCTTAAGCGCTTAGTTACCTATGTTTTGTTGTTTTACATTTTATTCGTCGTTATTCCATAAATTAGAGGGTCGACTGTGTTACCGACAATCAAACGAGCTACTGGGGCTAGAGGAATAGCTTGTAAGGGTATCCACGGTTCTTGACTCTGAAAACGGAGACGAGGACGGAATAGATGATGACGATGACACCCGTCCAGATCCAGATTTGCATGCGTTGCTTTGTTGGCGATTGCTGGTAGGGCACTACGACTGTTAGCATGACGAAAGAGGTGGCGAGGAGACCGTCTAGAAGAGAAGCATGAGTTTCGAATGAAGAGGTTATTCAAACAAAGGACATACAGAGGAAGGCCACGACCTGCACTTCTTGACCAAATTGGTTGCTGAAGCCCTGGGCGATCCATTGGCCGTCCCTGGCAACGTATGGAGAGTTCCTGATGCGAGTGAACATGTACCCGCTGGTCATGATTAGGCTGGTGACTACAACACCGAATGCCCAGACCCAGCGGTTGTAAATGATGAAGGCAATGTATCTAAGTGTGAGGGCGCTGGCGAGGACGGCGACTCCGGTTGTTGCCCATTTGGCCCAGTCGATGGGCTTTGTGTATGGAATTGGAACTGGGGTAAAGCGGGATAGCTGTTCAGCGAGCGGAGCGGCGTCGAAGCCTTCGGAGAAGTCGTATTTTACTGGGGCGGTATTGCCGTTGCTTGGTTTGCGGGGACCAGAGGCAGCTGGATAGTTGAACACAACTGGTGCAGTTGAGATGCTGAGCTGTTCTGGAATTAGCTATGGGTAGAAACAGGCTGCAGATTGTATACCTTTTGGAAGACATTGGGTGCGTTGTCGAAGTCCAGAGTTCCAAAGAAGTGCTGTCCCTTGGGTTCTGCGGCTACTTTGTTCCAAGCTGCGGCAACCTCGTTCCAAGAAGGATTAAAGGTCCTATAAAGCCTGCATCAGATACGCAGCAGGTAATTCAGGGCTGTATACACATACGTGCAAGGATGGCATCCTCTTTTCTTGTCGAGAGCAGTGAAATGAATGGAGGCCGACCAGGTGCGCTTTGGTGATGTCAGCAGGTCGTATAAGTGACTGTCGAGCTTGATTAGGCCATTTCCTGCGGCTGCAAGCTCCTTAAGCTGCTGCTCTGGAGACTTTTCTGCGGCGACAAAGACAGCAGCAAGTGCGACAATGTACTTGAAGGCCTTCATGGTTGTTGTGGATTGGGACTATGCTTGGAGGGAACTGCAGACGTGTCGAAATCGCGTGTCCAAAAGAAGAAGGAGCGCGTGATCTGCTGCCAACAGCAGTGACAGTGACAAGTTGTCGTGAATGGCCTGACCCCAGGCTGAGGCTCAATGTCCTCCCATGCCCTGTTGCTGCGTCTGTTCCTCTCTCCCTCCTTCTTCTCCGTCCATGTCGCCCTCAAATATCTTCTGGTCTATGCGGACAACATCGGGATCACCTATTATCTCACTCGTCGTCTCAGGGAACTCGAGGTTCAGGAGCTGACCGATGTCTGGGGCTTTGTCTGGCGAGCATGCTTCTACCACTCTCCCATTACGCTGTTCTGATACACCCACACAGTCACCTTTTAATTACAAAACCAACAAAATCAAGAGCAATAGAATGTTTCGTTGTCGACACAGCACAGCGGTCAACCCATATTGCGCTGATTGTACGTGATTAATTGTTTTTGGGTGTTTCCTCCATGTCTTGCTCATACAAATGTCAAATAGACCCTTTGGTTTATGCAGGCGGCCCTTAACGACCTTTCGCTTACGCGTCGAGACTCTCCTTCCTTCGCCGTCTGCCAGCGGGTGCTTCACAAATGTCATGAAATCATATTTAGCGACCTTTCTCCAGCTTCCTCGGGGCCGTATACCGGATCCGCACTCTCCCCTCTCCTTCGTCGCCACAAGATAAAACATCATGCGGAACCAGTATTCGTTGGTATTGGCGCTCTGCTGGCTGGTACTCCGGGCATGCCCAATCTGACAGAGTTTATGGGGGGCGTCGCCATCGAGCAGGGAAGAGCAGAGGAAGACACGGAGCACCGCGTAGGACCCGGACCCCATCCCGACGACGATCTTGCTCCGCCAGCAGTCACCGCTTCTCCAGTCGACGAAGATGATGAAGGAACGGAAAGCCCGCTAGGGTCTGAAGAAACTCACGCCCATTCATTAACCATCAAGGCCATGGCTCCATCTAGTTCAGCTTTGCTCGCCCGGAGGAAGACTATTGGGTCACAGACAGTTCCGGCTTTGCCCTTGCACCTTCGAACCTTACGCAAGTCCAAGTTGCACGATCCGCTCGGCCAGCTGGACTCGGAGGACCTTTCGAACCCTTCACAGTCATCTCCAGCCCTGAACTCTGCTCTGTTATCGGCACGAACGCCGTTGCGTTCTGCCCTGGTTAATCCTGCCGACATTCCATTGGAACGATATGATCGAGAGAGCCAGTCTCAGCTTTTGAGAAACAACTTTTGCATGTCCGAGGTAAGCGAAGAGTGATGCCTTGTTTGCCGCCGCAGCCGGATTGACAACACTTCAAGGTCACATTTCTGCTCAATCTTGAGAAAATATGTAACCGACTGATCATTGTGCCACGACCTGCCCGTGTCAGTGCTTTAAGAGCAGAACTAACGGCCCTCAACCACAAATTACCTGCAGAGGTACGGGTGCACAGAGTTCAATGTTAGCAAGCCACGAGGTGCTTATAACCCTTGCTCTAGGTCTGTCTGCCCCTATGGTGTCCGGGATCAGATACATCGTATACCAACCCATCTCACCCTCACCATCGCATAGTCCGGATACCACCTGGGGAAAGCGTGGTGCTCAACTCTGCAGAGAGGGCCCCCTATCTATTGCTCGTGGAAATCCTAAATGACGAGTTAGACTTTGACCCAGACAAGAAATCCAACAAGGATGTTTTGCGGAAGCTTGTTCTTAAGGACAGCAACCGAAGAGGTCTATCCATGGACTCCCCTGCTCTTAACTCTGCGATCCAGTCAAGTCGCCCTTCTGGCGATTACGACTTTTCCACGCCAACGTACGGCCACTCGTTCCGCTCCGACCTCCCTCCAGAACCACCAACCGCCCTCTCTGTTATACCAGCAACGCCAGTTGCAGAAGTCGCTCCAGACTCTGACGAAGAAATGGACTTGGTTGAACAGCTCTACGGGAACGACCAACCGTTGATGTCGAAGCTAGGTGACTTGACGGAATCCATCGCTCTACCTCCAACACCTAGAAATAAAGATCTTGATCTGGCTGCTTGGTCTCGATCCTCGCCTATGAACGTTCACACTCCAACATTCCCCTCACACAGTCGGCAACCATCGCAATCTCAATCGCGGATATCCATTGAACGGACTCCACCATCGACAAATCCATCGACACCAGGAGGCGATGCTTCGCCAAGCCACAGCAATATCCTTTCGTTAGACGAGTATTCGGAGCGAATGAGAACTGCGGCTATCATGCTTGCCCAATTGAACTCTGGTGTCATGAATAACCATGTTACTGCGTCCCCTAGACCCGATGCGTCCAATGATCCCAGCAGTGAGTAGCACGATGCGACAATTAAAATGTCCTCTAATCAATCAATTGCCTTCCTTATAGATCCATCCAAAATGAAACGATCAGCATCGAATGGCATGGATCAACCACAGGCTTCTCGCATGAAAGTGCACATCGACACTGCTGGAATTCGTGATCGGATAATGCAGGAGATGATGTCTTTGGAGGAAGAACGCATGGCGCGGATGCAGGAGAACAGTGACTTTGCGATGGCGCAGATGAGTGAACGAAGTGGGAGCTCAAAGACGTTGGAAGACGAGAGCATTATTAGGCGTGAGCTCAACAAGGTGGATCCTTCTGCGGTCGTTTTCAGCGAATCGTGGGCAGCAAAAAAGGTGAAGAATTTATCGCTTGATGATGATGAGACACTCTTTAACATTTTAATAGAGTCGGATTCGGCAGGCATCACCGTATGGGCATCTAGGTAACTAGAAACTTTGGCTTCCATCTTTTTGATGCATGTATACTCACCAACGCTAGCTCAGTGGGACTGCATGTCTGTTATCGTCAAAACAGGTGGAGACCTCAGGCAAGAACAGCTCGCCGTTCAGCTCATTCGAGAGTTCCAATCTATTTGGGACGAGGAGAAGTGCGGCTGCTGGGTTAAACAGTGAGCACTCCCGTTTGGCTTATTTAAGACCTCCGGGTAACCAGTTGGTTCTAGCTTTAGAATTTTAATCACGGGTAGCACATCTGGCCTCATCGAGACGATCAAAGACGCAGTCTCAATACACTCCATCAAGAAGGCAGAGTATGCAAAGAGGATCGCAGAAGGGAGACTCGGCCATGTAACTCTGCTCGACCATTTCAAATCCGTAAGGCGATGAACCATTTTTTGTCATTCTTGGCGCGCTTACAACCGTTTCGTACAGACATACGGTGGCTTTACATCGGCAAAATTTGCTCGGGCTCAACGGAACTTTGCAAAATCATTAGCAGGGTACTCGATTGTGACTTACCTGTTGCAAGTCAAGGATAGACATAACGGCAACATCCTTTTGGATCGCGATGGACACCTTATCCACATTGATTTTGGGTTCATCTTGAGTAACACGCCGGGAAATATTCGCTTTGAAGCTGCTCCTTTCAAGTTCCCTCTAGAATACCTAGAGATTCTTGGAGGTATCGACTCACCTGCCTACCTTGAGTTCAAGCGGTTGTTCAGAGAAGGGTTCGAGGCTGCGCGCAAGCATTGTGATCGTATCATCAGTAAGTTGATCATGCTAGCAAAATTTGAATTGTCCGCTGATATCCCTACTAGCTTTGGTCGAGATGATGCAGAAAGGCAAGCTCAATTGGGCAAATGCATTCTGTTCGAAATCTGACTAGTCTTCATTCGCAGATTCCGCACTTCCTTGCTTCGCAGTATCAGCGGAACAAACAGCAAATCAGCTACGAGATCGATTCCAGCCTACACTCACACATTCCCTCGTCGGCGACCACGTCGAACGGCTAATTGCAACGTCTTTGGGATCACATTGGACCAAACTTTACGATTCAGTGAGTTTCTCAGCTTTACGGCCCACTTTCCGGAAGCTGATTCTTTGGCCGCAGTTCCAATACTATTCACAATCCATTCTATAACGAGACGACGCCCAACGAATCCAGCATATATCTTTTGAAACACATCATTGATATCGATCTTTGGTGAGGTTTCTTCAAGTACCACAACCGAGCTGGCTTGCCAGTTGTCAGGGTACTAGGGCCAAGTGAAGTCCCATTACATTAGTAGGGCGATATATTGTATCGTACATCTGAGAAACGAGAGGATTCAAGTAGTACCATTGCCTAAGTGAACATCTTGTCGTAGCGGTTCAGACACGAATACCACTCATAATCTAAGAAATCATATCAGTAAAATGCTAATACTTCTCATGAAACACGCACCAAAGTTGTCCTTCTCGTCGCACCAGCATTTTCCTTTCTTGTGTGCGTTGCCTTGTGGGCAATGTTGGAAGGGTTCATGGCGGTACCCTGCGGAAACACATCAGATATATCTGAAATCTCAACGGAACAGAGGATCGTACCAATATCGCTGAAGAAATGCTGCGAACAACTAATTCAGTGTCCGCGACGCAAGAGGACGCACATCTATTAAGCACGACTCACAATCTGATCTTTCTTGGCGAAAAGAGCGGCACCAATGCTATGCACAGGGGCATCACCCCACCTCTAGAGTGGATGACGTCAATAATGAATGCCACAACTGAAGACTCGTGGAGGTCAACATGCCTCGTAGTAGAAACCACCCTTCTCGTCAAGGAATTCGAAGAATTTTGAGTATGCTTCGCCCCGCCAGAGATCCAGGCTAGCGATCTCAAAGTTGCTCCAGACTGATGGTCAGCAGGGTCAGTAAATCTGAACCTGATGCGAAATCGGTATAGGACTTGCAATGGCATCTGTTATAAGTCTGTCCGCTGTCGTCAGAGATGAACGCCATTGCGTTATCCTCTGCTAGCAGTTCTGGGTATTTAGCCACGAATTCTGGGGATGACAGTTAGTCAACACTACGCTTGTGTACAGAAATGCGAATAAGCCAACCTTTTACTGCTCCCCAAAGAGTCGGGATGGTCGCCTCATATTCGTAGAGCGAGATAGTGAAAGCTAGTATTTGATAAGCATAAGCGTACTGCGGATAGAAAAGGTGGTCTGCGGTCGCTTACCGTATAGCTTGTTTCCATCCTCCATGATACGGAATGGATCGTAGTCAAGATCGCAGAAGAATTTTACGTCTGGCCTGCAACAGTTATCATTTCCCCCCTGTATGATGTGCAAAACGCGATCACATACTCGACTCTGTTGGGCAATCAATCAGTTCTGTACGTTTCCAGCGCTGGAAAATTCCCTCACCTCCAGTAGTATTTGTATGGCTTCAAGAGCTCATGGCGATAAAAGAACTATGAAAGAGTGAGCAACGAAAGCCGAGGCTGCTATTCGCGGTGTGACTCACGCCTGAGTTGAACCGGCACATGTTTCGATACCTTGACATCAGCCAACGGTCAATGAAAGCCGGACTTATCGAAATGTGTGTCAAGACTTACGGGAGACTACCTGCTCGTTGTCAACGTTAATCCGGTGCAAGTTCAAGAAGATGAGATTGGACATGCCTCCGTAGATGACCTTGGCGTCAGCCATGGCTTTCCTAGCCTTGCTCGCCTTTTCCTCGTCAACCCAGTCTGGCTGATACCAATGTTCACGGGGAATAAGTCCAAACTCGACTTTCGAATCGGTCACTTCGGTGACACGTCTGTTGTGGACACACAGGAAATGTCAACTGCTGTCGGCGAAACAGGTACACCTCGAAGCACCCACCTTTTAAAGTCATCGTTGAATGGTACTTCGTTGAGCAAGACGTATGGGTAGTGAAATTTCTTGTTGAATCTATCTTCGAATTGCTTGATGCTGGTCATCACGCCAGAGATGTCGCCATTGCGAGCTGGGTGCAGTACCTTAATTAAGCAAGCACGATAGGACCAGCTAGAAAACACTCACCAAGCATAACAATGGCAGCGTTTACAAGCTCAGGAGTGGTCGCATTCTCTTTAACATAGTATTTATCTGGCACTGCGACCTTGTAAGGAGGTACATTGGAGCCCTTGCCAGAGAGCTTGGTCTTGATCGTGTCCATTCCCGTCACACGGCCATATGATTCGTGGGTCAGGCTGAGGATGAAGTGGAGGCTGATGAGGATGCCCAAGGCGAGTACCACATAGCGCATGGGTGTCATCATCTTGCTGGACGCTTTAGGTACCAGGAAGAGTAAAAAGGAGCTTGTTGTGAGAAGGGGAGATAGGTGTTGCTAGTCAAGCCTTGCGCGCGGGTCAATCATGTCCGCCGGGGCCATTAGGTAACTCCGCTGGGAATAGAATCGCGAAATTATTGGTATTCAAACACGCCGGTATATATTGGTATCCTATTATACTGCTACTAATGTAGTTCTGTTCTATGATGATTGTACTCGCAAGAAATTGTACGTGCACGAATCTGAATATTTATCTTTTGATACGACATATCAGCTGAACGTCCCAGTTTAGAACAAAGACGGGCAGTACTCACCGAAAGTGTCCTTTGGATCGCATGCACAGCGTCCTGCAGACCACGCATTTCCAGACGGGCAATGCTGGAAATCTGCGTGTCTGTATCCAATGTCATAGAAAAAGTGAACGCTCTCCTTGGGCGCGAACAGAGCCACGGCAATACTGTGCACCGGGGCATCACCCCATCTCTAAGTGCGAGATCCATCGGCATTAGCAAATTCAGCCCACGTTGAACTGAAAACGTTTGCATACCTCGTAGTAAAAGCCTCCTTTTGACTCTAGGAAGTCAAAGAATGTTGAATACGCTTCGCCTCTCCAAAAGTCCATGTCTGCGATTTCGAAATTGCTCCAGACTACACAGGGCGGTTCAGCATCATACACAGCGCAGAGGCATGTTCACTCACAATGACATAGGTTGTAGGTCACTCCACCATTCCATGACAAGAAGCGCATAGCGCTGTTTGGATGGATAAACTGGGGATAGAGGTCCATAAATTCTACGCGCGTGTGTCGGGTCAGGAGCTGTTGATACAGGGGGGCCAAGAAACCGACCTCGAACGGACTCCCATAGTGTTGCTATCGTGAGTTCATACTCTCTTAGCGACATGGTAAATCCTGTGTAAAGGTCAGAATAGTCTCCTTGACAAGCTAACGAGCAATCGCCCACCATATGTCTTGTTGTTATCTTCCATGAATGCGAATGGGTCATACTGAAGATCACAGAAGTAGTCGACATCGGGTCTGAAAGCTTGTCAGGCCGAGATTCAAGCGGATAGGGGAAGTCCTTACTCAATCCTGAAACAAATGAATTCAGCACTGGGACGTAGAGTTGGAAATGCATGACAACTCACCTCCAGTAGTAACGGTAGGGGAGCAAAAGCTCATGACGGTAGAAGAACTAGAACGAATGTGAGCGGTCGGAAAATAAGAAAGAAAGGTCTACGGACTCCGGAGTTGAACCTGCACATGTTTCTGTACCTGCAAAGGAGACGTTTGGTGTCAGAGGGGATTCCAAAACCGGGGCGCCAAAACATACGAGACGCTTGCTATATGCGGCGTTAACATCAGGGCTGGTCGCTACGCAGAAAAGGCTCACCTCCATAGATAACATCCTCTGCCACCAGCTTATCGCGCCCAGCAGCGGCGCGTGTCTCGTTAATCCAACTAGGCTGCTTCCACATTTCTGGGGGAATTAGACCGAACGACACATCAGCGGCCGGGCCCAAAAGGTTGAGGACACCACTAAACTCGACGTGTCAACCAGGCGAAGACGGGTTTGGGGACTGGAGGAACGTACGTTTTGAAGTTGTCGTCGAACGGAACGTCGTTCAAGAATGTCCAAGGATATGCGTAGTTTTGGTTGAATTTTTCCTCGACTTGACGAACACTTGACAAAACGCCGTCCAGCTCTTCGTTTCGACATAGCATGAGTAGTGTTGCGTTCGCTCTTAGTGGTGATGGATATAGGGGTGTAGGAGTCTTGGGTATAGGTGCATTTGAAAGCAAGTATTCGTATCGTTCGTTTTCGAGATATAGCGTAAAGAGGACATGTAGGACCTGTAAAAATGATTCGATTCTGGACGGTTAAACGAGAGCCACGTTACATACGCCACAGGCAGTCACAACCAAAGCAATAAAGAGCAATATTGCCCTCCGAGAGACTGGTCGTAGACGGAAACGACCAATCCTTTGAGCAGATCTGAGGAGGACAGTCATGGGAGGGGGAAGCCAAGGAACCGTGTGCACCTTGCCTTCTAAAAATGTTGGTTCTGTCCGCTTGCCGTGATTGTCAACCTGTGAAATCGCCGCCATCAACATCAATACTCTTGCTTTTTTTTTTCTTTTTCTTTTCTATTCAGCTTTAATACACTGGCTGCTCTGTATATTTACTCTACGTGTGCTCCATTTCACCCAGCAGCAAAGTCCCGCCATCCCCATCCAAGTCCGCCATTTCGCTGAAATCACCCTGAGAACCTGGGGTATATTTTGGCATGGCGGTGCACTGTATCCATTGACAGCATAGTGACCGAGCACAGATACCATATCATGTCCTGGGCAATGTCTTCCGTCTAGCTGCGCACACAACCCTCGGACCTCGATGCACCCACCGCCATTCTAACGGCAAGCGACGGTCTCTCGCGGTCTCCACCGACATTTCCAGTCTCCCGCGCACTGACACTGACAGAAGCGCCACCTCTATAGTGAATTCACCATGCGAGGGTTGCATAACACAAGCCGGGAAACCCGCCACCTGCATCCTTGTTTCCATCCCTCTCCAGATGCTGCCTCCCATTTCTGACCTTCAAGACCGGACAAGGTGAAAATAGAGCGAGTTCCAGCCGCATGGGAACTTCTGGATAGAAACTTCTTGAGCGCCCATCTTGACGCAAAACCCGATATCGGATACGAGTACTGTGTCCATGTTCTGTCGTCAACAGCTATTTTGATGGGACGCATTGGTACATTTCAGCTTTTGGCTTCGTGCACCATGGTTTACACTGCACCAGATGCTTGGACAACGGTCAATCCGCAGAACGTCGGGAGTAAAATGGCGCTCCGGAGAAACCCATTGGTCCACTCTAGTATACGATAAGATTCTTCGATGCACAGGCCGGAACATAAGCAAGCCAAGTTACTTGCCAATTGAATGGGTCCAGTTGGAAAGTCGGAATGACTGCGGCCTTCTTAAACCGATCAAATCATTTAGTGACATAACATTGCTTTGCACCGGCTTCTGGTCCAAACATTGGCGCCATGAACCGCAAAGTAAAGACTTTGAAAAGTCCAGCAAGGAATTTAACACAGTTCTGGGAATCGCTGAGAGTAATGCAAGTCGGTATAGTGCGTTAAAAGCAATGTATTCTGCGAATAAGCGAAAATGATAGAATAATTATGTTACCCGTCACGTGTGTAGATGATTTGGGCGTATTTGTCAAGTTTTTTGCGCCAAGCAGCGCTACGTATTCAAGTTCGCGTTCGACCGCGACAACAGGGCAAATGGCGTCTGCCTCTTTCGAAAAGCCCGCACCGTCTGCTTCTACAGGGACGACAACTCCTGCAGCATGGTCCTACTTTAATCCTGTTTCCCCTCTCTTCAGCGCCTACGACCGCTTTGCCAGCTGGCGGAGAGACCTGGGTCTACCCCACCCTGGAACAGTCGAAAACATTTCGAAAGAAGTAAAGGGTACGTCTGCATTTATATCTCACCAACTTGACACTCATCATCTCTTCCAGCTACCCACCTTTCCAACTTCATATTCGATGGCGCACGCGCCGATTTGACCAAAACCTTCTCCATGTCACCGCTGTTCCAAGTGACGCATTCGTTCTCGCTCGGCTCACAGACGTTGCCGTCGTCATACAACTTTGGAGCAATCTTCGCTACTCAAAAAGTGGGGATTTCAAGCACAGCAGTATCATTCCAAGTCTAATGTTCTAGAAAAGATCTTTTTGCAAGGTGGTGTTGACCACGAAGGAAGCGTCAACGGTCGTTTCAACCATGGCTGGACACCCAACAGTGTAACCAAAGTCAACGCCCAAGTATGTCCATTCCGCCCCTTCGTATATCACTCGGTCCTGACATTACTTTAGCTTTCGCAACAAGTTGGTCATAACATGATTCAAGCCGAGCACGAATACACCGGCACCGACTTTGCCATTAGCGCCAAGACTCTCAATCCATGGCCTTTGGATTTGACGGGTATCTACGTCGGCAGCTACCTCCAGTCCTTCACCAAGAACCTCGCATTGGGTGTCGAGACTTACTTGCAACGCCCAACCCCGGACGAATCGGAGACATCCACATCCTATTTGTTGAAATATACAAGCAACGACAAGAACTGGATTGCCACCGCGCAATTGCAGCCTTCCGGAGTGTTCCAATCGACATACTGGCAGAAGCTTAGCGAGAAGGTTGAGGTCGCGGCCGAACTCCAAGTCATCGCTACCCCCGCCAGGCGTGACGCCGTCGCCACGCTCGGAGCCAAATACGACTTCCGGCTTGCATCTTTCAAGGCTCAACTCGACTCCACTGGAAAGGTGTCAGCTCTGTTGGAGCAGCGGTTCACCCCCGCGTTTGCATTCTTGGTTGCCGGAGAGATCGATCACTTCAAGGTATGTCACTCCACCTCATCCTCTACTGCTGCTTTGTATACTCACAACAATACCTTAGAACGCTGCCAAGGTTGGCGTCGGTGTGATGATTGAAGGGTCGACCCTGACCCCGGAGGAGATGGGCATGGTTCCTGAGATCCAATAATTTATTGCTATCGCTATTGTAATTACCTACAGTAATCACGCCCCTCTACTCACTTGCTCCTAGACGTTACGGTAATAATGCATTTTACATTTTCTACACGGCATTTTTAGCCGATCCTGCAAGCATACACGAGTTATGGTCGAAACCTTATTGGAACCCCGCTTCTTGACTCTCTGCCCTCATGGATCCCCCGTTATTAGAGCTAGCCGGCCTTTCGTGCTCGACTGATTCAGGACAGCTGTTCAGTGACCTGGATCTAAGTATCAACGATGGTTTGACCTTTCCACTGCGTTGAAGAGAGCAAACTGACTTGAAGGTATAGGTGACATCATTGTGCTACAAGGACGAAGTGGAACTGGAAAAACAACGCTGCTCAAGTGTATCTCCCATCTAATACAGCATGAGGGAACTGTCAGATTTCGTGGAAGGTAATTCTTGGCTGATTCTGAAGCCTGTCTTATTCACTAACGGCTCTCACAGTACAGCCCGCGACATTGGTGGGCCAATCCTCCTTCAACTGCCCACATTTGATTGACTTGAGGGCATGGCCTAGGCATGCCATTCTACCGCACCAAAGTGCTCTATGTGCCCCAGCGGCCTTCTCTCCTTCCAGGAAGCCCCTCTACCTTCTTAAAGACCGTACTTTCCCTCGGCAGCCAGAATCAGCGTCTGAAAGAAGATCACAATCCTGGCGACCTTGTCAACGAGAAAATGGTCCGGTACCGTTCAATCGGAATAACAAACGAATGGAGCATCGAACCTGAACTTTGGGAGCGAGACTGGAGCAATTTGAGCGGAGGAGAAGCCCAGCGGATGCTCTTGGCCATTGCCCTTGCCTTGAACACGGCAGAAGTTCTCTTGCTGGATGGTGCGCAATGATGGCCATGCGAGTTCCTGTGATACCGATCTGACATTTGAGCCCGCTGCTTAGAGCCCACGTCAGCTTTAGACGAAGAGACTTCCCTGGCAGTAGAGAAATTCTTGGTGGAAGAAGTTGGTTCTCCTAGAACTTCGGTCAAGGCAATTTTGTGGATTACCCACTCTGCAGAGCAGGGCAGAAGGATTGGGACAAGATTTGCTCGTTTGTCTGGCGGGAAATGCTTGGAAGGGTCTCGCAGTCCGAGTTTGTCAGTCTGACCCATGAGGGAGCCTCCTACATGTGCTTGGCGCATCCAGCCCCAGGCCCGTATAGCTCAGTTGGTAGAGCATTGTACTTATGAGGATAACGTTTATGCAAGGGTCTCGAGTTCGATTCTCGATATGGGCATATTTTTCGATAATTTTTGGGTATCGAATATTTATCGCGCCATTGACCCTTTGTGATGAAATACAATAATTTTGGATTAAACGGGATTAACAGAGTGGTAGGTATGTGCATTGAATCTATATTGAATATGTAGGGTATACGATGCGATGAGTGCGAGAGTAGTTATCGGTCACTGGCGTTTTTCAATCCCAAACACTAACGATCTCGGATTCGTGTGTCATGACCCCAACATCGTGACGAACAGGCATGATTCGAGGATATACGAACTGGTGAAGGAAAGTCAGTTTGAAAAATATGATGATGTACCAGGTTGGACGCACCCCTTGGTTGTACTCATGCATGACTTCTGCAGCAATCACTTCTTTGTCACGAATCAAGGTCTCATACGTAAAAATCAACACGTTGAGCTGAGATCACATTAAAATTAGCCCGCGGATCTGTTTCCAACAAGGAAGAGAACGTACTGTAATGGTTAACAGCCCCATGCTGATGAGCATCGGTATCCAGTTCGTCGAAGTGGTGGCCAACCACAGGAAAGCGTGGACGGGAGACCAGAGGCTGAATATCCTCAGGTTCAGTTCGCCTGGTGACCATACTTCCAACTCTTGAACCCTGGTTGCAGGACTGGCGTTCTTCATTGTGGGAAGCGGAGGTTGCATATTCAGGAGGAAGCGCCAAAAGCTCACGAACCCCCACCACGTGAAGGAGAGGATGCGCTTCCAAAGGGCACGAGGAGGCGTTTTTACTTGATCCCAGTCCTTTGATACAAATTTGGCGTTTGGAGACGAGATGGGATCTTGGCGACTGTGGAAGTGGTACTTTCGGGTACGGGTGAAAAGATATGCAACATTGGCAAACGCTGTGACAATGGCCAAGAACTTTAGCAGAGTGGACTGCAATTGAGATCAGAAAGAGAGTAGGTGCGTTGAAAAGATCGCTACTGACCCAATCCCACCACGAGTCCGAGTCATCCTCGATGTAGATGGCGTCGAACTTGGCCGCTGGACGCGCATTAACCACACGTAACAAAAACATGATTGCATGCATCGTGCCAGCAACAATCCTCGAAGAAGTCTGTGGAGTCGGCATTGGAATGTTCTGAGGGAACATCGAGATGTGGAACATGATCAAAGAAGGGATGTCCGCAATTCTGGGGAGCAGTTGTCAGTATATAGGCGACCAGCGACTCTGGTGGAGAAGACGTACTTTTGCACGATACCCTTCTTGCGAACCACACGTTTTGACGGCCTCGCACCGTCTGAAGAGCCGACCCCCATGCTTTTTCGAATCTTTTTCTGTGCTGGCGTTGAAAATGGTGGATGCGCATGCGACCGGGCTGCCTCCCAATCAAAGGGCACCGTGGCGGACAACGATGGGGTCGATGCTGGAGAGCGGTAAACCCCGATAGAGACTCTGCTCTTGGGAGTTGACGGCGTCGAGGGCCTGGATTTCTGCATTAACGGAGAGTCGGGGTCGATTTCAAAGGTTTTGTTGGACCTGGGGGTGCTTGACGTCGAGGCAGCGGCATAGTTTTGCTGGGCCAGACGACGAAGAGCCATTTCTAAGCAGACCTGCGGCTTGCTCGCGTAGTACAAGGGGAATCGGCTAGGTCGGTCTCCCTGGTAGACAAACACAACACGGACTGGATGCGGTTGTACCCAAAGTTAAAAGTCCACAACTACAGTGGCTTTGGACAATGGCCGTGATCACGTGTACGCGTCCAAACATAGCACGTGGCACAACACGTGTTGGTTGGACAATGAAAAGGGCAAAAGTGCCTTAAGAATGTTGGCCAGCATTGCTTTCTTCCCCCATCTTCATCTTCTTTACGACCTCTTGCGTTACCCCCCAGCTATATCTACGACCATACCCATCCCAATCTACATTTAAAAGCCTCTACAACGTCTTCACAACCTATTCCCTCCACAACGTCGATCCTCAGGGCTACCACAACAACCTCCTTGTCGCCTAGTTCTTCTATAAGCGGTGGGTATCTTTTTTTTTCTTTAAATCCCTGCCTCCAAACTGTCCACTCAACAACTTGATACGTCTACAGTCAGGATGGCCGGACAATCCTCTTCTCACCATGGCGAACGACCCCACCGCAGTGAACGCGAACGGGAGCGCTCGTCCTCTTCTCATCACCACAATCGAACCATATCGTCAACTACTCTCCTCCTTGTCCTCTCGCTCGTGCTCGCAGTGCTAGCCGTCATGCTTTCTCTTCCCTCCGGCAGCTCAAGCAGTGGCAGTGGAGCTGAACCACAGTCCGGTGGCATCTTTGCATCGCTCACCCCCAAGCGCTCTCAAGCGCTTATCGCACGAGAGGGCGCGGTCGCCGTTCGGGAGGCCGAGGTTGCCAGACGGGAGGCCGAGATTCTCGTTGGCGCCCCTGGTGGTGTTATTGGCAATCCCACTGCCGCTTGCGCCCCTTGCATCGCAGCTACAACTATCGAAACTGTCCTTGGCCCTGTTCAAACTGTCATCAAGGAGATCGTCAAGGAAGACTCTCTCACACCCCCAGGCTGGACCACACCTCGCATCGAAGACATCATCGAACGGGAACTCAGAATCGCTGAACGTGAACGTGAAATCAGCAAGCGCGAAGAGCAAGCCAACCGTCGTGAGCACGATGCTTCCCGCCGAGAGAATTGGATTATGGAACAACTCCTGTAAGTACATGACTGCTGTCCGCATGCTACTTTTTCTGAGTACCCCTTAGTGCCCTGGGCAACGATGTACCCCAAAGTGTTGAAGAGGAATACGTGTACGAGGCCCCACCCATTAAACGAAATGTCAAAGCCAAGGTACCGCCACCTACTCCGCGCCGTTCTGAACTTTGAGACGAAGGAGAAATGCGACGGCTCCTGTCCAATCTAGCCTGTACGACACTTCACCTCGTTTTCTCTCCTTCGTCCGGGTTTGGGGACGTTCCCCCTGAACCCATGAGGTTGTTGATTATGGCCGTGCTCGATCGCGTCTCGATCGATTCGGGATCTCAACGCGACGCGTTGAGCCCGCACACGTGATGGTGAACCTCACGGAACCATCAACAGCCTCTTCCTATTCACGCCTGTTTAAACACTGTGCTGACCATCGTTTTTCCTTCTTGTAGTATCACCAACTTCCACCACAGATCTATGAATACGAAGAACCGGTCGTAGTTGAAACCGTTTCCGGACCGCCTCCTGCCAACACTCGTCTTGCTGCATTCCCCACCCCCGAAGCAGCGTCTCACACTTCCACCGAATTTAGTCCCCGCACCACCGTCGTCGAAATCGTCCGCGAAGAACCGCCCCCAAGACTTGCAAAACCCATTCCCCGTGGACCCGGACTGCGTGCTCCTGCCCGCTTCGCTGGCGGTTGGTAGTGGTGCCCTTCAAAACATTTTGTACTTTAACCCAGACACGGACTGCGCCCCATTTTCGTTTGAATTATGATACTCATGCTTCGGTTAGAATGCATCACGACCACTCACCGTATATACATGCCCACCTGTAGTCAGAGACTGTAGTAGTTTACTTTTTGCTCACGATTCGATAATGACAATTGATTTGCCCTGGACTTATGTCAGCTCGAGGAGCGCGTCAAGAGCGCGTTGTCCACGGTTGCAAGTTGGACTTGTTACCCGCAGCCATGCTGGTTCGATTCATACGGACCTCTACCTCGAATATCCTTTTGCAATGTCGTTACTCGTCGTCGTTGCGGTCTACTACCATTCTTGACAAGCAGCACCCTGTCGACGAGTGGACAAACATTACATCCTCGATAATTTCCAAAATTCCGCTGCGCCTGCATACCAAGACAGGGCATCCACTTAACACCCTCCGGACGCTGATAGAAACCCACTTTTCTGGCTTCTCTCATGTCTCTTCCTTCTCTCCCGTCGTCACACCTTTCAAAAACTTCGATGAGCTGTCATTTCCGCCGGACCACCCTGGACGATCCGTAGCAGACAGCTACTACATCAATAAAGACCTCATGCTCCGAACCCACACCTCGGCCCACGAAGTGGAAATGTTCAGGAAAGGTGAAGACAAGTGGCTCTTGACTGCCGACGTCTACCGACGGGACGAAATCGACGCCTCACATTACCCCGTCTTCCATCAGGTAGAGGGGGCACGTATATTCGACGCAACGCCCACTGGGATGCAGGAGGTTCGGGAGGACAACGAACGCCTGGCGTCCCAGCTGGCACGGTCCAACATTATCATAGAAGACATCCCCCACATCTCACCTACGAACCCAGTCCAGTCTTTGCATGACCCCGAGTTCGTACAGCTCGTAGCGGCCAATCTCAAGCTATCTCTTAACGGAATGATCCTGAAGCTCTTCGGTGGTGCTTCGGATGTGCCGTTAAGGGTTCGCTGGATTGAGGCCTACTTTCCCTTTACTAGCCCGAGCTTTGAAGTCGAAGTGTTCTACCAAGGTAAATGGCTCGAAATCCTGGGCTGTGGGGTGGTGGTGAACGCGACTTTGGACACGGCTGGTTCGTCTTTCCCTTATATGGCCAATGCTTCGCGACTTTAACTACTTCTCGCAGCCGTGCAGAACAAGATTGGTTGGGCCTTTGGTCTCGGGTTGGAGAGGATAGCTATGGTGCTGTTCTCGATACCGGACATTCGATTGTTCTGGTCCACAGACCAACGATTCCTCTCCCAATTCGAGCAAGGCAAAATTACGGTTTTCAAGCCTTATTCCAAGTACCCGGCGTGCTACAAGGACGTCAGCTTCTGGCTGCCGAGCGAATCCAAGTTGCATGAGAACGACTTTTGCGATTTGGTTCGTGACACTGCTGGAGATTTGGTCGAAGATGTCAAAAAGGTACGCTTCTTCTTGTACGAGATCGCCAGTTGTTAACGGCCACGTAGATCGACGAGTTCGTTCACCCCAAGACAAACAAAACAAGTTTATGCTACCGAATCAACTACCGGTCCATGGACAGGTCGGTTCTACGCTTTCGTTGCTTCAACTGTTCTCATCATATCCTAGGTCCGTCTCGAATGAGGAGATCAACTCTATCCAGTCACAAGTAGTGCAGCAATTGAAGGATCGTTTCAACGTCGAAATACGATAAGATTTTCGACCTGCAAAATGTTCATATCCTAGAGTTGTGGTTGTCTATATTATAACTATATCTAAAGTAATTTCGTAACGTATCGTCGTGGTATAAGAGTACACATCATAGCGCCGTCTGTCGTCGCGTCTGCTCCAAAGTTGTCACGCGTGCTATGAGGTGTCCTGGGCAACACCGACTTGGGCAGCTCTAAGAACACGATCCTTGATCATGTAGCCGATCTTTTGGGTGTCAATGACGGTACCAGGGGTCTTGCCTGGGACTGGCGCCTGGTAGAGCGCTTCGTGGAGATTTGGATCAAAGACCTCGCCGGTGGGGTCAAAGGACTTGATGTGGAACTTTGCAAGGGTTTGCAAAAGAAGACGGTTGGTTATCTCGATACCATTGTGGAGGTCCTTGAGGTGGGCGGCATGGGATTTCGTTGTGCCGTTTGATGACGAGTCCGCGTCTGGCTGCGCGAGCGCGGTATGTGGGACGGACTTGAGAGCAATGGACAGCACATCGACGGTCTCCAAAAGGTCTGACGCGAAGCGGGTAATTGCAAAGTCGCGTGCCTGTTCCTTTTCCTTTGCAGCATTTCGTTGCAAATTAAGGTAGTCCGCCTGGAGGTACTGCAGTCTACTCTGGAGAACGAGTCAGAACATCCACGTCACTGGCCAACGCTTTTTGATACGTGGAGAGACCAACCTTCAAGTCTGCGACTTCGCTCTCTTTAGCCTTGAGCTTCTCAGTCAATTCTTTGGAGACATCTCCTTCCTTGGTCGCAGGCTCCTGGTCTGGTGATTTCTTCGACTGCTCAGCAGCCTTGTCATCGGAGTAATACCGTCTGGGATGGGAGAGCCTTGGGGGAAGATTGCGGAGAGCAGACCTGGCGAGTGCCCTGGATGAGGAGGCGCCGGCACAGGACCTGAAAAGCTGCAAGGACGAGGCGAGGTTCATGGTACTGACGTGGGCAAGCAAGGTCACAAAATATTCTTAGAAATAGAAATCCGCCATTTTCTATATCTGCTGAGTCAGCAGAGGCCCGCCAAGCGTTTCCTTTGCCGGACTGCAGTACTTGGGACCGTTTGACCTGTCCGAAAAAAAAAAGAAAAAAAGGTAACGTTGCGTGGGTTCCGTATCTTCCGTATTGTCGTGGTTTCCTTGTTTTTGGACCGTATTTAAGGCTGAAGAGTAGAGCGTTTTCTCCCCACAGATTTCGCCAGAACCCGGAGTGAGTCCAGGCTAACACGGGGTTCCGTTTATGGTTTACCATTGCCGGACACTGGTCATGCCATTGGCCTATTTTCCATGGAGAATCTTATCTCCTCGACATCTATCTACCATGGCCAATCGTCAAGGCACCGCGAAGATTATCGACGGAACCGCTTTGGCAAAGTAATATTACCCTCAACTTCACTGTTCGCCACCGAGCTCATCAGTTTTCACTCAACAGGTCCATCCGAGAGGATGTAGGTTCCCGAATTAAGGCAGTTCAGGCCACCTTTCCCCGCTTCCAGCCTCGATTGTCCGTCTTGCAGGCTGGGGATCGACCAGACTCGTCGACATACGTTCGCATGAAAGGGAAGGCTGCCACTGAGACCGGTATCATTTTCGATCATGTCAAGCTCCCTGTCGAATCAACCGCCGACGAGGTCGTCTCCCTCGTTAGGAAACTGAACGATAACGAACAAGTCAGTGGAATCCTTGTTCAGCTGCCTCTGGGAGATCACATCGGTGCCCATGGTGAACGGCAAATCACTGAGGCGATTAGCCCTCACAAGGATGTCGATGGGTGAGTAACCCGACTTTATCATTAACGAATTCGTACAGTGCTTAATATATATATTAGATTCCATGCATACAATATCGGACATCTGTCGTCCAGGGCCTCAGATCCTCTCTTCGCTCCCTGCACACCCGCTGGTGTCATTCGCCTCCTGGAATCTACTGGTGTCGACCTCTCTGGATTGCATGCTGTTGTTCTGGGTCGCAGCGACATCGTCGGAAGCCCTGTGGCTGCTCTTCTTCGCAGCAAGGACGCTACTGTTACTCAGTGCCATAGCCGGACCAAGAATATCGAGGAAATCGTGCGCTATCAATTCTTGTTTTTGAAAGTAATCTTGGACTAACCGTACCCAGGTCAAAACGGCGGACATCGTGGTGGCTGCCATCGGAAAGGCAGAATTCGTCAAAGGATCCTGGATCAAGCCGGGGGCAATTGTCATCGATGTCGGAATCAACTACGTTCCTGGTATGCAACCACTTGAATTACAACTTTGGGTTACTGACTTGCTACAGATGCTACCAAGAAATCTGGTCAACGTCTTGTCGGAGATGTCGAGTTTGCGTCTGCTGCTGCTGTCGCATCCCACATCACCCCCGTTCCCGGGGGTGTTGGTCCTATGACTGTCGCCCTGCTCATGGAGAACACCTTCAAGGCTGCCAAGAGACAATGGGAAGAAGCTCGTTCGCGCAAGGTCAAGCCGCTCAAGTTGAAGTTGCTCGAGAAGGTTCCCAGCGATATCGAGATCTCCATGGCGCAGACCCCCAAGCCCGTCACACAGCTCGCTGAAGAAATTGGCATCGTCCCCGACGAACTCGAGAGCTATGGAAAGTACAAGGCCAAGGTTAGCTTGGATCTCCTCGACCGTCTGTCTCATCGCAAGGATGGCAAATATATCGTTGTTGCTGGGTAGGTCCTCCCGTACATTCCGTGTGCTTTACCTCTAAGTCCACTCTTAGAATCACCCCGACACCTTTGGGAGAGGGCAAGTCCACCACCACCATTGGTCTTGCTCAGGCTCTTGGTGCAGAGTTGGGTCGCTCCGCTTTCGCTTGCATTCGTCAACCCAGCCAGGGACCTACTTTCGGTATCAAGGGCGGTGCTGCTGGTGGAGGATACAGCCAAGTTATTCCTATGGACGAGGTAAGCCCTATGATGTTCAAGACAAAACCTTGCTAATGCACCTTAGTTCAATCTCCACCTCACTGGTGACATCCATGCTGTAACTGCCGCTAACAATCTACTTGGTATGTGGCTTCAAGGCTTTATGCTAACGCCGTATTTAACTCGAATACTTCAGCCGCCGCTCTGGATGCTCGTATCTTCCATGAAGCGACTCAAAGTGACAAAGGACTGTACAGCCGTTTGGTTCCGACCAAGAAGGGCAAGAGGGAGTTCGCTCCTCTCATGTTCAAGCGACTCAAGAAGCTTGGGATCGACAAGACTGACCCCAATGACCTCACTCCCGAGGAAATCAACCGCTTCTCCCGATTGGACGTCGACAAGGACACCATTACCCTTAACCGAGTTATGGATACCAATGAACGTTTCTTGAGAAAGATCACCATTGGCCAGAACTCCACGGAGCAAGGTCACGAACGCCAGACTGGATTCGATATCGCTGTCGCCAGTGAAGTTATGGCCATTTTGGCCCTCACCACCGGCGTCCAGGACATGCAAACCCGTCTTGGTGCTATCGTCGTCGCAACCAGCAAACGGGGAGAACCTGTCACCGCAGACGACATTGGTGTCTCTGGTGCTTTGGCAGTCTTGATGAAGGATGCCATTAAGCCCAATCTTATGCAGACCCTCGAGGTCGGTTTTTTTATAATGTCTATTCCCTCCCCGAATTTTTACAGATCTTGATATAGGGCACCCCCGTCTTCGTTCATGCTGGTCCCTTCGCCAACATTGCCCACGGAAACTCCTCAATCCTCGCTGATAAAATCGCACTCAAGCTTGCGGGTACTGAGCAAGGTGACGGACCGGAGCGTGTCGGATATGTCCTCACTGAAGGCGGTTTCGGAGCTGATATGGGAATGGAGAAATTCTGCAACATTAAATGCAGAATGAGCGGCTTGAAACCTGATGCTACGATTATCGTTGCCACTACTCGCGCTCTCAAGATGCACGGTGGTGGACCCGACGTCAGCCCAGGAAAACCTTTGCACGAGACCTACACCACGGAAGATCTTGTCACCCTGAAGGAAGGCTGCAAGAACTTGGTCAAGCACATCCAGAATTCCAAGAAGTTTGGTGTCAAGGTCATCGTTGCGATCAACCAATTTGCGTGAGTGGCTTGCTTCATATGCTCGAGATGCTGGCTCAATTATTTGGTTTTCAGTACCGATTCTGAAGCGGAGCTCGCTCTCGTTCGGGAAGAATCACTTGCCGGTGGTGCTGATGCCGCTGTTGTCAGCGACCACTGGGCACGAGGTGGAGCTGGTGCTCGGGATCTCGCTGAAGCAGTCATCGCCGTTTGCGAGGGCGAATCCCAGTTCAAATTCCTCTACGACTTGGAGAAGCCTCTCGAAGAGAAGATCGACACCATCTGTCGCGAAATCTATGGTGCTGATGGTATTGAGCTCAGCGAAGGTGCGCGCTCACAACTCGAGACGTATACCAAGCAAGGATACGGAAACTTGCCCAGTGAGTTGATCTACCCGACATGAGTATGCATCGGCTGACCTGCGGCTACAGTTTGCATGGCCAAGACTCAATACTCCTTCTCGCACGACCCCAAACTCAAGGGAGTCCCAACCGGTAAATTGGATTTCACTGAATACCAGTGTGTCCTTGCTCACTCGTCTTGCAGGATTCACCATTCCGATCCGATCCGTCCGCCTTTCAGCTGGTGCTGGATTCCTATACCCTATCCTCGGCGACATGCAAACCATGCCTGGCCTTGGTACCCGTCCTGGTAAGCGAACCCATACCAACCTCAGACAGCCGTGGCTGATGTTCGTTCTAGGCTTCTGGGAAGTTGGCTTGGACCCCGAAACAGGTCGTGTTGTCGGCCTGTTCTGATCTGATTAGACTTAGTACTTTAGACCCTTTTAATCCTCAACAGATTAAATCTTGGGTAATTGATGGATATAATAGGGATTCTACTCCCGTAACTACTAATGAAATACATAAAGATTTTACACTTTCGTTCGACGGCCGGGGAGACGAGAAGCGTCAGTCAAGTGCTCCTCCTGGTGCGGGACTTCTTGGCCGGCAGTAAATGGTGTGTTGAAGTCGTGGTTACCGGCCAAGTTCCCGGTTATCTCGTCCAATGTTATGTTGTTGAACACAGAATTAACCCTCCGCCTATATGTATTGCCCTCGTCGTCCAAAAAGCTCAACACGTTGCTGTTGCTTCCATTTCCAAAGTTTCCGGTAGGAGAGATGGTGTATAGACCGTCTATAAGAAGGGGGTTTCATGATCTTGTGCGAAAAGAGTGCGTAGCGCAACTTACTGGCCAATTGATGGTTGATGATCATTGTCCTGGTCACGATGGGTAGCGGAAGGAGGTCCCGTTTATATGCGTGGTCGACCTCCAGTTTGCGGTAGATGGCTCCAGGTCCAGAAATTGTGAAGTTGAGTTCCAATGGATAGTCAAAAGTGTCTAAAAGTACTGAGCGACCGTTGTGCAGCGAAGACGTCAACCCGGTGGCGGATTGTTTGACTCGCTGGTAGAGAATGTAAGGTCAGTCCGTTTCTTAATATTTCCTGGATTATACCTACGATTACAGTCTCAGTGTCTGAAACAATCTCAAACCGTTGCTCGTTCTTGAAGTTTAATTTTTGCGACCAGCTTACACGGTTCGTTCTTCCACTCCCATCAATGACCTCCGACGAGATTAATAGGTTTCGCGTTGCGGAAACCCGAATGTCCACATGACCGCCAGCATCCACCGACCCGGTGGTAGATGTGGTGGGGTACTGGTCCACCATATAGTCGATGATCCTTCCGCGTGTGGGTCGTTCGGAGGAGTGGGTAAACACTTGCAAGATGCCCGAAACGTACCAATTCTCAAGAATTCTGCGATCTTCTTCCCCAGAGATGACCTCTATTGTGAAGCTGTGCGCTTTCCCGTCTACTAGCACTGGTAGAAACGGCGTGAGGTCAATAAAATAGGTTGGAAGATCGTGGGCTGGGTATGCGGGAATGGGTCTAGCGAACCAGATGTTTAGCCTTTTCTACCCCATACAAGCTACGTCAAACTCACTTCCAAGCTGCCGGAACAAATCCCCCCGTGAAGATAGTTGCATAAGGGAAGGCGACCCCAGCGACCCTGCCGTCCACAAGAAGGCGAATTTCGCGGAAAGGACCCTGGCCATCAACAATCCCAGAAGGTAACTTTCCAATGTACTCATTCGCAGCATTGATATACTTATCGAGTGAACCGTTTTGTTAGCGTTTTTTTTCAAGCTTTCGCTTTCCCAATCCAGGACGGCGGGAGCTATTTGACGTACCCAAAACTCCTCGGCCGCGTTTCCGGACGCGTGCAATTCAGCGTACACTTGGACAGAATTCCGGGGAAGCGTGACATTAATCTTTTTTTTTGATTGCCTCGTTTAATGGACGGCAAAAGTCTAATTGGCGGTTATACGCACCGAGAACCCCGGAGGTACTGAAGCGTGGTTTCCCTCGTTTTCCTTGAGTGTTGACAAAGGGATGATAAGATCCGCCTGTTTCGCTGGGGGGTACAGAGGAGAAGAGGCGTAGAATGTTGCGTCCACGGTAGCTATTTGAGAGGGACATCGAGTATACATGTTATCTGGATCTTACTTCTGTACTCACTGGAGAAGATCCCGTCTAGACCGGTTTGGATAACGTTGTCCAATTGAAGGATAAACTTGCCGGGTTTCGCGAAGAGGGGCGTGTAGCGAGACACATCTTTAACGTAGGACCAGACGACGCCGTCGCCGCGAAGTGGCTGGGAGGTTGTCATTCTCCAGACTTGAATGGCATTGATTAGTTCTGAACGGCCAGGTGGCTGAGATTCTCTCACTCTCGACATTTTGGAACGTGAATATCCCGAGCCTGTCGTATTGCGTCCCGTTTATGGACGAGGTAAAGTTGAGAGTAATAGTCGCCCATGATCCAATCGGTCCACAATCCTTTGGCGGTCTGGAATAGGAGTCAGAATATAGGCGCATTGAGAGCAAACATAAAGCAGCTGACGTGAATTGCACAATCTCTGGACTTGAATAAACCGTCAGCGAACACTTCATCCGCCGCACTACTCTCAGGGCATTTACTCGTAATACGAATGCGCAAAATCACGTCTGTACGGAACTGTCAATTTACGACCTTGACAACGACTATATGACCAACTTTATCAGTCTAACCACGCAGCGCTTTCCGTCTTTTGGCACCACAGGTGGCTGAGTGACTTGAAAATTCAACAAAGGCTCTGCAACTGCAGAAATTGCCAAAGATGCAACGCCTAAAATGCGGCCAAGTGTGAAAGACAGCATTGTATCTTGGTCGGGCTATTCGCCGGGGTTTTATCAAGACCTCATATATATGACCAGCAAACACAGTGAGAACGGTGAACTGGATAAGTCTCGGCGATAATATTTGCCATGTGGAGAGAAGGGTCGAAGTCCCAAGAAGCCTGAAGATGTGTTTGGCACAACAGTTGGTGATATGATCGCTGAGCGTGGGTGCGGGGATAGAGAATATCATTCGTGCTCGTATTATATGCCTCTGTGATCGATTAGAGGCATGAGTTCTTTTCCAAACCAAGAAGTGGGAAGTCGAGATCAATTGGAAATATTCTACATAGTAAGCGCTGATGGATATTGATCCGCCATCAATGCACTCCTGAAACGCGCCTATAGAGTACGTAGTTAATACGTACGCGCAATAGACGGTGAGTCAGCAAGGGCAGCGCAGCACAACTGTGACAACACCGCCGTAAGGGTGTCACGGTCGCATGGGTTCCCTTGTGTTCCGAGGTCCTGTATCGAAACCGTCATGCTTTGATGAGCCTATGCGTTTCGAGTGTATTCTCGACGAATGGAACAAGAGCTGCGCAGGAAGATGAACGGGGCCTCCTAAATCGGATCGACCACAAGTCTGGGTGGGAATGGTAAGTATCTGGAATAGAATGGGTGTATTATGGCCATGGGCAAGCATCGGCGACGGGTGTGTCGAATAGTACGGGTAACAGAGGAGCCGGGTTCTTGAGTTGTTGAGACTGCTTGCAAGTGCAGGAATAAAAAAGGGGTGTTTCGGGGACTAGAACTGATGGCCAAACACTTCATCTGTGGTTTTGGAGCTCTTGTCCTTTACTTGCTCTTCTCGTGAGGATTGTGCAACTCTGGAAGTGTTGCCATAAAGTCCACCCTCTGCGTCTTCAGGGTACTCTTGAGAGTCACCGCTGTGGGTGCTTTGCGTCGCTATGCTTTCGGTGGCAGACGACTTTTTCTTCTTCTTCTTTGACCTCTTCCTCGAGCTGCCCTCGTCCTCAGCGGAGGTGGAGTAGGCGTCCTGCGTCCGCTCCCATCTGTTCTTCTTATCTTTCTTCTTCTTCTTCTGCTGCTTGAGCAGAGCACGGTCTAGGACCGCATCGTCAAAGTTTGCTGGGTAATGCCATCTGCTCGACGAGCCGTCATCCTTTGCAGCACTGTAGTAGCTCTCATCTTCTGGGCGCCACAATTCGCCATTGGCCTGTCGCTTGGGCTTGCCGTTTGGATCTAACGAGGGGTCGGTGCTTGAGTCGGCAACTTGTCCGTCCTCGTAAGCCTGTCCTTCATAGGTTGACCGAGGTAGACGATCTTTGTAGCGGCCTGCCCATTGCGATTTGCGTTCTTTGCGTCTGATTTCGGATAGGTCGACAAGGCCGTATTTCTGTACCCATTTTGGTGTCCTTGCATGATTCTTGTTGTTCCTGATGTTCTGATATATAGTGAGTAGGCCGAAGGATTACCGATGGTAGGAGCAGACGATACCTGTATGTAGAAGTTGTGACCATGTCCTGAAAGACAAGGTGAGCGAGGTAAAGCGGAGTATCTCTGAGTCGACGTACCTGGGATATAACCACAGATTGTAAGCAACAGGTTGAGCCAAAAGTCCTTTCCTATTCCAAAGCGAGCAGCGACGGCTATGGCGAGAGGTGTGAGGGCGGGCACGGGAATGGAACTGAGGATTACTCACCCAATGGTGGAAACAAAGTTCCTAGGATGAAGAGAATGACGGCGTAGCCATGATATCGCTGT
This sequence comes from Coprinopsis marcescibilis, assembly GCA_004369085.1. Taxonomy (NCBI): domain Eukaryota; kingdom Fungi; phylum Basidiomycota; class Agaricomycetes; order Agaricales; family Psathyrellaceae; genus Coprinopsis; species Coprinopsis marcescibilis. The sequence continues at coordinate 377,353 of ML210147.1, read as the reverse complement.
GGTTTGAGCTCTATCTTCTGAGGTACGATGCCATATGTTGCCATTTCCGACATGACTGGTAGGATATGTGGAGGAAGACAATTCGGTGGTATAGGTTCACAGCAAGATTGACTGGAGTTGTTTGTTACGGAAAAGGCAAAGGTGATTGTTGCCCCGCACAGACCCCGTGACTTCTTGGACTCGATAACCCTACATCTTTGGTTGCTTCCTGTTACCCTTTCCCCTGTCAAACCACAATGGAGGCAACCGAAGCCAGCAGTCCACTCAATCTCTCCGACGTCGTCCACGATGAGCCAGTCGTCGATGGCGCAGACCCCATCGACCAATTATCGCGCCAGGATTCGTCGGACGAGTCGCCGACGCCTGACTTCGATCAGACCGCCAACATCTTGTCTTCACTCCACAACTCGTATGCAATGTCAGAAGACCCATCCCCCAATACATCGCCGCAAGACCAAGAATACTCCGTGGACGTCCTTGAACGCGAAATCGCCTCATTATTGAACCAGAACGCTTCTGCTGCGTCTGCAGCGCTCTTGAATGCTGCTGTCCAACAACGACAGTCCAGCATGGATCCAACACGCAGCAGTCCAGAGGCTCGTGGCGACGCTGTTCAGCCAATTACAGAGCCAACCAACACTATTAATCCTGGGCTTAGTGGTCTTGTCGCTGTCCTACAGGCAATACACGCGCGAACTGGTCCGGAGGAGGATCGCGAATCCATGCCAAGGGAGCAGCAACCGACACGGACAGCACCAGCTTTCCACTCACTAACTGCAAGTGACGCCGACGCAAGAGACGACTCTGGCTCGAATAAGAAACGCCGCAAAGAACGACAGGGTGCCTCTGAAGGAGGTCGAGCTTATCTCTTTTCAGAAGACGAACAAGACAGCGACAATGACACACTGGGACGCCCTGAGAAGGATCGTTCGTCCTCAATGGAACACCAGGAATCAAGTCCTTCGGTTTCCAACTCTATTCTACCCCCAGTGCCAGTTCCCGGAGAATTCTCTGATCTCCACGACATTCTCAACCAATTCTCCGCCCAATTCGATCCAGATTCAGCGCCTTCTCCAGGGAATGGTGTTTCGACACCTGACGCCTCGCCCGTGATATCACATATGCGTACGGCTGTACCCGACGTTCCACCCAAATCCCCCGCCCCTTCAACATCAAAGTCCGTCACCGTCTTGACTCCCTCCAACAGGCTAGAAGAGCCACCTGAACAATCAACGCCCTCATCGTCTTTTGCCACTCCAACTCAGTCACACTACGATACCGGAAAAAGGCCAAAGAAACAAAAGGATAAAGAACGGGGACCCAATTCACACACTTGCGAGTACGAAAACTGTAGCAAAACCTTTACTCGTCGAAGTGACCTTGCGCGGCATATGCGTATACATACCGGAGAGCGCCCCTTTGTTTGCACCCACGACGGATGTGGGAAAACATTCATTCAGGTTAGCTGGAAACCTATCTTTGGAACTTGCACCAAACTGATCCATACCCTCGTAGCGCTCCGCGTTGCATGTACATTCGCGCGTACATACGGGAGAGAAGCCACACTGCTGCGAATACCCAGCTTGCGGAAAGACCTTTGGAGACTCGAGCAGTCTAGCACGGCACAGAAGAACACACACCGGAAAACGACCTTATAAATGTCAAGAACCCAACTGCGAGAAGACCTTCACACGGAGAACAACTCTCACCACTCATATGCGTACCCATGATCCTGACTGGGAACCAGATCCTAATGTGTAAGTCTGGAACGCAATCGAAGAGTTTGCTGGCTTATCTCATAACCACAGGAAATATAATTTCAAGGGCAAGAAGCGGAAACTTGACGAAGAAGAAAATCTCGAAGACTCGGTTCGCGCTATATCCGCGTTGCTTCAAACTGGGAACGTTTCGGCAAGCCCGGGTAGTGGGCCAAATCAAGAACTTCCATTCGCAGAGCAAGTTGCCAGTATTAGTGCGGAGATTGCTGCTGCTATCGCCCAGGCTCGATCACGGGGATACCACGACGAAGATGAAGACGACGATGAAGACGATGAAGGTGGGGAGGAGTCTGGGTCTGGACAAGAGCTTGGTGTTCGGGAAACCATTGGGCCGAACACGAGTGGGATACGGGGCTTGGATACGGTTGAGTCGAATGGTGGAGGTCCTGGAAAGGAATCGCCAACGGAACAGCCGACGGACGAGGACGAAGACAGTGATGCATTCCCCCAACCACTACACACACGGAAATCTCGAGAACCTGCAAGTTTGGCTGTGACTGGTACAAAACGAAAGCGATGAAACTGTTGTAATACTTGTGGACTGTTGAATGCCCTCGTAAATCTGGATGCCGATATGTTGTGCGTTTACCCGAGATTATATTCTGCGTGAACGAGGAATGAGCGGACCGTCGTCAATGTGAGATCCGAGACACGTGAATTCGTGGCACTGGGGAAGTCATCTGCATTTAACGGACAGCGGAACCAAATGACCGCATGGGACACCGTCCGACTCTGTCCGTTTCGTCTCCTATAGCTATTCATTAATCTGCCTTTCTACTTGTTACTTTTATCTCCTACTATCTCTCAACAATCATGTCCGGACAAGAGCCCCCAAGCACCGATCTCATTACCCTCACTCGGTGAGCATCTCTTGATCATCACCGGCGCTTCAGGTGTTCATTGCTCTCGCGATCAGCCATGTCCTCAGCGACCAGCTTCGTTTGGGAAGTGCTGCCACTGGCGACCTGACTCTGCTTCTCAACGCGATCCAGCTCACCTCCAAGTTCATCGCGACCAACGTCCGCAAAGCTCGTCTTATCAACTTGTAGGGTCCAGCAATCACCTTCATGTCTCCATCTAACTGTTTGATTAGGGTCGGACTGGCGGGTGAAACCAACGTGCAGGGGGAAGAGCAGAAGAAGCTGGATGTCCTTTCCAATGATATCATGGTCAACGCCCTTCGCGCCTCTGGCAAGACTGCCGTCCTCGTCTCTGAGGAGCTGGAAGAGGCGATCGTCGTCGAAGATCTTTACAAGGGCAAATACTGCGTCGTTTTCGATCCGCTAGACGGTAGCAGCAACATCGATGCTGGTGTCAACATTGGGACTATCTTTGGAATTTACAGGATCGTGAGTGGTCTTGGGAGCCTGGTGGGGCGGATCTAACTGGACTTGGAGTAGAGACCTGATTCGGATGGGACGATTGACGACGTGTTGAGACCCGGCAGCGAGATGGTTGCGGCTGGATATACCATGTACGTGCTCGGTTGTTCCATAAATCGGTCGGGCAGATTTTCATTGAATTGATTTAGGTACGGATCTTCTTGCAACCTTGTCCTCTCTACCGGTCAAGGCGTGAACGGATACACGCTCGACGCCGCCCTTGGAGAATTCATCCTCACCCATCCCAGTGTGAGATCCGAGTTTCTGCGAGCCTTATCTTCTTCGGGATAATGCAATCTAATTATGGCACTCACTGTTATTATTATCACCAGATCACCATCCCTTCCCGTGGAAAGATCTACTCGTTCAACGAAGGAAATGCGATGTATTTCCACCCTCCTGTGCACGCATATCTCAAGTCCATCAAGTACCCTGCCAGTGGCAAGCCATATAGTGCTCGATACATTGGGTCAATGGTTGCCGATGTGCACAGAACACTGCTATACGGTGGCATCTTCGGATACCCAAATGACAAGAAGAGTAAGAGTGGAAAACTGCGCTTACTGTACGAGGCATTCCCGATGGCCTTTTTGACTGAGCAGGTAAGCTGAGGGTCGAGTGTTATTTAAAAACCTTTCTAAATCGTTATCTAGGCCGGCGGTATTGCAACAACAGGAACTCAGCGAATCTTGGATATTGTTCCCAAAGATATCCATGAGCGGTGCCCAGTGTTCCTCGGAAGCCGGGATGATGTACAGGAACTGTTGAAATTCTACAAGGACGTACCTATTGAAGGATAGATGGACAATGTTAGCACATAGAGAAATAAATCGAGGAGAATAGTTGTAATCATACCCCTACAGTCTCAAGTGATGTCATATTCTTATTAGAGGCCCACCAGTTCCGTATTTGTCTGTGCTTTGACCACTTGATCGCGCCAGGATGGTGTTCTAATTTTAGAAACCAGCATCTTGCCTGGACAAACATTGGCAGAACACCGAATGTCCTCAGAATCACCACTAACAGTAAGTGAACGGAATATACTAACTCTGGCATCTGATCTTAGACATCTCAGTCCCTCGAACTCTCCCAGTCGCCTACAGTAAAGCGCAGTGGAACTGCCAGGAAACGCCGCTTGATTGCCTCTGACGATGAGGATGGGGACGAGGCTTTTGTCCCAGTGCCGCCGTCCACAAACCATAGGATTCGTCGAATTATACAAGACGACGACGAGAACGAAGAGGGTGAAGATGGCCTAGACGCAGATATGTCGGGGCAGCCACCGACCATGGCGACGGCGGAGGTCGCCGCGTCGAGTTCGCAGCGGCAGGAAGAAGGGCACGAGAACAAGAACAGCAAGAGTGACAAAGGCAGAAGAAAGAGCTCCCACCCTAAATCTGGTGGACGCCCCCCTGCTAAGAAGGCAAGGAAGTCGAGGACGAACTCAGTAGTGTCTGAAGATGATGACTTTGACGTTCCGTCCGAAATGTCAGACTTTGAAGAGTTGGAGGAGGAGAGGGACATCTCGGACGAAGCTTTTACCGATGATGAGGAGGATTACGGTAGCCAGAAGAAGGGTCGACGTGCTGCTGGCAAGCGTGTAAAAGGGAAACAAGCTGGACCTCTGAATACGAACGCGAACTCCAGGAAGGGGAGGCGTTCAAGCGAACCGGGCGGCAGCAAAGCCAAAAGTCGAGTTGTGAGTAATCTACTTGAGCCTTCGTCGGAAGCTTCTAAACTGGTGTCAAAGGGTGCAAGGCCGGATCCCTTGAAGCTCGATGAAATGGACGTCGACGTTGTTGTCGACGACCAGGCTAGCCAGGCACATAGCAGCCCGATGACTACCCATTCACAAGCCCACACAGTTCATAGCAGTCCCCCGCAACATTCTAGTCGACAGTCATCTGCTGTTCCCGTTACGGCAACGAAGAAACGTAAGCTTCCACCTATCAAAAAGAACAAGACCGTTTCCAGTGTGTCAAGGCCAGCATCCCCTACGGCTGCCAAGTTGTCCGGGGTCATTGTCACTGAACCAAAGAGTAGCGGATTAGACAAGGCTATACCTACAGGGCCTGCTGCCCAGAGATTGCCTGCTGCTCAAGTAGGGGTGGCAGACGTAGACCTCTCAAATCCGAATATATATGACCAGTTATTCAAGTCGGTAAGCCAAAACACCGTGTTGTACCTTGTGAATCCGAAACTTAGAAAGGTGCCAACATCAAGGGACACGGTGGTGCAATGGGTTCAAGAGCCAAGGAAGAAGAACGCAAACGAGAGCTCATGGCGTTGAAGGAGGAATGGAAAGCGAAAAGGGCAGCGGAACAGGTTAATTTAAATCGCTGTCAACGTTGAGGCATCGGTTACTCATGTATTGATATTGCAGCAACAATCACCGCCTTTCGATTTGCAGGCACAGACGGACAAAATTGCCAGATTTGAAGAGCGATTACGAGCTACACATAGCGGAGCTCTATATCCACATTATCCAGCCGGCAAGTGCAAAGAGCTCTACGAAAGGAACAAGATGCGGGAGAAAGCGAGCGCGGAGGGAAGAGCCCCGTTTAATGGTACTCATAGTGGCGATTAGGTTATGTTCCCTAGCTTTCGATGGTATTTTTAGCAATCCTTTTTAATGAATATCGGAGAGTAGTTTCGACAGTTGTTCTGTACTTTTATCGAGTTGGTTGAAACATGTATCAAACCATTTTTGCGCTGGAGTCTCTTTGCTGATACTCTTGAGGAGGTTCTCTACGGTCGGCGATAAAAGAATGGATGACAAGCGAGCAGATAGCGTTTCGGTTACATCAGTGAATCGACGCAGTGATTCTGACAATTCGATGGGATCTTGTGGAGCGTACGCCGTGGAAACCAGTTCGTCAACAGCGGCGCTTAACATGGTGGAATCCTCGACAAGCTTGTCTAGCAGTGGATTGAAATGGTCCTGCACTGGAAGTGTTTCAAACGGCGCGGAAAGTACACGTTTTGTGACGTTTTTGTGAAGGAGAACTGAGAGCTTAACGATCGGCTGCATCTATATCGTCGGAAAGTCAACAGGCTTTCGCATATCTGAGGATCTAGCGCACCAGTTTGAGTCGTTCAAGTTCGGTCAGGGTCATTTCTTTGGACGGCTCAATTCCGAGTTCGTCCCAACCGTCATCGAAATCGGAGTATCCGTTAGGATCGGGAGTGGACATTTCATTCAACTCATTCATAGCATCACCCAACGACGCTTGATCCATTTTCCATATACTGCGGATGGCAACGTGATTGCTGGCCGAGAGGCCACGACCTTTGTCGATCGCATGATGAACCTCCGCTGCCCTCCTCACGATGGATTCATCTGAAGTTGGTGGCCCGGAAGAAGTCGCATTTTGCAGCAAGGCTTTGGCGAGCTGCGCCAAGGGTCCAATGACGCCTGTGGCCACCGATTTATACTCCTTTAGCAACGTCATGCCATGCTTGGCCGTGATCAGGCGGACATTTTGTGAGAGATTGCCGACATTTTTTGTGAGATCATTGAGGGGTGCGATGGATGCTGAGTATACGGGTTTACTTGGCTTGAGACACAGTGCTATCTTTGTGGTGGATGTGTAGATCAGAGAGAGGAGGGACAGAAAGTCGCGGTGGATGGCGTTGAGGTCGGCATGATCAAGGTCTCTGAGTTCGTCATCTACGGTGCCGTCGGAGGCCTCGATGGCAGGAATTGCAGCGTCGCAAGACGTAGCGAGCAAAGTCAACGAAACGATTGCTGCAGATGAGGATTAGATATAATTTGTAGTGGTAGAAAAATGATTTGTACACTTTTGTAAATCCGACATGGGAGAACAGAGTGGAAAAGCGTGGCGCGCGGATCACACTTGGCTTGAGCTCATACATCAACGTCGACGACGACTATGCTGGCCGTACTCGCTCGTGCGGTGCGCCTTAGTCGACCGCCACCCACAGTATTTCTGCGCCAGATTCAACCGGTTCGCCACTCGCCATTGTTAAGACAAGTTCTGCTCCAGCGCAACATCTCTTTGGGTTCCATTTTTGCCCGCCAGCGACCACCACCCGCTCCGACCCCACATGTCGTGGCCCATATTACGCGTCTTGAGGCAGAGGCAAACGTTCATCCTCACGATGTAGACAGGCAACTTGACCTGTTTGAGGCTCTTGTCGACACAAAGATGAAATCATCGTTCGAGCTCGTCATAAGCCGTTGGGAGAGGATGTGCGAATTTGTGCGTTCAGGAATGACTCGGCTCCGACTGTCTATATGCTTATTGCTGTGCCGCCCTTTACAGGATCCAAGTTCTCCTCTTTTAGAGAGCCCAGATGCCTTCAAACTTTATCTGTCCGCTCTGGTAAATACCGGACAGCAGGCCACTGTTTTCTCCGCAGTACGCAGGAGAGACAGTCTCCTTGCGCAACACCATCCTTTGGCCGCGGTCGAGGCGAAACCGGAATCCGAAACAGCTACAGAAGAAGGCTCCAAGTCATCTCAGGAAGCCTCTGAACCGTGGACTAGCCAAGAAATTGCTCAGCAGGTTCTCGCAGAACCACTTGTCACTTCGTCAACTGCAACACCTCCTCCTTTGGCCTCAGATGCATCCAAACTCGCGTCAGCAACAACGGCGCATCCGGGTGAACCCATACAGGTGTCTATTGTAGAACGTGCGTGTGCTCAATTGTCTTGTTGCTCCATCCGTTTTCCGTTCTGATGGGTAACCCCAAATAACAGGAAAAGGCTCTTGGATTCCCCGACTCGTCAGGTTCATTAGTGTCATGCTTGTCAGCTCATTCTGTGCGTTTTTTGATCAAATAACATCAGCCGAAGTTTCATTAATCTTCTCATCAAGTTTTCCTTGTCATTCTGTCGGTGTTCTTTGAAAACAGCGGCCTGATGAAGGCTGGGCCCAAGCAAACTCAGTTTGAACCATCTGAAGGGAAAACAGTTAAATTCAGTGACGTTCACGGGGTTGACGAGGCTAAAGAGGTAACTATAATTACCGGGACATGTTGGCTGAGATTAAATACCTGTTCTTTTAGGAACTTCAAGACGTGGTTCAGTTCCTCAAGGATCCTGCCGCGTTTTCTTCGCTCGGCGGCAAGCTTCCGAAAGGAGTTCTCTTAACTGGGCAAGCATACACCCTTATGTGCCGACCTGGATGCATTTAACACTTTCTTTGAATTTATAGACCGCCTGGAACAGGTAAAACGATGCTTGCACGAGCTGTAGCGGGAGAAGCCGGTGTTCCCTTCTTTTTCGCCTCAGGGTGAGATTTCAGACAGGCTCTACACCCGATATGGCTTCTAATACTCTGCAAAGGTCTGATTTTGAGGAAATGTTCGTTGGCGTAGGAGCAAAACGTGTTCGGGAATTGTTTGCAGCTGCTCGGAAGAAGGAGCCCGCTATCATATTTATTGATGAATTGGACGCGGTTGGAGGGAAGCGTAGCAGTCGTGATCAGCAGTATATGAAACAAACCCTTAACCAGCTGCTTGTTGAGATGGATGGATTCCAGCAGAACGAGGCTGTTATTGTCATTGCTGCCACTAACTTCCCGGAGAGTCTCGATCAGTAAGCCAACCAATTCTCCGTTCTGAAGTTGAACTGATCACATGCTATCTGTATCTCAGAGCCCTGGTTCGTCCTGGACGGTTCGATAGAATTGTTGCAGTTCCGTTACCGGATATACGCGGGCGTGCCCAGATATTGCAGCATCATATGCGCAACGTGACAACCTCCAGGGGTAAGTGGACAAGAGAGTTCTCGTTCATGATCCAGTGATCAACGACTAACGGGTACTCCTTCAGATGTGGATCCCAAAGTCCTTGCTCGTGGCACTCCAGGTTTCTCTGGCGCTGACCTGCAAAACATGGTAAAGTAAGTGCCCAATCAATCGGTGCATCGATGACAACGGCTCAAGCCCTTTCTAGTCAAGCTGCAATTCAAGCCTCGAAGGAAAAGGCGAAGGAAGTGGACCTTAAACATTTCGAGTGGGCCAAGGTTTGAAAATCGTCGTCATTCTTTCCATCCGCGGTTATTTACCGTGAAAACTCAGGACCGAATTCTGATGGGCGCTGAACGAAAGAGTCAATATCTCGACCACAAAGCAAAATTAGCCACGGCTTATCACGAGGTATTTGCGCCAGAATACGATTCCGTTGCATCGTTAATTTCCCCTCCACAGGGAGGACACGCTTTGGTGGCCCTTTATACCGATGGAGCAATGCCTTTACACAAGGTTACTTGTGTCCCTCGTGGCCATGCGTTGGGCTATGTAATACCCATTTTACTCCCCTTCAATGTGGTTGGCTCATCCAATTTTTCCCAGACTTCCTTCCTTCCTGAAAACGATCGAACATCTGTTAGCTATAAGGAGTACCTTGCGGGAATAGATGTGGCGATGGGTGGTCGCGTTGCGGAAGAGATTAGTGAGTGCATCACCTTGCTGCAGCCAATGCGAATGGGCATGCTAACACGTCGCTTCCGTAAACAGTTTACGGACAGGACAACATAACCAGCGGTGCGAGTTCTGACATTCAAAGCGCCACCCGAACTGCCCAGTCGATGGTCAAGGTTTGTCTAAATGAAGAGTTACTTCAAACCCATTTCGGTCCTAATAATCACAATTCATTCAGAAATGGGGTTTCTCCAAACTTGGCCCAGTATACTATGATACTCGGGACGAGTCCCTGAGTACTAGAAGACGGGAAGAAATCGAAGATGAAGTGACAAGGTAAGTCTGGCCGCCTGACGGTGTTGCTGTTGGGGCTATCTATTGTTCTGCATTTATTCTGTTCGCGGAATACGCCGAGAACCTGTCCCTTGGTTGTGTAAGTGATCAGCTGCTTACGTTCTGCCGTTTGTCTTCTTCAGGCTTGTCAAGGGGGGCGAAACCAGGGCTATGAGTATCCTGACTTCGAGGATGGACGAATTGCACAAGGTGAGTGCGATTCCACGGGTCAGAATGCTGATTCTAACGTCATTTTGTACGTCGCTAGCTTGCTCATGCCCTCGTTGAGCACGAGACTTTGGACTCTGACGAAGTACAAAAGGTTATCAAAGGCGAACCAATCCGAAATATCTCGGAAGTACTAGAGGAGGACCTCTCTAAGGACAAAACCCCGTGATGGCATGCCAACCTGTCAAGATTTAGGGAATCTGTCTTAGATGCGCCTACCTTCGCGGGAAGGTTTAATACACTATATCAACAGCATAATTACAGTACACCGTGTACTATCCCTACTCTTTCCTTTAGACCGAAAGCAATGTCCATTTCCTCTGGGCTGTTATAGACGCTCAAATCCATCGTTCAGGCGCCGACATGTGATCGATCTCAGACCGACATTATTAATACCCGGTATCTTACAATGACATGCCGCAAGTCGCAAGCAGGGGACTAGGCGTCCGATGCTTCCATGCCATGCTGGCAGAAGTGGAGCGATCTTCAGCGATAATCATTAGGATCCCAGGTTATGGGTTGAATACGCCTGAAAAAGCCCCATCGCGGCTTGTCACCAGTCACTCTTCGAAGGTCGGTAGGAAAGAGCCGCCGGCGAAGCGTTGCTGATACTCTTGAACACCCAGTCTTGGGGTGATCAGCTTGGTTGGAGTCATATTTTAGCGTTGCGTCGGTCCTCCGCGTTGGTCGGAACGAAAGCAAAGGTTGCACTGAGTCTGTCGCTTGGATATATGGCCAGGATGATAATCCTGGAGGGCATGAGGCAGCCGTCAAGTTATCTTACCGCCCTTTTATCTAGTCAGCAGCACCACATCACTGGCCGTCCCTCGGCCAAGCGTCTTCAAGCTGTTTAGCTATTGGTACCTGGCCAGCCTTTCGTTCCCAGTTTGCCTGTTAGTCACCGGATCTCGATCTCGATCTCCCATATATCAAACCTTGCGTGCACATCCGGCACTTCCCAGACAACGTCTCCAGCTAGTGCAGCCCTGAATTTTGACCATGTCTGCCCGAACTGGTTCAAGGTGCCTCGCTGTATACAGGCTTCAAGCCGGACCGTAAACCCCCAGCTAAACTCGAAAACACATTTAAAGGAGGGAGGGGGAATGGGCCAACCTCCCATCGCCAACCTCGATTCACGATCCACTTCTGTCTTGTCCTACAAGAAAAAGGTAATACCTCCACGAAACTCACCACTACATGTTCGCTGACGTCTTCTATGCCTCGGTAGATCGAAGTCTAAATCTTTGATTCGACAATCTGCGCTAGACAGCCTACTCCGCCGACGACAGACAGGTAAGATTATCCCTCAGTGTAGGTCCAAGGTGGCTTTTGCTGACACGGTGCAAACTCAATAGCATGTGTCACCGGATTTTGCGGTTTAATGAGTTCGAAGGGTGTACGCACAGGGTTTTCATCAGCGAGAGCCTCAGTGACTGCGACAAACCAGCTTGTTCGGCGAGCAAAGGACATCGTGCTATATGCGAAAATTGTCACTGCCATAGGTCATATACGCAGCCAGAGCGGGTGGTCGAACGTGTGGCAAGTGCTATTCACCTCTAGCCAGGCAATTGTTTGTTTCTGACATAGATTCCAGGTACCCGGGAAATGCGAAGACCGTTGTGGTGGCGGCTCCTAAAGCAATTGAATTACATCAACTCTCTAAGCGTGTTAATAATATGTCGCAACAGTACCTCAAACGTGTATATGTTCTTATCACTCTAAACATCTAAATCCACCTCCATGAGTGCAGAATCGCTTAATCCTCCGTTCCCATATTCGTCATCCTCGTCATCGTCCGTGTCTTCTTTACGCTGCTCCGCCTCCAATGCAAGAGCCCTCTGTTTTTCTTGAGCCTTCTCAACATCTTCGAGAGTCCACAATGAGATCCCAGTTTGATTTTCGTTCGGGTTCTGCGATATCGTGCGCATGAAAAGCTTTGACAAAGTCAAGGCCATGTCAGTGGAGAGGTTGGATGCGGTCTCTGTGATGTATTGGTTGATCCATCTTGGAAGTTTCGATCGCTTATCTGCGCGTGCAAACCGCTAAATAGCATGTTTCAGTAAGGCTTCAAGCACGAGGTAGGATATACTAACTCTGTCGGCAAAGACCATGAGTCCCCAGTCAGTTTTTCCACGAAGAACACGTCCGACACATTGCGCCGCGTTTCTCATGGCGTCAAACCCAAGGAACTCTGATTCCCTTATCCGATACGCAGCACGCAAGTATTCAAGTCGTGCCTTCAATATACGACTTTCCGTATACTGATAAGGGACACTAGACAGCAATAATTAGTTCCGCGCCAGTGACACTGGGGGGTCAACCTACCCGAACATGATAACTGCCCGTCCATAATTATGGTCAAAATCGATTCCTTCGGATACTTTGCCTCTGGCTACAGATAACAAAACAGCTCCTCTGCCATTGTCACAAGCCTAGGTACCATCAGCGAGCGTTCATTACAAATGAGTTAAATCGATTACCCGTCGATAGTTTTCCAAGGCAATGCTGGTCTCATTAGAATCCGGAGTTTCCACGAAGATCAGCTTGTGCTTCCAGACTTCCTTCAAAATGCCCTGATTCGGAGTCAGACCATTGATAGTGTCATGTCCCTGAGGTACGCACCATATCATTCCACGCCGCAACGATAGACTCCATATACAAGTAACTTGGGAAAAAGGCGGCAATTCCGTCTGGAACAATCTTGCTGTATTCGACCAAAATGCTTCCAAAGTTCCGGACGACTGCTGGATCATTCCGAACTTCAAACCTTGAGCTAATAGCGACTTGGTCACTCCCGCGTGTGATGACCTGTCAAATGTACCATATCAAGGCCTGATAACGTATGACGCAACAGGAACGTACCAACGGGAGAAATGCGTTTCTTGTAAGCGTCATGGGATATGTTTCTTGCACAACCGGAGTGAATTGCAGCATTTTCGGATACATGTCGAGAGGAGAGATCGTTCCTGAGGTGATTACAACACTACTAAACCGTTCAAAGACCGGTTTAATGGCGAGAGATGGGTCTAAGCACCTGGTCGTGATTCAGTAGCGCGCACAATAAAGTCGGGAAAAAAACCAACGCGAAGTGGAAAACCGGGTTCGGGACTGTGGCGTTATCCGTCTCGTACGGCTCCAGAATAAGGATAAATCCTGACTACGTGAGTGCCAACACAATGAGATTACAGTAGTTACCATACCTTTTTCATACGTTGCCACCAGGGTCGCGAAACTAGCAACCTTTTGTAGACTTGCATATTCATCCAACCTGCCAAGTTCCAACGTTCGAACTAGAGACTGCAAACGATCTGCACAGAACCTTGACGAGAGAAGGATGTCAAAAACGTGTTAGGACTGAAAACGTATCGTGACTAACCTTAATGGCCTTCTCTCAATGTATGTGATATCCTTGAGATGAAGTAAGAACGACAATGGGGTTTCTACGACAACTCTAGTGACCCTCATCCGTGCCTGTTTCGGTATTAGCTGGGGGATCAAGTTAATGGAGTGAAGGTCGCACTCTTAGATATTCCACGAATCTCTTCAAGAATGCAACAAAATGCTCCGCTTTGCGTATGTTGCCTGGAATCGCCTCGTCCAGAAGATCGTCGGGGAGGACTTTTGGATGGTAAGAATCACACGTAAAAGGATTGGAAAGGAAGCTATCGAACCGGCATTGCCCATTATTGTATCGCTATCCGCTTCTTCCGCATCTTGAAGACCTTCTACAAGCTTTGCATACTCATTCTGCAGTTTTGCAGCATCGGTTGTCTTCACTCTAAACAACAGAAGTCGGCGCCACGTCTTCAAGGTTCGATATTACTCACTCTTCAATCTTTTCACCCAGTTTCGTGACGCTACGGGCCGCCGAGTCTAACATAGGTCTTGTCAGGTCAATACTGAGGGATTCAATGCAGACATTGTCTAGGAACGAAATTGGGTCAGGATACGCAAATTTCGGTCTATGAAAGGTTGACAAGTACCGATATTATGCGCCTCATCAAATACTACTATGGAGTCTTTCGAGATATCTTTTGAGACTTGTTCTGCCACTTTTGGGTCCAATAGATAGTGGTATGAGTAGATGACCACGTCCGCGAAAGCCATCTATTAGGAGTTAAGTGAAAGTGCAGGTGATACAGATATTGTCGCCTACCATTCTTCGGACTGCGAAATAAGGACATATGACCTTTTGTCTTCCGTATTCGAGCACGTCCTCCAATGTCCAAATACCACTAGGAATCAATGTTCCAGGTTCCATCGCTCCCAGATTCTATGGATTGACATCAGCTAATATTATGCAAGCTTCACCAGATTCCTGACGTACCTCATGCCAATCGCATACAGGAACTGAGCCTGGATTTTGCCGATTCTTCTCGCTAACCATAGAGTTCGTAAGGTCTCGACAACGCGCGTCGACAACTGTTCCTTTCTTCTCTTTCGCCACCTATGCAGGTGTGTTAAGCCAGCTCGCGTACCGTTGTCCACATTTACTTACATCCGGGTTGAGGCAAAGGTTCTTTCGACTGGTCAATCCAAGTCCCATAAAACTTCTCTCCTTCTCCTTCTGCTCTTCCGTCTCTGCTTGCTCAATTCGAAAAGCCATTAGGCGCTTCAATTCAAACAAAGCCTTCTCAATTTCCGGTACTGTTCGAGAGCAGTATACAAGTTTTCGGCGGGTGGGGAAAAACTGAAACCATTAGTTAAAGAACAATAGAGTAGAGGAGCTTGCACACTTGCTGATAGGATACAATCAGAGACAGCAGAGATACGGTCTTCCCAGTTCCTGAAGGCATTTCCAAAACGCAATGACCCTTTGTGTTTGCCCCATGAGTCCCATTCATGGAGAGTTGCCGATGTCCAAGCATACCGTTGCGTCCAGGGTTCTTTTGAGATCACACATGTATGCATATTGCTCTGAAGACAATTTAGAAAGACACATCAGCCATATGCCCTGTGCGTACCTGGGTATATCCGGTCGTAAGGGAAAACAATCTGTGAGGTAGTAGGTGTCATTAGCAAAAAGTTAAGGGTGTTTCAGAAGTTTCGGGGTCACAAACGGGGAGGTTATCGATGTAGAACTTCATTGTCCAAGTGTTGTGTGGAACGTGGTAGATATTATATGGGTATTAATTGGTAGGCGTATCAGATAATCATGGAATGGGAGGTCGAGGTGGACGCCAGAGGAAAGAGGATCACAGTTGGGCGCGACCGCGGTAGCGAGTCAATTATACATAGAGTCCGAGTCACGGTGATGGTCACACGTAGCCTTGGCCTTAACCTTGATGGCAACACATAATGTAATTTTCAAACAAATCCCTCTTTGAATCCAATTAAATTAAGCATGAAACGAACGACAGCGATATTGTCTGCTACCAATACTACCTACGAATACGGATATCTATAATAAAGTATAGTACATGGAAATGACTGATGCAAAATGATGGTATGTGGGACGTCACCGTGGTGTAGAAATGCAGTGATGAGGTATGGGTTAGTCTGTTAGATCTTCCTGCAGAATTCGCAATTAAACTTGAGTTGCTTTTGGAAGATGGCAGCTATCCAGGGCGTTGGGTCAACTGGAGCTTCGAGATAGTAGGTCGGAACACTTACGAAGAACGATCAAAGCTGCAAGGATAGCAACCATGAAGATGTAAACAATGGTGTATTTGACCACCTGGTTTTGAAGTTAGTACAGTGTCATCCGAACGGTGCAGAATTAACTTACGATCCAACGTCGCTGTCTCTTCTGTTTCGTGGAGAATAGCGGAGCTCGAATCTGCTTCGAAGGACGCAACCAGACTGTTGCGGGTTAGCATGTGCAAACAATTAGAGAAACAATAGAGACTTACACAGCATAGTAGAATGTAGGCTGTTGAAGAATGGAATTAAGATCGGCGGGGTCATGATGATCAAAAGAATATGGGCAAGCAAAAAGTCGGACGCCCATAATGACATTTCCACGATCTTGACGATGAACTCTCTTGCAGGTTGGGAAATGGCAGAGTTTCCGAAGCCACGACCGTACCACTTTCCAGTCCACCAAGCTCTGTTGGTCTCGTCGTGCTTGAATTCACGGGTGAGGAAAACGGCGATGAGGAATTTGTGGATGGCGCGCTGGATAGCGGCGATACAAATAACACCCAACACAGCGTTTGAGGCATCCCATTGTTCAAGGAACCACTAGAGTAATAGGGTTCAGCATCGAAATATTCATTAAACTTCAGAATACGCACGAGGAATTCAAATGAACCTATCAGGACGAGTAGACTCAAGACGTGGGCAATGCTGGCCATTACAGATCCGAATTTCACCCACCCGTCCATCATCGGGCCAAGGGCAAGGGAAATGAGGAAGAGAGTGATCAAAATGGCAGCGTTGACAGCGATGGGTCCAATCGACACGATGGCGATCCGAATCAATGGGCTAGGGTTCTGGACACCTGCAACAGGGAAGGACTTGACGAACATGTACGCGACGATGAAGAGGGCAGCAATGAACATCGGCCAGAAGATTTCCGAGAAGATGAGATTGCGCCAGCTTGCTCGAGGAACATCGCCAGACAACTTCTCGGATGGGTGGCCAAGCTTCTTCTTCTTGTAACCTGTGATCATGGTTCTTGAAAGTCTGCAATACCCGTACCAACTGCTCGCCTTCGTCCTCGAATTGCCACGCGACATCCATCGCAAAAACTCTCGATAATCGATGATAAAGTCGGCGAACGAGAACTGATGTGGGTTGAAGAGGAACGGGGCAATGCATAGGGACATGACTGAAAACCAGAAGTAGATGAGGTGGGGAATCCAGATCGTGAGAGTAACGTAGAGCAAGATGAGCAGATTCCTGAAGCCCATGTATATGCTGGGACCGGCGAATCGGGAGTAGAGGATACTGAAGGAAATTCGGGTGGTTGCGAATCCACGGCCAGTGGCGATGTAACGAGCGCCACCGAAGGTCAAATTGCTCAGGATTGAGTTGGAGTAGATTTGTGTTGAGAAGACTTCGAAGATAGGGGACAGCGACAAGAAATGCTTTGCTAACCTGAGCAAAGCCTTGCCAGTGCCACGTTCAACGAGTTCTACATTTGATGTCGTTAGAAGGATGCTCAGAATCAGGCGTTAAATAGACTGACCTTGCAAGAAGAGCGGCAAGAAAGCAATGAAGAAAACAAGGAAAATGGAAACGATGCAACGACGAATCCAGTCGAACACAGGGATGAGATGGTAGCATCCTGGTTGACCGGGGAGAACCTCGCCACGAGTATCCACTTGACAAATACCCAGCCGTTTGTTGAGCGTACCGATGTACAGCACTGAGAAAGGCTCGTTAATAAAGGAAACCCCGGTTCGTCAAAGGCAACACAAACTTACAGGTGAGCATGAAGATCTGGATCGAGTAGATGACAAGAATGTTGTTGACGTGGAATCCAGGATGGCCATAGTAGAAGGTGAGGAATCGATCGATGGGAAGCTGGGTACCCAAGTAATAGTACTCTCGGCTCAACATTTGTTCACCCATACCAGTTCCAATCTTGGTCTGAAAATTGAGAATGGTTCCAAAACCAAGATCACGACCCTTTCCACATTGGTAGTACTCCGAGTGCTTGATTCGTCCACCTCGACCAAAGGCGTTCATTCCGGCAAAAATATCTTCGTTCAAGTGCAGACCCTTTTGAGCTTTGGACACTCCACCTCGAGTGTTCATGAATAACGCGTTGAGGAAATCGGGATGTCCGTAATGCAGCTTGCCTCCAATCCACGCCAGCGCACGGGCCGTCATGGTACCGAATGTTTGTTCCTTCCCTGCGGCGATATCACCCAAAACGCCAATGTTCTCGGAGAAGATGTATTCCCGAGTACCAACAATAGCAACCGGTGACCTAGAGAACTCTTTGTGGCCCCATTGTGCGTAAGGGCTCTGGCTGGAAACCGACAATTCTTCGAACTCTCCCAGAATGCTGCGAATCTTTAGACACTCCTCGAGGTAGTTGTCCTGATTGGCGTCGATCAGCTGTAGATATTCTCCGCGGTAGAAGATAATTGCGTGGTTCTGGTTGTCAGACTTTCCGTCTCCCAAGATAGGGTTGCCCGGAAGTTCGACCCTGAACTTGGGTTTCCTCTTGCCACTCTTTTCGTCAATTTCCGAATGTCCGTCAATGAGGGCGGAAAAGAGGCGACCTTCGCTTCCTTTGGCGGCTGGCTCCTCATCGAGATAGGCAATTTGCAGGTCCGGATATGCACGCAGCAAGAACTCCGCGTTCTCCTGTTCCTCCTTGTTGAATTTGGAAAACCGTTGCATGGAAATGGTGAACTTGAATTTCCTGCGAGCCATTCGCTCCAGCTCGCGTTCCAATCGCTCAGTATTTCCGCCAAAGGTATGAACCACATCCGGGTTCTCCACACGATACAGGAGTTTAATTGCCTTGGAGTAGTTCATCATTCCGGAAACGGTTCGATAAAGGGTTTGAGCGCGGAGACTGGCCCAGATACGGGTTCGGAGGGTGTATTCAGGCGACGAATTTTTGAAGCCGATGCAGTAGAACGGCAGATCGTCAGCCTTCTTTTCACTGTGTTGTGTACCAGTTCCATCGTCGACTTCCTCTGCAAGGATCTTGGTGTCCTTAACGAAGTTGTCCCACTCGACCGGGTGCAATTGCTTCAAGTACTCCAAAAGGGTGACCCGAGTGCTCTTGTCCTCCTCACGAATGATTTCTCGAAGGCTGAGGAGAATCTTTTCGGAGTAATGGGGGACGAGAACCGTGAACGTTGGCATAGCGTCGATGGAAAGTGGTTCGGGCAGAGCAGTAGTGAGTGACGATGCAAAGAACGATATGCGCCGTTCTGCTTCACCCCCAGCTGGGAAGAAATTCCCTTTCAAACCCTTGCCATCATAGTTGGTAAAGAATGGTGGGGCTCGAAGTGTCCTTCGTCCGTCGGGTGAGTCCACTTGATGGTAAAGGAGCCGCTGAACGTTATCGATAGAGAGTAGGTGCTCGCGGTACATGGAAATGATAATGGCGTTCCAAATTTGGGAGACTAGAACCTTGGGTTTATACTTGACTTCCATTTCAGCGGTGGCGAGAAGTTTGGCGTAGATGCGTTTGGGAAGTCGGGTGTAAACGTCCTTCCAAGGGGTCCAAATGGAGAGACCAAGGGAGAAGGAACGACCAACAGAGAATACGACGATCCAGATGATGTACCAGAGGTATGTGTCGAGGAAGAAAAGGATCAAATCCATGACATACATGATGGCGAGCGTGAATGGAATTTGGTTGGAGCAAAGGGCGTCTCCGAAGAAGCGGTCGCTGCAACCTTGCACTTTAGCCTGAGCCATCACCGCAACGGGGCTACTGAACGAGGAGGTGAGGAAGTAGTACGACTCCACAAACTTGCACCCAAAGATGAGAAGCCAAAGGCCGATCGATGCCATGCGAGCTGAGCGAGGGAGGGATGGATATGAAGCTGTGAAGGTTTGTGAAGCCATATATTTCCTTGATTTGCCGGCAACACGATCACCGAACATTCGGCCTGACGGGATGATGCCAAAGGCGACTGTAGCAAGCACTGACACGCCGAATTGAACGACACCGATGATGAAGGGGATGTTGCCTTGGTTGGGTCGACCGTCAACTATGGCGATGTAGACGGTGGGACCGCCAGTCAGAGCGAGGACGATGAGGAGGAATATCAGGCGAGTGGTGAGATGAGATGCGTTGTTCCATGTGGTGGGGATGTAAGAAAACTCGGCGATAGTCGCAAGAATCATGATCAAACTCGCAACAGCGCCACCGAGGGCGGTTGCAGACCATGTCATCGGAACGGAAGGCTCTCGCTCGTTGCGGGGAGCATATACTCTTGGGGAGTTGAACGCGGTGTAGAACCAAAAGACCGAAATATGGAGAATCCAGATTCGGTTGAAATTGACGAGAAGGTGGGCAACGGAACGCTTCTCGAAGTATGTTTTGAAGAAAACGCGATTCCATTCGACTTTGCCGAGCTTGGGATAACGCTGGGCTGGTGGGGCATCCACAAGTCGTGTCTGCGGATGGAATAAATATACAACTCGTGAATTTAAGAAAATATAGTACTCACCCCGTCTTTGAGAACAATCTTTGCAAGCCCTTCAGGATACCAGAACAGCTGGTTGATGTCGTCATAGCCGATGATATCCTTGTGGTCCTTCTCCTTGCGAACGAACTTTCCGTCGACAACCTCGTATCCTTGATCCCGGACAAAGTTGTAGAGCGGTTTGATGATGCTATTGAGGTACAGGCCTTCGGGAACGGGATCGATCCTGTTCTGGCATTCTGGACTGCGGTAATAATCGTCTGCACACTTGAACAGGAAGCAAACGCATTCTGGCATAAAACGGATGTTGCCGGCTTCTCCCCAAACGAGCAGGTAGAGTGCGATTTGTCGGAGACGATCGTATTGACTCATGTTGTTCATCGCATTCCTCCACCTGTTGAGGGCGGTGTCGAGTGATTTCGCACCGGCAGTTTTCCCACCCTTCACACTCTTCAACCGCTGAAGACCCGGATTCTGCGATTGACCGACTGCATCGTCAAGGTTCAACTGCGCCGCAAAGTACCATTTTCGATAGTTAGCATGCTGGCCACCGATGTAGTCCGCATGCAATGTGATTAATGCTTGATTGGGTGTCATCCTGGAAGCCCGAGAATCAAGAAGGTGCATGGTGAAGTCGAACTGTTGCAGTTGCTATGAGCATCAAGAAAGGCAAGTTTGAGGTAGATACTGACCAGATTCCTCATTGAATCCCTCTGGAACCCGAACTTCTGAGTGAGATCGAGGAAGATATCTTCAATTTCTTCGGTCGACATGGGAATCTGACGCTCCGCAGACCAGGCGGGGTAATGTTCAGGCGCCAGCAAACCAGGGTCCGCAAATGGAGACATTCCAGATGCACTGCTTGTATGAGAGTCGACTGAGGGATCATAGCGACGGTTGTACATATCTGCGGAGCCTTCGCCTGGAAAAAGGAGGGTTTGGATGGATACAGGGGAAGAGCTGGGTGGAACATACCACTCAGACCACTAGAACGGTCATGAAAAGAGGGCGCCCCTGCCAACCGGCTTGAGCTTGAGTTCATAGCATTGTAGTGGTCGCCCATGTCGGATTCGTTGTCGTAGTCTCGGCGGGGAATTTGGGGGCCATTATTGTTCTGAGGGCGGGGAAGCTGGGGGGAAGAAAAGGGATTACTTCTGGGATCCTGAGGCTTTGGAAAGCCCGGATTGTAGGCCATAAAGTTAAATAAAAAAGGACGGTGGTCTAAGTGAAAGGACGGTCGACGCCAGCGATTTGGTAGTACGAGGAAGAGAGAGCGTGGGATATTGACATGTGACGTGACCAGTCCTTGTTTCCATCGACGAGCCAATCAAAACGAACAATATGCATTTGCTGCACAAGCCAAATCCTGAGATCGGGCTCATCGTCGTCAAGGATATCCTCCCGCAGGCCCCACCACCAGGACCATATTCTGCTCCTCTCGCTCCCCAGGGTGTACCGTCGCTGGCTTGGTTCTGTATAAACCAACTCTATCAACATCCAGACCAGCTTCATGTCCTCGCTTTTCGTCTCAACTATCGTAATGAATTCAACGACATAGACCTGAATAATCTTGATCCTAGACTATGGGCCACCCTCGTGCAACTCTACGACAGATTGCCCAGTAGACTTTCGACCTACGAAATACCCCTCAATGACATTCACCTGCCACTGCTGCAGCAGATCCCATCTACTTCGCTATTTTCTATGGTCACCGTGCTGGATCTTCCATCATGCACCAACCTCGATGATCAAACAGTTGTCGATTTGAAGGCTCTCCATTCTCTTGTCGCATTGGACGCGTCTGGCACTTCTCTTACTCCGGCCGGTATTCAGACGCTTGCGAACACCTTGTTCCCGAGCGGAGAACAGGAAGCCGTCGGGCATCAAGGCCCTTGGCCTTTACGAATTCTATGTCTGCGGAATTGTCAGCATATGACCAACGAGGTGTATCAGCATTTACCCAAATTTCCCCTGCTCTCTGTCATAGGCGAGTCTCAGCTTACTCTCCGAACTTGTACGCTAAAATATATGCAGACCTTAGGAATACTGCTTGCAATAATATCTCCTCACTGCCGTCAGGGTTCGAGGCAGAAGGCCCGCCTCTATTGTTCCACCCGACGCCATTGATTGAAGTCCTTGGTCATCTTCATCAACTCAACCCTGCCCTTTTTTCCTCGGCGAACCCCTATCATCTGTACATTCAAAGACTGAACCATAAACCAACTTCTATCAAACCATCAACCAGCAAAGAGAACACTGTTGTGACATTACAATGGTCATCAAATTCCATCCGCCTTGATAACGCCGACCAAATTGAACGTAGGGTATCTGTTCGAGAAGATGAACAACGACATGCCCGGAACAAAGACGCTTGGTACGAAAGACAGGAAAGCGAACTCGCTCGTCCTGCACCTTCGACGTTGAGGCCTTCCAAGCGAGCTTCTTTCAGCGGTCCAACAAGTTTTGCCAGCCTTCCCTCGACTATTTCCCCCTTCCGCACGCAGCCGGCATTCAGCACTAATCAACGAAAACCCCCATCACTGTCAATTCCGTCAGCTCCTCAGAAGCAAAAGCCAAGAACTGTGCGGCCGGCTTCACCACGCCGCCAGTTCCATAATCCCAAGCAACAAGCATCAAGTGCACCTGTCACCGCCATGCCTCACGCCATGAAAAAGGTCTTCACCACTGCCTTTCGGAAAGCCGACACACAGACAACGTCAGCGGTATTTGGAGCATCGCAAATGCTGTTTCGTGATCCTCCACCTTGGTGCGCTTTGGAAGACGCTGTTCGCGAAATGCGATCAAATCAACTCAAGCGCAAGGAGACCATGAAGATTTCAGTCATGATGCGGAACGCGGAATTTGCTTCCGTCGCTCGGGATGGAGCACGAGCATCCTTAGCCAAATGGCAGATGGATAACCTTCTAGCAAGACGTGAACAACTCCATAGCGACTTTGGTCTTTCTACGTCAGCACCTGCAACATCTCAAGAGCCAAGTCGCAACCCGTTTAAAAAACGAGAGCGTGTGGAAGTTTTACTGGACACATCTACTGCTTCAAAAAAGCCACTCAAACCAATTTCTGCTGTTCAGGCCCCTGTGTTTACTCAGGATCTGCTTGACAACAGCGCCAAAGACGCTGGAGCGACTTTGAAGCGGTCGGCTCCAACATCGACGGCAGCAGTCTCAGCACCGTCGAAACGTCGGACACTGGTGAGTCGCAAATCTGAGCCACTCGCGAAAGCGCCTCCGAATTTCGACTGGAGCAGTTGGGGTAAAGGACCGTCGTAGTCGAATTGTATACCTATAATTCAAATATTACCATTTCTAACCCTAAAGATCTGAGGCTTTCTGTGTAGTTTTAACTTTCCGAGGATGTAAAACTTTCTTTCCTTCAAGAAGATTTTTTCTATCAAGTATAAAGATGGCGCGGGCGTCACGTGGATGTCAAGAAATAGTAGCGCGGTGAATCGTCATCGGCTCCTGTGTTCCAAGGTCTAACCCGGTTTATGGCTCAATGCTCCCTCCCCATGCCACGATATCGACCGTCCTCTCATGTTACAGGCCACCTCTAGCTCGGCATATTGCTCAGAAGGCGAGCCTAACACGTAGATACTCCACGACCGTAGCGAAACGGCCATACACTTTCCACATTGGTGCTAGCTGGGCAGGAAAAGCGGAGGACCCTGTCATTGCAGCAAATAAGGTCCCTTTTCCTTCGGATACACTTGTAGGGTCATGGAGAGACAAAATGCTCGCGCGAACGAAGAACGTCCGTAGCAAGGACGCTGGAGAGGACTTTTTCTTTGTTCAGGAGGTATGTCATATCTGGGTTGCCAATCCCGTCAGAACCAAGCACTCAACTCAAGTCGCGTCTCCGCGCGTTTCTTATATCTGCTTCAGATGCGAAACGGCTCAGTAGGTGTTGCATTTGCTTTGCCTCAATCATGATCGACGAAGGTCCTTACCGAATGTGTTGGCTTTCAAGGGCGTTTCCTTCGGAGTTGCGGACGGGGTTGGTGGGTGGGTTGATAGTGGTGTCGACCCATCCCTATTTTCTCAAGCACTGATGTTCCATGCCCATCGGTATTCGCGAAATGCATGGGCTGGCGAACCGGAAGTTGACCCAACAATGGATTACGAAGAGCGGGAACAGGTTGAAGGCTGGGAGATGACCCCATACGAGTGCCTGGACCTCGCATATGGGGGCGTATTGCGCGAAAAGTTTGTTCAAGCAGGTTGATTGCATTTTCATCCTTCATTTGTCGTGTCGCTCAAGTCGCAATAGGCTCAAGCACAGCATGTATCATCAGCTTAAACGCTGCGTCGGGTGTTCTTCGCTCAGCCAAGTAAGCCGGATCGTTTCAGCTAACCACTATTGTGTTCTAATGCGCACCGCACTGCAGTCTGGGTGACAGCGGATTCTCGGTGATTCGGGGACCGGCAATAATTCATCACCAGCGATCACAAACTCACTTCTTCAATTGCCCCAAGTATGTCAGCGTTCCGAAATATCGCAGCTCCCTTTCTGACCACCGCACCCAACAAGACAGCTAACTAAGCTTCCTGCTAATGCGGGTCGCAAATTCGCTCGAGCTTGTGTGGATTCCCCAAGCGAGGCCGACGTATTTGAAACCAAGCTACGAGACGGAGATATCGTAGTGGCATATGTAGGACAACGTTTTTTCGATCCAGGAATCACAAGAAATAATGGGCCTTCCTTTTAGACTGATGGCTTCTCCGACAACGTATTTCCACCTGAACTCGTCCAAATATGCCGACTGCTGGCCAGATCAAATAAAACTGAAGATGAAAAGGCTCAGTGCATGGCAGACAGGATGGTCGAGTACGCTCAAAAGTGCATGCACAACAAAAATAGAGTTAGCCCTTTCGAAAGTAGGTTCCAAGTTTCAGGGCCTCCAAGAATCCCTTGGAAAGCTCTTGTACACTTCTCTGCATGATTCTCATCTTTAAATCTCCTTTCTAGGAGATGCTGCCCGACAGGGAATGTTTTTCCGTGGAGGTGTGAGTAGAAAGTTCCTTGGTTCCCTCATGACAGTTATTGACATGTATCTATCCGATCAGAAACCCGACGAGTAAGCATCGCTTCTTTATCACGAGGTGAAGTGGTTCTAACGCAGGTTCCACAGCGTTACCGTGATCGTGGCGCTTGTTCAGGAGACCCACTGATCGCACGTCCCAATTCACTTCACTGCACCCCCATCATCTAGACTTATTCGCAGTATCATATCTTATTCACGCTATCAGGAACTGGAGTTAACGTCCTTAATCCTTTATTTGATATTCCTGACGCCTTACATGTACAGCACTTTGTAATTCATACAGATTCACGCCATTTACAGCTTGCATATACCCTGGATCTTAGAGGTCACGTTCAATGTAGCTTTGAATGACGCCAGCGTGCGTAAGAGGGAAGTCCTTCAACAGCACTTCGCCGTCAACGAGGAAAGTATTTGGCTGAACAAATATCTTCCGAGGCTAATTCAGACAGAAGGTCAATTATCGAACAAGGAAGGAAAGAAGGTAAAAATACTTACCAACTTCTTCTTGAGTACTAGATCTCGGATCGCACCTTCCCAGCCCTCCAGAGGTGTAGTGAGATCGGTGTAAAACTGTCGGGCACCTGCACCATCAGCAGTGCTCTTGCGAACCTGTAGGTCGATCAAAAGTTTGCCTGCCGCTTCCTTTCCTCGATTCAGAACTTGTTGGCGGTCGACCTATGGTTCAATTGAGGCCAAGCCACATAGACGACAAGGGGGTACACTTACTCGGACATACAGGTTCTCGAGTTGTCCGCTCTCATCGCGAATCTCTTCGAGTCGCGCGATCCCAGATTTGATCAGGTGCTGCGTAATTCCCAATCTGTGAAATAGGACAGGACATTAGCCAAGGTATGGGGAGGCAATTATGAGCACTGGGACGTGCCTGGCTTGCATGTGTGCCTGGCCATGCTTTCCGGTGACAGGGTCATAGAATTCAAGCGCCCGCAGGCCGGCACGAGCCATAAGTAGGAACGTGATATATTGAACATTCTCGACGTCCTCCTGTGTGACATACTGTGGAAAATGTAAGATTGCGCGCTAACGTCCTTCAACGATGACATGGACTGACCTTAAACAAAGACAGAATCTCCTTATTGCTGACCACTAGATCGATATTAAGCTCAAGCGCCTTGCTGACGGGATGCAGAAACTTACAATACAGCGCAACGGTCTCTGCCCGACACTCCTCGAATGAGGATGAAACTTCCCCAAGTACAGAGCCAGGAGTCTGGCCGGGTTTGTACCAAGAAGTGCTAGCAACATTTGGTCATCAGTTTCCCCGTGGAATATTTCACCCAACCAAGGCCTACATTGGCTTGCCAGTCAAGGGGTTGATTATCTATTTGACAGAGTGAGGTATGTAACGGACAGGGCTGATGTTCTGCGCACCTTCTCTGGATCAAAATTCTTTCTTCCGTCGGCGTATTCCTCAAACAACTTTCCGGTCCCATGTCCCAGCAGTTCGTGGTTGGCAACTTGAAGTTCAAATGCCCTACTGTCCCATGCATTGTATAGATCGACATCGTCAGGGTGAATGAAGGTGAGTTCTTCATCTACGCATACGCAGATGATTAGCTCAGTTTTAACTCAAAACTTGAGTTTGGAAGGCATACTCGGAGCTTTGGCGGCCAGAATGTTCTAATCCAGCGGAATCTCGTCAAGGTGATAATGGAATATAAAAGACGTGAACATACGGCTAGGGAGACATTCTTGAAGCCAACAGACTCCCGAACTTTGTAGTAGTTCTAACAAGGTTTGAAGTTAGTTGCGAAAAGGTCGGGCGGAAACCACAAGACTCACTGGTAACTGTTGTAAACGAGGCTCTTTACTCAGTGCATCGTGTAGATATGTAGGCTTCGCTCACGTTAATGCCAGCAGGAATACCTGTGAAATTGTTTCTTAGTTCCATTTAAGACAGCACGTTTCAAGGTCTTGTCGACGCACCCCCTGTTGCGAATGTGAGAATCTCCAGCGCGGTGAAGTCGGGCTTCCTGAATACGTCGACCTCATAATCTTTTCCCCAAGGCAGGTCTTGGATGAGCTCCGGGGCTTTGTTAACAAGGACCTGGTATTTTGCACTGAGCTCCTTGTTTACAATCGCCGTGAAGCCTTGGGAACAGATGAAATGTCAGTCGCATGATTTCGAAGAGGGGGTCGCAATCAGGCACCTTCCCACTCGGCCCTTCCACCATAAGGGTCAACATAGCTTTCTATGAACTGAGAAGTTTGTTAGGACGCGGTTTGCAGAAGGAGTGTCCTTCGCGTACCCCGATGTAAGACTCGACAACAGGTCCCACATCTTTGACCCAATGTTGGGAACCTTTGGTGTGTGCCTCGATGGAGCCTGTTTGGAATCTGCGAGCAATTGAGTTACGTTCTTGTGGTTGCGCGACAACAAAAGGTTCTCTACGATTTGATATAATCGGCGATCATGTTGGCCTGGTTGTCATTGGCAGTGTACTTCTTCGCCTGAGTGTGCAAAGGATAGTGATGAGCATCGCAGCCACGCTGGAAGACCACGGACGAACCTCCTCAAGGGCAGCGACAACTTTCGCGAGGTCTTGCGCATGATCCCCAAGCCTTACGGTAACCTTAGCGCCGTTGACCTCGGCGGACAGTGTGTCACCAGAAGACTTGTCAACTGATGCCACCAAGAGCGTGAATTCACCTTGTCCATGTTTGATAACCCTTTCCCGACATCAGATTGCTGTAAAGGTTCTGGAAGGCACAACCCGCACCGCGTGTTTAGGATATCAACTCCAAGCTGCTCAGCTGCCTGCTGAACGGTTGCGACTTCCTCATCGCTGATGACCTCTCCAAGGTAGTAATTGGAAATGTGGCCTTCGCTGCGTTTACCGACGAAGAGGCTGGCCTCCGGTTGCGTGGAGTATATGTGATCGCCGAGCTACGAGAGATTCAAACTAAAACATGACGCAATTTGAGAATTCAGAACTGTAGATACCTTGTTCCAAAGCGGAATGGCTACATCTTCATTTACCGAACTCTTCACGACGGCCTCGAATTTGTCTGAAGCAAGACGCGGGATGATCTTCGTATTTCCGAACGTTCGATAATTGACCAGATTGCTGAGGACCTGGCAGTGGCGGCTGAATTGAAATCGTTATCGATCAACCGCCCGCGGTCGTGACTGACCTGCACTGTATACGCCAAAAGATCGTCCCAATCGCTATCTGGAATGCCAGACGCCTTATGCAATTTGGACAAATCTGTCAGACTTTTGTTCTTGTCACTGAAAGTTGCAATGAGGAGATCGTAGAGATCCTTCGCCTCAGGGGTCCACTGTTCTGGTTCGGCATTGGTACGCTATTTGGAAAACACGGTGTAAATGCATGTTGCTACCTTGAATTATGCGAGCGCCCGCCCACGATGCAAGCCCGACATAGTGGGCATATTTCTTCTCCGTCGAGCTACGGATGAGATTATTGTACGATGCCCGGGAGTTTTCAAGCAATTCGCAGCAAATACCTCAGTTGTTTGAAAACCCTGGTCACATCGAGGCTGCAGATGGGAGCTCCACGATCAGCGAAAAAACGCTCAGCGCTGAGCGCAGCTGATGAAGCCATGATAATGGAAGTGGGAAATTAAGGGCGTAGCAATTCCTGCATTCGGTCGTCGGAACGGGGTGTGTATATTTCAAGTGTTTGTCAGGGAACCAAACACAAATGAGAGGAGATTGGACTATATCGATCAATATGGCGGCAATTTACATGCATCACGAGTAAACAGCATTCGGGCGTAGTTCTGACGCGTTCGTATACCCTGCGTATGAATAAGGTCAAGAGTCTTGGACTTGCCCAGACGCACGTTGTGCTCTCTGTAAATTTGACAGAAATGTGTTCCAATCCGCCTCTGTGGTGAATTCGTTGGCCTCGTCCAGCTTCCCTGCCCACCGCACTGCCCTGTCGTAACATCGAAGCGCGTCTTTTGATGTCGGTCCATCCCGTTTCTCGTAGAGGACACCCAAGAGATTCCAGGCTTCAGCAGAAGTGCGCCTTGCGTCGCGATATAGCCTTGAGGCTACATCGCTCATGCAACGGGACGATTTGTACACTGAAAGGATTTTGTCGTTATCTGAAGGAATTTGTAATTGGATTGGCGTATCTGGTGATGCTTGCAAAGATAAACCCGACAACGCGCGGGCGACACGTTCTGAGGATTCTGCAGCTGATGCTAACCATTGGATGGAAGCGATTGGAGACCTTTTTTGGGCGTGAAGGACTTCTGCAAGGTGAATGGAGAGGAGCGATGACCGTTGAAGGATGAATAGTGAGTGCAGGGCTTGTGGCGGGCTTGCTGTGGCTAGGCTCTGAGGGGTTGGTATCGATCGGAGGAAATTAAGGGAAGCTTCTTCGAAAGCCTCCGCCTCAGATAGTTTTCCGGACTGGGCGTAGTGCACCGAGACAGAAACAAGAGTAGATGCAATGATCCTTTGGGCCCACGGAGAAGCGGGAAGGTGGGTTGGTTGTAGCAGTGGGCCTATTTCTGGTCGTCCTTGGCATAACTTTATTGCGGTCTTCCACCATTGTCTCGCCTTCTGGTCATCGTGGAGGCGTGAACTAATATCCCCCATCTTCGAAGCAATCCTGGCTGAAGGAAGGCCTTGCCCTGAGTAACCTTCCCAGGCTTGTTGAAAGTATTCCAATGATGTCAAAAGATATTTGCTTCCCAGCCGTTCGAGGAGCGATGCGTATCGGTTTGAGAGCTCTGGTGACGTGAGTGGATGAACGTTGCTGGTACTAGCCCTAGACTTTGCAGCCACAAGGGCGATTTTCAGATAGCCCAACGTTTGTGTGAGTTGCATATCCACGCCTGTTTCTTCGGGCTGTCCCAACTTGGTTGCGTGGAGCTCGGGAGGACCAATGCCCCAGTTGCGCGCCATCCAGGCAGCACGAAGTGCATGCCGACCAATATAACCAAGACCCGGGTCCGTCCCACCGACTAGCGGGTCTCCATTCCAGTTCTCTTCCGACATATCCCATTGAAACTTGCGGACTTCGTCATCTGTTTCAGGCTTCAAAGCGACATGTTCGACATATTGGTGGGTCGCCTCGTATCCGGTATAAACAGTAATACCGAGGGCGAGTAGGCCTATGGCGGAGAACTTGAAGAAGCGCCCAGTCGCTTGTATTGCAGTCGCGGCGTGACCTGAGATTGTCTCTTGAATCACTCCGGCATTCCCTGATGACTCGGGTGGTTTTGTCGAAAAAGATCTTTGTAAACGAGGACGAACCGTCGAGCTTGATGCTGAGAAACGAGAAGCAAGAGAATGAGTACGTTTTGACAGCATCTTCGAGGCGGTTTGCTCAGAATTTCCCAAAAGACATGGGAGAAGGTAGCAGAAATTGGATCTTCAAGGCTTCCCGATATGTTCGGTTCCAACTCAATGGTAACGCATGGCATGACCTGACAGGAATCATATGAGTCAGCAATCATAAATCAAAGTCCGTGCCTTTCTAGGCGCCACGACCTAATACTTACCCATATCACCGCAATCCCGACCGCCATGACTATTCGAGCGCTGGTTGTGATCTGACGAGAGTGAGTCTTCAGCGCAGTTGACTTCCTTCAGGTGCTCTGAAATCCATTATGCTCTATTCAGGTCGCGAGGGCTACATATTATATTGTGCAACAGATCTCAGGATCTGCAAGTATTGCAACCGCCAGCGGCGCCCCGAAGAATGGAAGAATACACAGAGGCTGTTCCCGATCTCCGCCATCTAAATCTTGATGAACAGCCCATGCCGTGGTCCGTGTGCTACCGGACAATTTACACCTCATTACAAAAGGACTATTCGGCCGCTCAGACAGCGACAGAACCGTTGGGCGCTCTCGGAACCAGTGTCTGTCTTATTTAACACCCCAGACACAATGACAGGTTCTCTTGCACCCTCCCCTGTGCTACATCATAATGCTGCTCGCTACCCTTTGGCCCGCCGTTCTTGGGGCCTTTGTAGCCTTAGCGTCCGCCAAGCAAGCTACTCGTACCACAGTGGCTAAGAGGCAGGGTCCAGAGGACATTCGATTTGTCACGACAGAGAATGGCCGCTTTACTGTCAACGGGGGGTAAGTCGCCCTTGTCGTGTCCCCCCCGTCTACTTCTTCTTATCAGATCAATTTAGCCCTCTCAACTTCGTTGGGACCAATGCCTACTGGCTTCACACTTTGAATACCGACGATGACATTGACTACACATTGGGCAACATCAGCCGTGCTGGGATCAAGGTGGTCCGTACCTGGGCTTTCAACGGTGCGTTCCCTATCGATTTTCATCTGCGTATCTTTTTACTCAGTAATGTGGTGACAGACGTGACCTCCATTCCCGAAGACGGCGTCTGGTTCCAGCTCCTTGCCAACGATGGCATCCAGATCAACGAGGGACCCAATGGCCTTCAAAAGCTGGACAAAGTAGTCGAGCTTGCTGAAAAACATGGTGTCTTCTTGCTTTTGGCTCTTACCAACAATTGGAATCCGGATCCCCTTGTTGATGACATCAATATCGGTGCTGGGCCTGTTCGACGTACAGACATCAAGCTCAGAAATAACGACAAACCGCCAAGAAATTTCCTCAGCAATGATTATGGTGAGGCCTTTTCCCTCGACTTCCAGCCAATTTGCTTATTCTCGCTCCAGGTGGAATGGATACATATGTACGGCACTTCGGATTGAAGGACCACGAGGAGTTCTACACGAACGAAAAGGTCATCAATGCGTTTAAGAACTATACTGCCACCCTTGTCAAACGTTATGCAAACAGTCCCGCAATCTTCGGATGGTATGTTGATAACTTCGTTCTCAGCTTCAACTGTCGTTCTCGTCCTTACATTTATGTAGGGAGTTGGCCAATGATGCGAGGTGCAACTCGACGCTCGCTGCTTCATCGTGTAACCCCAAGATCGTGACGAAGTGGCACTCAGAAATCGCTCAGCATGTCGGCGCCAATGATCCCAACCATCTCGTTGCTTCTGGGTATGCAACAATGTTTTAATACAAAGAAATTTGTTCTGACCGCTTTCATAGTGCTGGAGGTCAACTTTGCATTGAATGTCCGAAACTTTTCCCGATCCCTCCTCCTCCTCCTCCGCCAGCTCCTTCCCCAGCCCCTGGACTTCGCCGAAGGTCGGCTTCTCGAGGTTTCTTCACTAAGGCTGAAATTATTCAACGCCGCGCTCAGCTTCGCAAGAGAAATCGTCTTGCGAAGAGGAAGAGCAAACCCAGTGGCGGTGTTCGCATCCGCGGTAGATGGAACGCAGCTCGTATGTGATGTCTTTCCCTTCGATTAATCTTCGCTCACGATCCTTCAGCTGCCAGACGCCAAGAAGACATCAATGAGCTAGGTTCTCAGCTCGATGGTTCCTTCGGCGTTGACAGCGAGGACATTCTGAATATTCCTCAAATCGGGTTTGGGTCTTTCCAGTTGTTCCCTGACCAGAACCCTTATGGAGCAGATGACCCTGACCTGACTCCCCTTGAAAATCTTATCCAGAAGGGCGATGAATGGATCAGGCTACATGCCGAGGCATCTGACAGGTACGACATATTTTCGGTACCACAAGGGCCGTACTCAATCTTAACTAGGTTCAATAAACCCACTGCTCTAAATGGATTTGGGGTTGTCACCAACGATCATGCACCCGATTTTGTACCCTTCAACAGCACAGAAGCACCTTTCGCATCGGACAGTGCGTTTGCTCCTGATCTTTCCATTCTGTGATATCTGAAACCCGTTGAATTAGGTGGAGGCACGCCCGAAGTCCAGCCTTTCGGTCTGACTGCGACTGAACGTGATGAGGCGTATAGTGCTTGGCTCAACAGTAGGTACAACCATCGACTGTTGTGGCGCCTGAACTGACTGTGACAACTAGCCGGCGCTTCCACTGGCCTTACGAGCATGATACAGTACCAATGGGGGCAACAAGGACTGTCCGTTCAACCTGGCTCAACAGTCTCTGAAGCTTCAGGCAGCGTAGGTGTGGGTGAAGATGACGGCGTACTTGGAGTCTCTCCCAACGACGGTTACTCCGCGAATGGCGTTGGGTAGGTACTTTGCAATACATACTGTACACATTGCTAACTTTCCGTGTAGACAAGAATCGCTGCTCGCTACTCTTGAAGAGGGAGTGCAGAACTTTGCGGCAGATACCCGCCGACGACGATAGTGAACCACGCAACAACTACGAAACCTATAACACACCTACCCGCCTCTACCTTACGCCCTCGATACGACTTGGCTCTTTTATTTAAATGGACACTTCCTAGCGACCAGAACACTTCACCGATACATAGCTTTCATGTTTATTATGCTTTTACGAAACCTGTTCAAACCGTAATGATACACCCTTTGGATTCTGGAAACTTGAAAGTGGCCGCGGCATTCGATGCTTGCTTTTGCCCACGGCCCGGCCGATGCGACCAGCAACACTTAACTAGATAATTAGCGACCAACCCTGTACTACTACTCTCATGCTCTAAAGAATAACATATCTCCCCATGTCATATTTCACCAAATTTCTTCGTTCAAGCTCGCAACCTCCTCCGAAGACAATCGTTGATCACGTTCAAGAGTTTCAGAAGTCATGGAATAGCGTCAAGGTTTGTGAACTTCATTCAGAGACGACCAAAGTTCGTGATTCGAGTCTGCCCTATCCACAGAGTACCCTGCTTGAGCCAGATGAAAGACAGCTCGCAAAAGGGATCAAGACAACAGACGTGCCAGCTCAGATTCAGTCGATGGTGGATGCGCTGGTCTCTGAGTCGACAAGAGTTGAAAGGGGGTGAGTCCTAGGTTCCACTCGACGTTTCGTGTATAATCCAATCGACTACGAAGGGAAACTGGAGAATGTATGGAATACTTGCTCAAGAACGGTCGGTCTGTTTGGCGATTGCACACGAGCCGTTCTTGATCGCTTCTAGACGTTCTGGGTACCCTCGTTCGCTTGAGTGAGGCCGATCGGCCCTCCGGAATTCAAGCAGAAGTGTTGCGCGCCGTACAGAATATGGTCGTGCTTTTGGATGACCAGTTCCTTGTGCACTCAGCTGTACATAGGGCAGTACTTCGACTCCTCCGTACCTGTGTTGGTGACGATATTCAAGAGCAAATGGATGGTCGCAAGGTCATGGGGGCTGCAGGGAGCTCGAATAAGACGTCGCCGTCAGAACATGAAGAAGATCGTGAGTGGCATGTAATCCTACTTCATGAACCTCTTGCACTGAACAATGTTTACTATCAGTTGTCAACCTTCTTTGCATCCTCTGCAGTCGCATCTTGACATATCGGGAACTTCTCATGATATTCTTCCATGACAAACATTGGTATCGCTCGGAGCCTTTGTTCTCCGTGGAAGAAGAGGACGAGGACGAGGACGAAGAAGAAGACGATCATACGCAGGACTCACGTTCGCCATCACCTGCACTCTCACAAGCAACAATTACAAGCCCGAAGCCCTTTGCAGCGCAGAAGAAGACGGAATACGAGTTCCTACTGTTCAACTATCTGCTGCGCTTTGTGCATAGAGAAGGTCAAATTGGGGAGTTTGCACGCGCCGGCCTGCTCTTCCTCATCGACGTTGCAATGTACCCCGGAGACGCCGGCATCCCACCCCCTACCAACGATGGCAGTTCTGAAGATACACGAACAGACCCTATCGACGATGCAGCATTAGCTTTGGCAGAATACATTCTGGACGGGGACTTCTGCGAGGTGTTGGGCGCCGGCCTAAATGCCGTGTATTCTCTGCTCCCTAGGAAACTCGGTTTCTTCCCTCAAGTCCCTCATGATAACGCCAATGCCAGTGTCATGACGATTGGTAGCTCTGGTCTCGAGGATGAAGACGAGAAGGAGAAGATTTTAGCAATCAGAGACCAGAACCGAGCCATGGGAGTCGAAGATGCTCAAAACCAGGATGTTAAGGCACGATTGGACCACTTTCTGAAGCTTCTCGAGTTCCTTCAAGACGTTGTAAGAAAGAATGTCGAGCATGAAGGCGTGAACACGTCATCTCTGGGTGCCAGGATCGTTCAAGCGATTCTGGATGCCGTACGGCGCACTTTCCTTGAAAATGTGTTCTACCCATCTCTCCTCGAATGCTCCGACGCAGATGGAAGCGCAGTCGCAGTGATGTCCTACATTGAAATCATAGTTCGAACCCTTCGACCGGGCCCGCTTCTCGACCTGATTGTCGAGTTCCTGGTATCCGAGGATAACGACACAACGGGTCAACAGTATCGTTCCCCTCACAAACCCACACCTCAAAAGTCACAGTCGAGCAAATCAGACAAACTACGGAGGCGGAAAAGTAGCGCCATGGTTTTGCTGGAAATGGAGGCTCCCGATTCCCGGAAGAAATCCGACTATTTCACTTCAACCGGCCGCTTTACCCTCCGCGACCTCTTGCTCGCAAATCTTAAATCTAAGAACCAGGCCACTGCTACCACTGCACTCCAACTGCTTAGCACATTGCTCATTCATCAAACTCATACGACCGTTGACCGGCTGCTCATGGTCGTCCCCGACCTCCAAGCCACTTCTTTTCCTCATCCAGGTCTCGTTCACGGTCTCGCCAATCTCAATCGCCATCTAGCAATACGCGACAGCAACGCCTCGTCCAACTCCTTTGACAAAGACTCCCACGTGTCAACGCAACCAATCGAACCTCTCTTCATTCAACCCCAGACAACCTACTCTACCCATGAACGAGAAATGGCCATGTACATGAACTTGATTTCCCGTATGGATCCCTCCCACGTCAGCGAGGGCTTCAGCACGGGTTACGAACACTATCTCCACGACGCGTTGCTCTCCATACAGAGCCAACCCCTGTATCGCGCAGTGGATGACTTCGGATTTGACGAAGCAAACCAGAGCTACAAACATAGGTTGAACGCAAACGACGCCATCTTGTCGCATCTTTTAGAACACACCCGAACCTTCTTTTCCAACACCCCAGATTTCAATGTTGCCCTGACCGGTGTGTTCGCGACGCTGGCAGTTAACCCATACCGCTCTCTAGCAGGTTGGTTGACCTTTGCCCATAGCGACATCGACTTCGTTCAATCTTTCCGCTCACCGCGGGAATTTAGCAACGACGGAGACGATAGATCGATAGATTTCGAGATAAACGAGAAGCTAGCTACCGAGACCAACACGTTACCCGCGGCAAGGATGGACGAGCATTCAAGACCAGTGGTCTACACCGTTTTGCACAGTTTGATTAACCAGCTGGAACGTTACAGGCAACAGGTGAACGACTTTGACCGATACCTCAGGGAAAGACGGCACGGGCTGTTGTTTTCGGAGAAGCTAACCGATGCTCTCGAAATCATGTTGGACGAGGAGTTGACTCCTCAAGTCATTTCTCAAGAAGTCACAAATCCAAAGCCAAAATCAAGACCGTCAGCGACTTCGGCCATTGCCTCCTTCCTTACCCCAAGGAAGTCAAGGCCTAAAGCAACCCTTGCCGAACCTGTGACGCCACAAAGGGATCCACAGAACAAATTTATGTCTCCCAGACCATTCGGCAGCCATTACCACGAAACTGGTTCCGTCGTACTGGAGCCTTTCATTGCCCCTGTCCCATTTACTGCTCTGTGGACGCCATCGAAGCAGGTCAACTGGAATACTGTGGAAGAGGATGTCTTTGGTCCGACCTCTTGGTCAGCGAACTCGTCATTCTCCTCTGATGTTGACGAGGAAGAGGAGAATGATGCTCCGAGCGTTCCGACCACAGTAACTCTTTCCCAATTGCTTGACAACGTTGTGATACTAGAAGAGAGTATAAAGGAGCTGGTGGCCATCATTCACGCTCGCCGGAGCCTTGGAATCGACGCAATTCGTTATGTTTAGATTTGTAGTACTTATTAGTACCCGTGCAACAGTGCTCTCGCATGCCATTGAAAAATATTGAAATCGAGGTGGTATACATTGGGGAGAACCAGTGTCCAAAGGAGGACAGTGAAATGCAGATAAATACGGTGGACCAGCGAGTAGATTGCTACTTTGCCTTCCTTGACTTAGCCTTGGGTTTGCTACTCCCGCTGCTGGATTTGTTCGCCGCTAGTTTCTCCTGCATTCGAGTAAATTCCTCCTCGGGAATATCGGGTGGGGGAGGGATACCCGTAGAACGCTGCCTCTTTGCAGGAATCTCCTCCTCGTCTCCGGGAGAAGACCTCTTCTTCCCTTTGCCCTTGCCTTTCGACGGAGCATATTTCTCAGCAAGGCCGTCAAAGAAACTGTCCATATTCTTTGCCCGCTTCTTCAAAATCAAGGCTTGTAGCGCTGATATGTCTTCCTCGTCTTCTGCACCTTTTGGAGCCGACTTGCCCTTTCCACTGGACTTCGAGCGTTGGGCAGGCTTTCCGTTCCCGTAGAACTCTTCCCAAACCCCCAACTCGCGAGCCAGTTCCTCCGCTTCCTTGGCTTCCTTCTCTCCCTCCTGCTTGCGGGCAAGCCTTGATTTCTCATCCTTGACGCTCTTCTTCCACGTGGAGTTCGTCACCAGTTCCCCTTTTGATATCAACGAGGAAATGGTCATCACAAAGCGTGCCTCGTCTTCGTGCGTAGAGTGAGGAATATAAGTCATGATTTCCGCAATTGAACCAGTTGTTTCAAGATACGCGGTTTTCAAGTCCTCGATCTCCTCCGCGGATCCTATTAAAGGCAACATGAGCCAAGAGCAGCCTCCAACGCGTAAAGGCAGCGTACCTTGGTATTCCTTTTTGAGCTCGTCCAATTTGCCCCGTGTGACGCGCTCGAAAAGCTCTTCAAAGTACGCTTCCCATCCGTCTTCTCCAGCACCCAAATCGAACCCTTCGTCCGTCTTCCCGGTCTTATCGTACCGAGCTTTCCGTTTCTCATCGCTGAGCACCGCGTATGCAAATCCTATTTGCTGAAATTGTGTGGAAGCTTCGGCTTTCGCCTCCTCAGTAGCTGTGGCGTGCTTGTCTGGGTGGTAGACAAGTGCATGGCGGCGGTAGGATTTTTTGATTGCCTCCAACGTCGCGTCGCGTTCGAGTTTCAGGACCGCATAGAGGTCGACAGCCCCTTGTCCAGGGAAGAACTGGGATATAGGGTCGTTGTCGTCCATGATAAAGTATGGGAGTAGTGAGCGTATAATCCGAGTCCAGGTTTCATGGGAACCAAGGCTTTACATCACGTGTCACGCGTTGATACCATCATCACACAGCCACCGTCGTTAACGCGTTACAGAAGATGCCGAAAATACATTTTTCTAAGCTGAAATATAGCTTGCTATCAACCTTTCCAACTGTTGCCCGTGAACGTTCAACCCGCTCGTCCATGCGCTGAATGCAAGAACCGCAGACGGTACACCACATGAGATCCCAGCCAGAACCTGCGGCCACGTATGGTAGCCCATTTGGATGCGGGAGACAATTATTGAGACTGCCCAAGGGACGATGATCAACACGGGCAGCCAACGGTCCGATTCTCGTAGAGGAAGAGAGGGGTGTATAGGAAGATATAAGCTGGCTAGGACCCCGTAAATGCACTGGAATGTGGCGACGGCGGAGTGGGTACTGGGCATCCTGGAAGGAGTTAACATCCAACCCAAGCTTAGTTTCCAGTGTAATCGTACTCACCCGTAACTCTTCTTCACTCTCCTTGCCATCACCAACTCCGCTGCTGGCCGAGCCTGGCGCACCACGAGCTTTAGCCCCTTTGCGACCATGGCACAAGCGACAGAACTCAAAGCAAAATAGGCCATCCCTGCAGACCGGGTGTACAGAACGAAAGCCGCGACAGTTGCAGTCACCACTATGTTGGACTACTCGAAAAAAGTCATCGAATGTTCGCAGCAATATTGCAATCTCTTACCCTATCCAACAGAACAAGGCATAACTGGCCCACTGCCCGAAGTATGGGCATGACAAGCGCTGCAACAACGAAGCCC
The DNA here is from genome assembly GCA_004369085.1 of Coprinopsis marcescibilis. Taxonomy (NCBI): domain Eukaryota; kingdom Fungi; phylum Basidiomycota; class Agaricomycetes; order Agaricales; family Psathyrellaceae; genus Coprinopsis; species Coprinopsis marcescibilis. The sequence goes on along the minus strand of ML210147.1, from coordinate 338,189 downwards.
CTTGGAAAGCGTGGTGCCAAGGAGCTAGGACTTGACATTGATCCCGTGTTGGCATCAAACTCACAGATCCGGTTTGAGCAGCCTGAGCGCTGCTGGGCATTGCAATACTAACAATGCTGCATACCGGTGACCATGTTTTTGTCATCCAACTTTCACAAGTTTCATCTTTTACGCATCCCCGAGGTCAGGGGTGAATTGGCCTGCTAGAAGTCGAACACCGCGGAATGAATGATTCACGGAACAAGTGTCATTCCAAATGTAGGTATAGATGGGGTAGTACATGGACTCGAAATCGAAAGCATTGACCAACAAAAACGTCCGAAAGAATGCTGCAATGCGCAATGTTCTGTTAGAGTAGGAAGTCATAATAATTAAATAGTGTTACACGGGAATAATGTACCATTCAGGTCACTGGGCCTTGTCAACTGCCAAGAAACCAAAGGAGATAGGGACATGAGGGTGTCTATTCGATAGACAATCTGGGTGCCAGAAGCACCCCACTTTCCAGGCCGGATCCCTTTTCTTTGTCGTCGCCTTTTGGTGGTTGCTGTTGACGAGGGGCGATTACTATGCATGGGGTTAGTGGACGCACAGGATCGGCACAGGGTTATGGGACTTACCGGACGTCTTCGAGGCTTGCAGTCCCTGGTCGAAGTCGGAGAAACATCGCAGCCCGATGACGAAGGTAGCGAACAGCAAGAGGAATGCGATGATCGCTATGTTCAGCATTAGTATCACAGCTTGGGTTGCAAGGCAACATAGGACATACTGAAGATCGTCAGAGATACCCTCGTTGTTGCATAAACGGCCGCGTTTTCTGGTTGATAGAATCGGACCAACTTGTACACTTGAAAGACGGGAACAATTAGTTGATCTTGCAAAGGGAAGTTCGCTCATGGTAACACTTACAGACTACAAAAAAACGTTAGTAACATGCACAATTAGCAAAGGGTCCGAACATGTACTCACAGTAGCTTTGGGCAGCCAACATCAGAATTAGCGAGATTGTCATGATGCTAAAAATAAAGAATGTCAGAAATCAAAGAAAGCACCTGCTGACCGAGCTGCACCCACACTTTGATTTCTCGCTGAAGAGCGAATCCGCAGAGAACCAGCAACGCCAAAACAACAGGGATTGCTGCAATTGTGACACCAAATTCAGCTGACTGTGTTTGCAAAACTAGAATGATCAACTGGGATAATCAATGTGTCAGCCGCATCTGTTAGGAATAGGAAGGAGAACCTGTAGGCACCTGCATGGTAACGCCGGTAAAGAATAAGAAGTCGAACTTGAGAAGACAGATCATGATCTGGTAGTATTGATACATCGCTATGGGGGGACGCTTCAGGATAGTACGGAAGAACGATGTGAAGCGGCCTACTCTTCATCTTTGGGTTTGCACCGACAACATGGAAAATAGCCCATCTTTTCAACAACGTCAAAACAATACAATGGAGATGTATATGGCAATGCGTACCCAAACTCAGAGTACAGCTCCTTGAAAAACCAGGCCAAGATTGGCAACGATGCTCCAATAATGCATGGGACGACAATGAGGAACGGCTTGATTGCGGCGTTGAGCGTCCCAGGACCGTCGCAATGCTAAAACGATCATTCAGCGTCAACCCAAAGGCGAGAAAGTGCTGCAACGAACGATGGGGCTGAATTGCTCGGCGCATTGTTCAGCACTAAACCACACGATGGCCACCCTGGTCTGGTCGATCTGGACGGCAGCAAAGATCATCATTGCAAGATGGAACCCTATAGATGTGGCGGTTGGATAAAGCCATGAGGTCCAGGTCGCAATACTCACATAGAAGCCCAAAGAGCTGAATGATGTTGCGGGAGCGGAGACCGTCGAATGCCATATACGTTTGGAAAATTCTAAGAGATTGGTCAGGTCGACAATGCAGTGCTGTACGCTTGCTACCCACTCTGCCAACATGAAAAGCCCGAGATAACAAGGTAAGGTCTAGAAAAAAGGTTAAAAGCAATGCAAACCTAGCGAGAGTGAGTTTCGTACCTTGTACTTTGGTGATAGGTCAATCCTTGCCCTGTCTTCGACCTGCAAAGGCTTTGAGTCTTTGTGATGCAACGAGCGCTTAGAAAGAACCAACCATCCCAAACACGACCCCAATCATTACAAGAACTATGATAGCCTCTGTATTTGAATTTAGTGCGAGCGTACGGTGTGAGCGATCAACAATGCGACTGACGAATGATAACTGTGGAAACGAGGCCCTATAGTTAGAACGCGCCCAGTCTATGGGAGAGCACTGAATGGTACGAACTGGTGAACAGAAACCCCTTCTGGGCCCTGGTTCCCAAGAACCGCTCGATAGCCATGGTTTAGATGGACGAGGTGGAGGATAGGAAAGGGGGATGTGACAGTTGGCAATGAAAGACGGTGCAGTGCTATTGAAGCCTGACAGTGTGTGTGCACTCCCCTGATCTCGAGCCTTCTCACGCCAGGTGTGATGGTCTGCGTGGGCTATATAATATTTATGTAACAAGGCAGTCACAGGCAATCCCACTTGGTACTGCATATCGGTAGCGCCCGCCCTCCCTGGTGAATACAAGAGTGCACACAGTTCACTGGGTATAGCCCCCATTGTGTTTCAAGTCAGATCCGTACAGAGTCAACATTTTAAATCAAAATTCAGCGCCCATCTTAATGCTTTCTAAGACCGCAAGAGCTACTTGCTCTTCCTCCTGCCACAGAGTTCTAACGCAACCTTTTACATATTCCGACCACCCCGACGCGTCTGCCAATTGTTGAGCAAAAACGTTTTCTAGATGGCCAATTTGGGAACCAGCAGCGCCCGCTATTCCCCGGCATATTCGCTCCAACGTCCGTCGACAACGTGTCTCGTTGGATTTAGAGATGGCATCCCTGCTGCCGTTAGCAGCCTCTCGCCAGGTGTTCAACCTTTCATCGCGGTCGTCTACATCCGAGATATCCGAGACCGGCGAAGGAAAGCTATCAAGCAACCGCAGTGCCGTGGTCAGACGATAATCTGGATGTGCAGGTGCTGGTGAAACGTGTAGCGTCCAATTTCTGTAAGGCTATGTATCAGTTTCCATGAATTCAGTGCTGGTCGCGTTTCCCCATACCCCCAGTACCCTTCCTCCTCGAGTACAGTCTTCAACCATTGCCCCATCGCACCTCGGTCCATGAAAAGAGCTTCGACCACGGGAGAAATGTCAATGTCCCCGAATCCTGACGATTCAAGCCGAGTCCGAGGGTTGACGAAGCCATATTCGACGAATAGGAACTGGTTGGTATGATGGCCATATCTCAAGAATAGTTCATCTCCTTCCTTGACGGCACTATCAGGTGGTGACAGAAGGGTGAAATCATCTCCATGATCCTTTCCTCGCGGTGGGGCCACATTCCACACTTCGGATCTCGTCGATTTAGGCCACGTTGTTGGGTGAACTGCAGAATGGTTTGCAAAGTCGAGAATAGGGCACAGTGTCAGGTTGTTCGGGTCAGACCGATTTTGCTTGACACGGTAGTAGATGCAACGCGTATTCACTATAGAGAGATGAGTTAGCAGACAACAACGAGCGTCATTACGCACCGTTCAGCCATGCCCACAGAAAATCCCAGATACTTTTGATAGGACCAGTTCCGTCCGATACCCTGGGGTTGGTAGCAGACGCACAGACACCCAGATTCTCGGTCTATAATTGCGTCCCAGCTGAGAATCTTTGTAGATGTAGAAGCTTCTTTACGAACCAGATAATCATGGACGCGCTTCCAGTCGGCGTGGAAGGCTTTTGAGGCCCGTTCCAGGTCTTGAGAAACAGACGGGGTAAGCAAAGATAGGAATGTGGCTTCTGCGCCGCCGTTGATTTCTCCTTCCGACGAGAATGCCTGCTTGACATGCCATGTGAGTGGATGAGCGTCAAAATCTTCAGGAAGGATCGCGATGTAGGGTCCAAAGAGTGGGTCACACTTTGATGTTCCCGAGCTCGGACGGTGCAAAAAGAGGTGGAGAGCGATGATCTGGGTATTCGTGAGGCCCGGTTTGGTTTTGGGATAATGCTTTCTGAGGGTAATCGAGTTCAGCAGAGCAATACCAGGAACGGTAAACAAAGGGGTCGAGGGCGGAATGTCTTGCAAAGCATACATCCCATAGCCAGATTCTACGATTTTAGATTCTGGTCAACTAATGGTTAATCTCTTCGCTAATTCGCTGCGGACCATCTTGAGATTTTCGGGGTTGTACACGAGTTTCGGAGATATTAGCCCCATGAGCTTCGAGCCAAGCAAGTAGGGGTAGCCAACCGGGGTGCATTTGAGGTAGATTGCTGCAAAGATCAGAGTTCCAGTTGCCTCATATCACATATCGATCGCGCATCAATCGCGAACTGTATGCCATCCGGCCACATAAATACATGTCCTGCCATTACACTACTACACTACCTTTTATTCCTCAAACCCCACCACCATCATGTCCGTTTTTAATGCAACCCGCCTCCTCAACAAGACCGTCATCGTTACTGGCGCTAGCAGTGGCATTGGTGCTGTAAGTCCCCTATCTCTCACAAGCGCCGAATACTCTACTCACCGATCGTCCCAACCCCCAGGCCACAGCCGTTCTGTTCGCCAAGGTAGAGCACCATCGATGGCAGCAGACCACATCCATCTAACATCTCCTAGGGCGGGGCGAACGTGATACTTCTCGCAAGACGCGCAGATGCACTTGCCAAGGTCAAAGAGCAGTGTGTCCAGGCACATCAAGCATCGGGTTTGAAGGAAGGCGGTCAATTCGCTACTGTGTCGCTGGACGTATCAGATAAGACCCAGATCGCATCGCTCTGGGACAAAATTCCTGCAGAACTGCGCAACGTCGACATTCTCGGTAAGTACAACATGCTGACCACTGAAGTCAATGACATCCTAATCGCCACTCGACAGTGAACAACGCTGGCTTTGTCTTTGGTACGGAGCACGTAGGAGACATCAAGGAAGATGACATCGAGGCTATGTTCAAGACGAACGTATTTGGATTGATTGGCTTGACTCAACTGTTGGTGAAAGGTTTGTGTTCCAACGAATCTTGCTTCGAAAGGCGCTGATACCCCTTCAGAATTCAAGCAAAAGAACGCTGGCCATGTCATCAACCTCGGCTCTATCGCTGGCCGTGAGCCTTACGCCGGTGGTAGCATCTATACCGCCACCAAGCACGCAGTGAATGCATTCACTGGCTCATTGCTTCGAGAACTCGTCAGCACCCCGATCCGCGTCACAGAGATTCAACCAGGTGAGTACATTACAACACAATCCTTTACGGGTACCCAACCAATGGTTGATAGGAATGGTCGAAACCGAGTTCTCGATCGTGCGATTCCGAGGAGACGAATCAGCAGCAAAGAAGGTCTATCAGGGCATGCAACCATGTAAGTCACGAATGCTCTCGCAGAAGCGGTCGATGGCTGATGATCGACGCAGTGGTCGCAGAAGACATCGCAGAGGAGATCGTCTGGGCAGCTTCACGTCCGCCACATGTGAATATCGCAGAGAGTCTAATCTTCCCTGTCAACCAAGCGAGCGCAGGAATCAAATACCAGGGCAGCAAGTAGAGTTGGTTGACCATACTGATGTGCATTATAAAACCTAATCATGAAGGAAAGCAAAATAAATCGACAGGAATGCTGAAAATATCATTAAATCTTCGAAAATCATACGAAGTCGCCACAAAAGCGCGTTCAGTCAAGCCAATAATCATGACTTGGGTTTCTTGCTTCTTGATCGAGTAACCTTTGCTGGTGGCTCCTCTGGCTCTGGAACAGGTTCCGGCATGTCAGTGTCGTAGACAAATTTCTTGACAATCACGTTTTCTGCTTCCACCGAGACTTCAGCTGGCGGCAGATTCCCCAATGTATCCAACGGAAGCGCCTGTGGTCAAGATATCAATTTAACATCTCTCGCTGCGGAAAAACAAAAAGCTTACCTTTGCTGCTGGCGCTAAACAACCCTTCAATTGGGGGACGGCACCCTTTGGATATTGACGCGATCCGAGCTTCACTTCATCAAGGTAGACTGTCGTATACAACCCACGATCCCACTTGACCCTACGCTTCGGCTCCTCTCCAACCTCTTCGGGTCCATTCTCCGTTAATCTCATTCGTTTGAATGCGCGATGCGGAGTTTCGTAGTCTTCATCTTCCCCGGCCCCTCTTTGATGTCGCGGTTCGTCGTCCGAGCCATCGAGCGATCCAAACAGCTCATCATCGTCGCTAGATGGCTCCACATCGCTGGACCCTGGAACTTCTCCTCCACTCCTCCTCGCGTAACGCTTCGCACGCTCCATCCGCTTCCTCTCCTTATCCTCCTGCTCTCTCTGTGCAATTGTCTTGATCTTGACAGCCGGGCTTTCCGGTCTCGCCCCAGTCTTGCGAATGATCTCAGTCTCCAGCCTGACAGAAAGGTATGCCTGATTGAGCGTCGTATTGTTGGCAGTAAGGTTTTTCAGCGCGGTCGCGCTCATTTCAGAGAACGCATCAGTGAAGGTAAACCGGAAGGCCTGGGATGCAGCTTTCCTTCGTGATTGTGCAGGCCTCGGAATTTGCTCCCCACCAGAATCTGCCATTTGCGAGGCTTTTCGTAACCGACCCGTTCTACGCACACCTGTAGTCACCTCTACCCGCACATACGGTGGAAGGGTCTCTATTGGTGGTGTTTCATGCGGTGGGTCGATCCGTATAGTTGGGAGAGGTAGCCGTGGCTGAGCTGGCGGTGACGAATGGGCTACTGAGGTTTGGGTACTGGTCGACGGGGCCATCAAATGGGGTTGGGCTTCCTCCTGCATGGGAGAGCCGAGGGGCTGTGGTATCCCACTATCTTCACGTTGAATTTCCGCTTCCTGCGTCTGGTCCTGCGCTACTACAGATGTAGGCAGGGCTGGACGTACCAGAGCCCGCACTGGTGGCTCTCGTTTCCGCTGGGGCCGCGACCCAGAAGGTCCTACAGCATTCGGGGTAGTCGAAATCGACGCTTTGACTGCATCCGTAGATTTCGTAGTCGCAACTTTCGCAACAGAAGGTATTGAGCGCGCCACAGCGACTTTCTTGACTGTTGGGGCAACCTCTGTCCCGCGTTTCCTTTTGAGTGGCACAGGCTTTTCCAGCGAAAGAGGTTTCCTTGCTATCGTCCCCACTCGTGGAATAGCTGGTGCTTTCCCCTTGCCCTTATCGGAAGCAGGGGCAGCGGGAGGAGTCGGTAGAACAGTGCTTGGAATAACCTGGCAAGATATCATGTACTATTAACTATCTGACCAAGCGGCTGACATACCATTTTGTTTGTGCTGGGCTTAGACAAGTCAACCTTCCTCGCAACCACCGGTTTATCTGATGGAGGGTTGGTAGCAGTGTTGTTGGCCTTCGCTGCTGATGCAGGCCTGGCATAAGGCTTTGCGCCTATTCGAGGTATACGGCTTGTCGTTTGTTTCAGTGTAGATTTGGCTGGGCTTTGTTGTTGAGCAAATCCAGATCTCCCCGGGCGGGGATCTGTCTCGTTTTTGGGAGGCTGCGCAGCAATTGCAGATTTGTTTGGAAGAAGGGGAAATGGCAGCCGAACCAGTCGACCACCGGCAGTAGATTTCGTTGGAAGAGACGGTCCAGCCCTATCCGAGGACGGCGTTGGCTTGCCAGTATCCACACGGGGACCGCTCAGCACGCGTACCTCGTGTATGGGCTCTGGCTCCTTTGACTTGGCTCGTACTGGGCTGCCGAAGCGAAGGGCAGGCCTACTGGACGATGGTACAGCTGCGCTTTTGTCTGTGATTAGTACGCGTCTGGCCGGAGTCTGTGGGGCAGCCGATGTCTGCACTCGAGGGGTGTATCCTAATTGTGCCGCTTTGAGAGGCGATATCTGGCCTTTCTCGATAGCCTCCTCCATGGTAATTCTACGCGCCGGTGTCGCGTTAACGTTAGATTGCGGGTCGCCTTGCAAAGGTTTCGGTGTCACAGCTGGATGTACAAGAATGTTCGGGCGCTTTGGCGTAGATGGCGCGTTTTCAGGTGGCGCGGAAAACACCTTGAAATGGGGTCCGCTGGGTGCAAATGGATTGAATACTTTGGGGTCGTCCGCGGAGGTGCTTAGTTGTAATTCAGTTGGGTCGGTGAGGGTAGGGACAAGCTGGGACAGGATATTGGCAGTGTCTGGAGACAAAGACCGCACCTCCCTATTGAAGATCATAGGGCTCTTCGAGCGATTTCGTTCTTTTCCTCGCGGAGTTAATGGTTGAGAACTGAGTTGCTGAATGGTGACCGGTTTACCCTCGTCCTGCGAATCATCTACAACCTCTGCATCATCTGGCTGTTGTCTTCGGGGTTTCGAGGGACGTGAACCAGGTTGCAAATCTGCAGCAAGGAGGCCCGTGGGTTGCGACGATGTTGGCATGACACCTCTACGAGGTGATCTTCTTAGAGGAGGAGTTGATGCAAGAGAAGGTGTCAGCTCTCGGATCCCAGGAACACCTGCTGTTGTCTCTTGCTCGTCAAACGCTTTGGGTTTACTTTCTGATAATGCGTCAAATTCTTGCTGCATTGTTTCCGACTGCATCTCTATGGCATCGTGTTGCTCGGAATTGACATCAAGTGGGATGGTGGAATCGAAATCCAATAGTGCATCTATGGTCGACACGGTGGAGGAAACCACAGAAGTAGGTTGTTCTATCGGTGGGATGGATACATCCGTCCCCGAGTTCTCCGCCATATGATGAAAAGGGGCTTCAAGGCTACGAAATTCGAGTTCCTGAGGCGGGTTGTGCGAAACAATAAAAGGATCCAAATCCATTGGTGGTGGTTCTTGGGTGTTCTCTCCAACGGCGCCGTCCAGTCGGATTAAGATGTCTTCGCCAGCGCCAGCGTCAGCTGTCTGTTCTTTTACAATGGACTCTCGTTCTTCCGACGACTCTTTCGATGAGAGATTCAATTCCAAGGTAGCCGAGTCATCGAACCTGTTGGTCGGGGGTAATGGGCTCGGCGGCGGGGATGGGTTTGAAGTCGCGTGTGAGATACGTTCAGCGAGCATGAAGGAAGGGTCTGGTAGTTTTACAGATTAGCTAACGCGAAGACGAGAGGAAATAGCCGAACGGCGCACCATTTGGAATAAAATCCATGTTTTCGTCCTTCATCTCATCACCGCCTATATCATCATCATCATCATCATCATCATCATCCTCGTCCTCGCCCATTCCTTGTACGAGCTCCTCAGCCAAAAGAGCTTCGTCAGCGTCGTCCTCAACACGAGATGACTCCATTGTGGGCTGAATTTCAGAGTTGGCATTTGCAGGTGCCGAGCTGGGAGAGGCTTGGCCGGGATGTTCTGAGGGTGTTGAGTCGGGTATGGAGCTCATGCGGCGTTCTGGGGTCTTCAATGGGCCAAAGAATAATCTGGCTTTCTCCGTGTTGTACTGGTCATCGTCTTCAATTAGCTGTCGTGTGGGAGAGATTGGCAATGCGACTTCCATGCTGCTTGTTGGTGGTGCGAATTCGAAGCTCTAGAAGGTATAATGCTAGATGGGTATCATGTAGGAGCAAAACGTAAGAACCAATATACAGAACGGTTATAGGTACGATGAGGAGGAGGTCCAAGGTGGTTGTTTACCAAAAGACAGCAAGCAGACGACCGCGACAAACGAAACACGTTACGCACGTGACAGGATTTTCCGAGCCCCTAACTAAAAGTAACTTGGCTCTTCTTCTTTTACCACCCGTTGTGCGCGCCAGACTGCTCCTCTGCCTTTCTTGTAGGCAATTGGGAATACCTTGGACTACACTGGGAGAGAGCTCAATAGTACAGACACCATCGTTACCTCCGCAGAGCTGTGGCATTCTTGTGGATCATCGGACAATAAAGCCCTGGCTTCTCTGCTCCTAATCAGCCCGCGCCACTTGGTTGAAAGTTGCTGCATACACAGATAGAATGCTCCTCCAGCTCGAACACGAAGTGCTTTATCAACCTCGAGACTGCAATCATCCGTTGGCGCCGCACACACCGCCCACTTGCGATTGCGCCGGAGTCCCCAATGCCGCCGCACCCATGCTCCATTAGCCATATGGATATCCGAGTTTGCATAATCGCGAAGCATAAGCATAAGTAAGTGGGCATTTGGAGGGGCTGGCACTGCATGAGACTACTAACAATACTAGCTACTATCTTCTGCCACGCTCATCTAGCCCGTGTCGTATCTATTATTCGGATTAGTTGGTCGGCGTTAGATTAAAGATGTCCCGGTGTGGGCGTTGGGGCTGGCTGCTCCACCTCATGCGATGTCTTTGGCATGACAACGCTGTTCATGAAGCACCATAATTTCGGCTCAGACTGATTGCGTCTTTTCGCAGGGTGGAAGCTTTGTTCGAGCCGTACATAATATTAGGGGCAGCGGTGTTTCTCTCGCTGTAATGTTCTTCCCTACCCAGTACTCCCTTCCTTCATGTCTTCTCTCTCTTCGTTAACAAATTCGCCCAGGCGGCGAGTGTATTTCGTCTCACTGGCCATTGTGGTGAGGTGTATCCAATTCTCTGTCATTTCACTTCTCCTGAGCCAGTCCTAGATATTTTTTTCCGCTCTATTCACTCTCGGGCATGGCATCTTCCCTCAAGTTTCGTCGACTGTACCACGGCCGACGGTTCCAGATGAAATATTGCAATCCACGGAACAAGAAGCCCCCTACAGAGCCAACGCAACGTTCGTGATGTTGTGCAAAAATAGCGAACTCGACGGCGTCGTATCAAGTATAAGGAGAATGGAGGATAGATTCAACAAAGACTACGGATATCCTTGGGTTTTACTGAACGATCAGCCATTCGAAGAGGAGTTTAAAGAGTGCGCCACGCACAAAGGATTCATTATTCGTTTTAATCTAAAAATTTCGCCAGGCGGGTCGCCGTCCTCACCCGCGCAAATGTAACATTCGGTTATATTTCTCCAGAAATTTGGAATCAGCCGGATTTTATCGACGAGAAGAGAGCATCTGCAGCTAGGGCGGAACTTGCGGCTCAGGGAATTATCTACGCAGGTATGTGCATGTTCGTAAATTCTGCAATATTTACTTTTAATTATGTCGCTATGTTTAGACAGCGTTCCGTGCGTACCTTTTCATCCTACGGCTGCGTCACCAATGACGCTGACGAATAACAATCCTGATGTTCTATCATTGCTGGCAGTTACCGGAACATGTGTAGATTCAACTCTGGGGTGAGTTTGTCTACGATTTATGCACCCGATGCGCTCTCAATCGCGTCCAGTTTTTCTACCATCATGAGCTATTAAACCCCTATCGCTATTACTGGAGGTATGTATTCAATGCCTTCCGTTAGTTGCAAAAGTCACTTGAGCCGGGCTCAATTGGATCAAAACAGGGTCGAGTAAGTGCTTTGACATACTTCTTTGAGAATAAACCGTTTAAAGCCGCACAGACCGAGCGTCGACTACTTCTGCAATGTCAATTATGACCCTTTCGAATACATGGAAAAGAATAACAAAACCTACGGTTGGTAAATCTAATCTCTCTCAGGGACGGCTATTTATACCCTTTGTTGCACCAGGTTTCACAATATCTCTTCTCGAATGGCACCAGACCATCCCTACACTATGGAAAACTGTTCGAGGTAATTAAAATTCTCATCGCTAGAATTCTAACTGACCATTGTGATAGAATTCACAAAACAAAATCCGCAGTACCTTCACCCAGACAATGCCATGAATTTCGTTTCCAACGATAAAGGAGCCAATTATAACAATTGCCACTGTAGGTTTAACGATTTGTCTTTAAATTTGAGAGAAAAGTAGCGCTAACTTGCCGCAAGTTTGGAGCAATTTTGAAATAGCCGATATGGACTTTTGGAGAGGGGAAGCTTATTCCAAGTTCTTTGAATTCCTGGAATCAACGGGTGGCTTCTACTACGAGGTTCGTGATGCTTCTTAAATTCTTGGTGGAAGGAGCTAAGGCATTCTTGAAGCGGTGGGGTGATGCACCTGTTCACAGTATCGCGGTGTCCTTGTTTGCGCCCAAAGATAGTATACACTACTTTTACGACATCGGATATCGACATGATTCATTCCAGCACTGTCCTTCCGGGGATGTGTGGCAACAAGGACGCTGTTCATGCGACCCGAAGCACACCTTCAGTGAGTTCATCCTGCACCCTTGATATCGCTTCTGACTGCTGATGATTACATTGCAAGATACACATCGATCATCCTGCACACCCAAATTCCTCAGTTTAGCTGCGCAATAATGATGGTCATTTCGATGGCAACTCACCCCACTACGTACACCTCGCAAACTAATTATCTAATTTAATCTATGCGACACTCTAGAGATAATAATGACATTCAAACTCTTTGCAATGCTTTCTGGGCGTACAAGTCTGTATATGGCGCTCTGAACGTCTAGTTGTGGTATGTAAAACCATTCTCGGAACGGAAGCAAAGGTGCAATATATATCGGCGCCAGAACGACCGGGTACTGTTGTTGCCGTGCCGGAACAACAGAAACGGCTTGTGCTTCCGCCGCTTTTCGCACTTGATTTCAATTTTCGACGGACTATCGGAAAGTGACCAAACCCCCAATGGCTTCGATGTGTGCTAGTGCGTCTACCCATCAGAACTATAGTAAGTTGTTGGTTTAGTAGCTTTCACGAGGCGATGTAACCTGAATTCGTATATAGAAGCTTATTCCTATCAGGGCTGCATTACTCAGGGTTGACATTGGCCATCCCATATAACTCTCTCGCCAATTTTCCTTCTCAGCTATTCGGGTTTAACCTACTCTCTTGACTCGTTAAATGGGCTCGTTGCTGAGCGTTTTCGTTGTTTGCTTCATGGGTGCCGTCCTATCTGCAAAATCCTCCAGCCGGCGCAATGAACGCAACTACGACAACATCACACACTTCCCCCCCAACCCTTCCCTTTTACAAGTCAAAACCGAAAGCGGGGGCCATGAAACGATTTCACTGAAGACATTAATCGAATCGTACTGCCCGAGTCTTTTCCGGAAGTTTACACCACTCTGGTATCTGTTCAAGTAAGTCATTGTCTCGTTACCTCGGTTCAGAACCTTATCCGTACAACTAGTGGTCACCTCCAGACACTTTACTGTGTTTTTGGAAATTTTGCGAAGGATGATCCAATGACTTACTCTCGGTATGTCCTTTGTGGCGCCGCTCGCTTGTCAGTGCCCTGATTCCCAATCAAGGCGTTATATCCAAATGGCTGATGGCGGCACGATGTGAGCGAAGATTCTTCAAATTGAGCCAACTCTGAGTGAAGGGCTTGGACAGTGGACTCGACTTCGCACCAGTAAATCAGGATTCGTTGGCAGACGACACCCCAATCGTGGTTATTCAGCATGGTCTTACAGGCGGTAAGCGCGGACGCCAAATTTACTCAAGCTAATCGGAATCTTGACCTGAAACTATAGGATCGTATGAGCCGTACGTCCGAGCTATACTACATCGAGCCTGTGCTCCAGTCAGCGAAGGGGGTATGGGCTACCGGGCAGTGGTGATTAATTTCAGAGGATGTGAGCAACCTTTTCTCGTCCAGTGTATATGAAATTCATTCATTCTTTAGGTGCAGGAGTACCCGTTACAAGCCCACGTTTCTATTCCGCTGGCCATACCGATGATACGAGGCATGCTCTGGCGTATGTCTCCCATTTATATCCCAATGCTCACTTGCACGCTGTCGGCTTCTCCCTGGGCTCCAATGTCCTGACGAGGTACCTCGGTGAAGAAGGCGAAGATACGCGGCTCCATTCAACATGTGCCCTAGCATGCGTATGTCGCATTTCTTCTCTGTGATTCTATTTGCTGAAAATCTTCTAAAGCCGTGGAACCTCTTGCACAACAATCGCGGGTAAGCTCTATTATGCCTTCCCCGTGGCTTCCTTTTGAACGGACCTTCGCCGTTGCAGCCTTCTGGAATCTTTCCTCGGTACACATGTGTACTCGAAAGGGATGGGGGGCAATCTGTTGAATCTGCTTAAGAAGCACGCCCACGCTCTTATGGATGATCCATCGCACCACGTAGCCGTAGCAGCGCAGAAAGCCCTTGCGCTTAAAAGTCCGACTTTGGAACTGTTCGACGAAACGTTCACGAGAATCGCGGGAGGCCCTGAACCTCACTTCCCATTCAACAACGCCGATGATTACTACGTGTGGGGATCAAGTGATAAGATGGTGGAACATATCCGCGTCCCATTCCTTGCGATTAATGCCGATGATGACCCCGTCGTCCGGCGAGTGCCAATGGATGGCTGCGGGAATAAAAATGTCATCATGCAACTGACCAAGGGCGGTGGTCATCTCGGCTGGTTTGAAGCGGGAGAGGGTCGTGTCGAGAGATGGTCCACAAAGCCGGTGCTAGAATGGCTACAACTGATGGCAGAGAAAGTTGTTCAGAAACATAATTCTAGATGCCCGAAGCTGCGTATCGACGACGAGGGTTGGCTTCAAGAAGAGGGTCGGCCACGCATCCGCTTCAAAGAGCTCGTAGAACGACGGTGTATCGTGGAGGGTAATCGGGGGGCGGATATGGGTGTACTTCAGGGCCTGTAACCTGATACACTTAGTTGGGATGTAGACGCAATATATTCCTTTTTGACATGTTTTAATTCAATCGCTATCGCTGAATGTCAAGCCTTCTTCCTGCTCTTCGTCTTCGTGAATTCTATCGTATTGACTGACGTCGACAGATACTGTTCCCTCTTCGATTAGGCTTTCGTCGCCTTCGTCCAGGTTTCGGTTTCGTTCGAATAACTGACGACCTGGAAGAGAATCAGCAACGTTTGAATTGTCAAAAGCGGAATCTGTACCTGATAGTCTGGTCTGTGAGCGCTTATACTCCTCCCTCTCCTTGGGGGTCAGGCCCTTGAGCTTTTCTTCTTCCTCTTTGGCTCTCAATCGCGACATTTCCTCGTCGAACTTTGCTTTCCATGCGTTAAAGGATTCTGCGGTTACAGGAGTACCGCGCGTGCGGGCCTCTTCATCCTTCGCAAGTTGTCAGCGGTGCTGTTGGGGTAAGGGAAACGAGTAGGCGTACCTCCAGAATCTTGCGTTCCTTTTCCTGTTCAAGGCGCACTTTTTCGTTCTCGTTGGATCGCGCAAGCTTGGTCAGCTGTTCTCGCAGGTGGGCCACGAGCGTGAAGGTCATGGCCATCCCTACGTTTTCTTCCCCCTAGCTGATATCAGATCCAGACCACTGGAAATGAAGCGGACGATTTACAACTGAAACCAGATCCTTGGTCAACGATTCTAGATCCTTTTCGGAAATTTCTCCGTTCACCACTGATAGCTTCAAGTCTGGCAGTGCGTCAGGGTATGATTCGGGATAGTGCACCGAAAGCAGCAGCTTGACTGGAATTACACCTCAGATCGCATTTTATGGACAAGATAATGAGGCTTACTGTTGGGAGTCCCATCCAGTTCTTCATCTTGCTCGGCCTCTATTTGGATATCCGTATCAGATATTCCTTCGCTAGAGCTTCAGTTGAACGATCCTATTTCACTGATGGTCGATTACACGAACTCTGGAGCTCCGTTGGATAGATCGACTCCAAGACCTATAATTTGGGTGAGTGAGAGACTTCTAGCTGTAGATGAGGCTTTCAATGGACCTCCAGTTCCTCCAGGATTGCTTCAGAAGCCATCGTGGCTCAGTGAATGGCAAGGAATAAATTAAGAGTTGGGACACAGAAAGGCTTGGCATTCAATCAAGCTTCACGCTGTCCCGAAATGGAAGTTCAAATTTCGATCACGTGGATCGTACAGCAAGGCGCCCTGATTTCAAGAATCAAGGTGTCTCTTGAGCTCTCAACTCCGTGTCCTGTGGAATTGGCTTGAAATGCTCTTCTCATCGTGTACAGCGGCGCTGAGTCGCCGAGTCTTTGCCAGCGTAACCAGACCGTACAACTATCTACCTCGTTTTGTCCATTCCTATACTTCGGCAATCCCAGCAGTTGATAGAATGCAGGACTTGGCTGGCCGAATCTCCACAAGTGACGAGGCGAGATGGGCGCAACTAGACGCGACGAGGAAGACGGACGACGTCCCCCACGGACCTTACAAAGGTGCTTTTTCAGATGTCTTCTTCATAGCACCGTTTAACTCTTGTGACTAGGTCGAAGTGTCAGGGTACAAGCAGGTGCCGTCGGGGACGCGATACAGAGGTTGGACCAAATTCTTGCTCGGAACCAAGTTCGAAAGAGGCTTCGGCTAGCAGAGAGGCACGAGAAGAGGGGTAACAAACTGAGAAGACTGGCGAGCGAGCGGTGGAGAAAGCGGTTTGCGTTTGCGGTGCGTTTTCCTCATGCTTCTCACTTCCGAATTCCCAAATTGACCAAAACCCTGAGCAGGTCCGAGAAAAAGTACAGCTGGTGCATAAAATTCGCGATAGAGGAGCCTAGCTCTGCGTATTTCATATAGATATGATGTCAACGAAACCCCACAGTTCCGGAACTCAATTGAACAACCTCCACACCACCCTTTGCTCCGTCGACCCTGGGGTTGTCCGGCAATCTGGTACAAAATCTTCCTTCTCCAATGCGTTTCGCATCGGCTCTGAAACAGTTAACTGTCAAGTTGTACTTCATCGTTCGCCCAGTCAGGATGACCTGGCCCCCAGCTCAACTTTGAATCTCTGATCCATGACCTCGTCAATTACCTTCTCGGGTGTTTTAGCTCGCTCAGCAGGTTTAAAATGGCTCTCGGCGGACGTGGAAGCTCAGTAACTTACGTTCATTCGTCCAGAAGATGGATCGTCGTCCCCGAGTGTCCCCACCCAAGATCAACTTAAACCCGGAACATAACAAGGAAAAGTCAAGGGTTCAACCTCATCGGTGTTTTATCCAGAAATCAAGTATCAGCACGTTTCGATTGCCTTGCTACTAACAGCGTGGCTTAGTGGTGCATGGCGAAAAATGAGGCGACTCGAATTGGTTTTAAATGGGCAACTTCGTCAATCCAGGTTCCCCACATGAGTTGTCCGTCCCATTATCTTTCCTCTTCATCTCATTAGACTTTGTACTTTCTATATCCTGACAGCATGTGTCATAATGTGCGTGTTCTCCCCGAGGCTATTATAACTGACCGCTAATCTCTTTCAATCGCAATTGTCTAGATCATTGACGGTCGTTATCACACCTCCTGCTTTCACTTCGTCGAAATGGCGACCAAGTCGGTCGACTGTCTTCGCAACAACTGCTTGTTCAGCAGTAGACATACACATCCCATTGGTACGTTCTCAACTTTCTGCCAGTACTTTGATAGATAATTGAGTTGGTATAGGATGCAGGAACTCGGAATGCGTTCGTGTGATGAGTCACCCTGTCAAGAATCCCATCCGAGTCAGCCCAGCCAGCTGTCCCAACTGCATACACATCAAAAACATGGGTGGGACTGTACGCCCTCATCCCATGCCTCAACCTCAAGCTGCCAAGCAGTAACCAGTAACTCTCATTCTTCTTGACAACCGCCGGCGGTTAATTGTATCTCTTCTTGTGACTTGGTTAATTATCTATTGTCAATTTCGTAGTATGTGTACTGTGTCGGGCTGTATGTACTGTACTACTGTTGGGTACCTGGGTGTATTTGTGGGGCACTCTTTTGCTGTCATGCTTCGAGGTTTTACTTGGTAGTTTAGGTTTCTGGTTCTCTGGGGACTTGGGTATGACCTGTATGTACATGCCACCTTATGCATTATATGCCTATGCAATCTATTTCCCTCGAATTACAGCAGACTGATGGTAGTGATCGATGGCTGACAGCCTGAGCGAACTTGGGCGCGTTATTGTGACGAAAGAGGCAAGTAACCGTGGATACAAATCCTTCACTCGGTCTATTCTTCGTGCCCTTTGTCTCAAGAACCTGGTAACGAGCGCACAATGGCAGTGCTTCATATAAAAGGGTGCTTTCGAGATGCCAATTCCGCATCAACCCCCAACAGCACCTAGCTTTCCTTTACCATGTCATTCTTTCAGTCAAGATCTCGCGAAAGTATGCTGGATTTACGCAAATACATGCGGGAAACATGTTTGCCGCCACTTCTGCAGAAAGATGGCTCCATGCCGTGTACTTACGAAGCAGAGGGCATGGGATCCCTCTCAGTACGACCAGAGCCTACTCGAAGATTGGAATGCATGTATAACTCCAACAACGCGATTTTCGAGAAACTCGGTTCATGTATGTGATCCTAAATCTGTTCGAATGGTCAAGCTCACATATCCCAATCAGGGCTCGAGCAGACGATACCAGCCAAGCCCATTTTCACCAAGGAGCCCGACCCTGCGACTGGAGAATGTCTAACCATTCCTAACCAGGCTTCGAGAGGCTACAGCTTGAATCTCGAGAAACATCCAGAAGACCTTCATTGGTGAGAGTCGTTAACCGCGCTCCGATAAGATGCTCTACTCAATTGGTCGGGCAGCTTCTTACCGTGGTTGGATCGACTTCCACTTATTACAGCACAACGGATTATCCATCTATTAATGCCAGAGACACGCGACTGGCGTCTGCGCTCGACCCTTGTACCTGTCGAGCAAGATACCAACATCTGGTTCGAATATGTCTGGGCTAAGAAAACAAAGATTGTCAACCTTACCCCAGAACCAATCGACGGGCGTTCGATAACAATTGGCGTACAGCCTCCTTGGATTCTAACGGAAAACTTGATGAAGCAGTTCATTGGATGCAAGAGCGTGAGTGTTTTAAAAGTTTAATAACACCTAGAGACTGATGAATGACCAAGTTTCCACCATACTATCGGCCTGGCTACTCATATCCCGATCATCTTACCACAAAGGACAGATTATGGGCGAAGGTAAGCCTCCTTATCTTGCATGTTCTATTGTCCCTGATCGAGATGTGACGTTAAGCTCTGGGATGCCTGTGTGCGGCATAGAACGCGTTACTTTGTTTTAACCTCGTACGAAAACTGGGTCTTCGGGGTCTTCTCACCGGGTATGACTTCATAGAGTCTCAATGTCCGAATTATGGATTAACTTGATTCGCTGGGTTAGGTTGGACGACTGCCTTTACGACAAACATCCAGAAGGCTTCCCAAACTGGTCCTACGGTGTTAGAGCTTCTTTGCTTCTGGATTGCATCGAGCATGCATGCACCAGGAGGGTTCTCGCTCCCCCTGGTAAGTCACGAACATCATGAACTTTATTCATGATAAGTGAACGTTTCTCATTTTCCACCATTAGATACCGGAACCTTTCTTTAAAGAGCATATCGGAGTCCCAGTTAGGCGACGGAGAGGGGAATGCCCTTGTCCAGCGGACCTAGAGGGCGAATGGGATACTAGCGATAGAGGTTTGTGGGTTCTCGAGCTCATGAAAGGTGCCGTATTGATGCATGGTTTAGATTCAATCGTGTCGGATAGGGACCTGCCTACCGAAGGTTCTGAGATGTGCAGAGACGAAGTTCGAAGCATTTATATGAGCAAGAAGAAAGGAGTATACACGGAAATCGAGACGTGGAGACAGACGGCGGATGATTCTGGGGCATATTTCGAAAATTTATCCCATCATGAAGAGCCTCAAGTGGACACCACAGCCTTACCTTTCGTTGTCGAGATGGTGCATAAAGGGAGAAAAGATAATGAATACGCAGGGCAGTGGCTCGCCGTTTTTCCTCCAAAATTGAATACAGTCATGACCTAGATATGCATGAGTTTGACGTGTATGTACCTACTATTATTGTCAAGATTAATTATTTTATATCATGGAATTCCATTTTTAATTGTCGGGGATAGCGCATTGCTTGGCTCTGGGCTTCTATCTCCGTGCAAGGACCTTGGAGTCCGTCCGAGGTTTTCATCCGAAACCTGTTGAGGATTGATCTGGGGAGGTGGTGCGTTGATTTGTGCGAGAGGAACGAATAAACGTGGACGAGCGGTGGTTGTAGTCGGAGGTACCACCTAGAGATTGACAATGAAATATAGCGTCATAAAAATCAAAAAAGACGCGTACCGAAGAGATCGAGGAGAGATATGGAAAAGAAGATTCATCTTGAGCGGCATAGAATTCCAGCAAAATGCTCAACGTATCTTTCATTTTCTAAGTATCGGTTCATTCGGAAGAGTGGTTCCACATACCTGCGAGGGCAATGAGCTCGACGTCAGTAAATCCATAACGCTCTACAACAATGCGGGTTGCGTCCGGTGACGGAGGCTTATAGGAAGGAGGTGTAGGCAAGTGCGCAGCGGGGGACGTTGCAGATATTCTTGCGTCCAACGAGGGTGAGTTCGGTCCGTCGAACAGTCGCTGAGCTAGAACAAAGCATGCTGTCGCGATAATCCTCGGGGGAAATAGCACACAGAGAGGTGTTCTGTATCTATGAAACGGTAGCTGTTAGAGGGCCATAGACATGCGGCGACAAAGAGCAATTTACGAGTCGTGGGCCAGACTCCATGCGTATTCTTGGACCAAAGGTTCACTTGCGCACGAATCGAACAGGTCCACCAGGTCTGCGTGCGGGTTCTCGACAACAAAATCGAAACAAAGGGCCTCAAGGAGGACTTCTTCGGTTGCGAGTATCATCTTCTGGCTATCATCGACTTCCTAGAGGCTTCCTAAGTGTTTCAGGTCCTGCCTGAGGATAAATGATCCTACCGGGCTGTCTGGCTGGATCTTGTTAATGTCAGCGATGTTTTGTATCTTTGCTTGGTAGATTTTGGCGACATCGAGAAGCTTTCTGCCGCATTCTTCCGTCTTTGTGGCGAGAAACAAGCAGGTTGCAGCCACTTCCTACGCCGCAGTGTTTTAGCATCATGTGTAGCTGGGGACGTGCTTTTGCTGTACCTGTCGGGGGAATTCCTCGAGCGAGTATCTCATGTAGAAACGATGAAGCCAGGTGGCAGCTGTGCACAGAGCCGAGGTCGGTCTATTGCTCGTTCAACGCATGTCATTGAATAATGAAATTGCGAGTACAGACAATTGGAGTGACAACCCAAGACGAAACAAGAACTCGACTCCTTTAGCCCTATCGTAGTATTCCTTTTCAAGAGTACACGCAGAGGGTGTCGCCTCGAGAGCGGATATCGGGAATAACCATTGTTGGGTGGCAGTGGCAGTGGACATGTGCAGTATAGATCGTCTAGAAAGGTGGCTGCTCGCCGTCAGTGACGGTGAGCTCGAGTTGTGATCACCGACTCTGCGACTGCCGGGGCCGGAATGGCTACCATAAACGGTAGTGATCGGGGCTTGTTAGGTAATCATCCGGAACAGGGACTGATCGCAGGTGAGCAGTGAGTCCGGAAAACGCTCTGAACAATATCAGAAACGCGTTCCTTGTCGGTAAAATTATTGTCAACGTTCGTTCCAAATTGCTGTAATTGACGCTGTCCACCAGGGTGGCGCCTTTGATTGATTTATCTACCCGGTTCAAACTCATCGGCACTATTTCTATGGTATCCGCTGGGTGGCTATTTGACCATCTCGACCTGGGTCTTTTTTCCCTTATAACGGTGCTTCTCCCAGAACCAATACCCAAACTCGTCGACAGATTATCAAGTGGATAAGGAAAGTCTGAAAAGGTTTCTCGGATCTTCTATCGACTTACCCAGGACTGGGAGCGCGATCGAACGAAGTGGACAACATTCGGGCAATTAAAGACCAGCTGGTCGTCCCGAGGACCTCAACAGCCACGCGATAACAGTCCCAGACGAGGACAGACTCTCGGTCTTCCCCATCCAGGGTCATTCGATCAGCTGTGCTGGTGGAAATAACACGACGACGGTCGGATACTATCGCAAGCTTCCCGTGTCGCCCTTTGTCACCTGAGCAGCCCAAGACTTCTCTCGATACGCTGGGACGGACTCAGCCTATCTCTCTCTCTCTCTCTCTCTCTCTCTCTATCCATTTCCCTGTGTTCTTTATCTCCGCTAGTGCGACGTCCAATAAATCTGATGTTCTCGAGAGCTTATAACTTGCGGAGTCTGCGCGTATCTTACCATAACCAAGTTCCAGACAGCCTGATAAGGCAGGGAAGTTGGACATTCAAGCAATTCAACACTTTGGAACGCTGCCTGCAGGCAGTACCTGAAAGGAAAACATTGGCTCTATCCGACACGAGTTAGCCGCTCGGTTTACACAAGCGTCATTCATTATGCCATCGACTTTGTCCTGATCGTGCCCTTCGGCGCCTTTGTCAGTTCCAGACGTTGTGTTCGTGACAAGAGCCCTGCAGACGGATAGTACACGTTGTTCCAATAAAAAAGTATGCCTCGATTATCGTATGTAGTACTCGTTCTCTAATGTGTCTATAAGAATAATGCATCAAGCGATACCGAGCCAATGTGTATGTATAATGGAAGAATAATCATCGTAAAGTCGTGAATGGGAAAGGGGTTATTAATATTAGTGGCTTGATTGGCAACGTGTGCAAGTCCTATCTAATGTGCGATCTGCAAGGACAAGTATTATGAAACAGGTTAGCGCTGCGCATACGGAAGGCGCATGCCATGAAAGTGCCCACTAATTTGCTCCGGAAACTGGCGGCTAACAGAGAAGCCAAGTTAGTGAGTGCGTGACGCCCGAGCACAAATAAAGAGGGAACACGAACTATTGCCAACACGAGGTTTTGCATCCGGGGCCACAGTTGTCCGGGTGGCTAGTACTGAACTTGCAGAATCTATCGTCACATTGGAGCTATTGAAAGGAAGCGAAGGATCAGCTATCGACGTCATTGCACAACCAGGAGGAAAAAGTTACCAATTCGTCCGGCTGTAGCGCAGGAAAACGAAAGAGGTTCAGAAAGGGAAAACGGTTCCAAAGGCAAGGAATTGTACAAGGTGATAGACGTGTCCACAGCCTCTATAAGTATCTTGGATCCTGCAGAACGGTTGAGATGCCAAACGGTGGTGTCAAACCAAAGAAGTGTACTGACTGGCGCCAACGGCACATCTATGGGGGAAAGAAAGAGAGGGAGTGTCCGAAAGGATGAGAAGAGGGAATTAGATTGGAAGCAAAAGGTGGATGGTTCGTTCATTTTATATTCCTGCGTCGGCGTCCATTGGGGGACCGAGGAGACTATTGCACCAAATTTGAGACTGATAATATCGTAGAATCAGTTCCGGCCCGAAAACCAACATCTTGATAGGTCCTGAAGGATTTGGTCGGTGCATTAAAGATGCCGACATGAACTCTTTCATTGGGACATGGCAGCAATCCTTACGATCGCTTGAAGTGTCCTGTAGAGGAAATGCGTAGGACAAACCTGTGCGGCCAGAAAAGCCTAAAGCCAAAATTAAATAGAGAGTGTGCTGATCAGTACGGCACAAGTTCACAGAAAAAAATGCCCACAGTTACCCATCGGATGAAGTTGCTTTTGCCATATGCGCGTGGTGCATTTAGCAATGTCGTCATTTGGCGGGCTGGTCGTTAAGTGCGATAACAAACTGCGATGAGGAGTTCATAGTCGGATATGAGACATGTCGGCAATTCTGCGGATACTCAATCAGATTGTATGATGTCCATTCTTGTCGGACGGGAGAAAAAAACGAATGAATACACGGTTCATTTCGCGGAAAGTGGTCGGAATGTAGAGAAAGAGTTTAAAGGAAAGAGACGGCAACGAGGGGCAAAGATAATCAGATTTCATCTTGTGGATCCCAAGAATAAACAGAGTTTCAAAGAGGCTAAATTTACACACATGTCAGTATTGAAATAAGCACCGATGTGGAGCCTCGACCCGTTTATCCTGCGAACATGCCGACAAGATATTGGCTAACACCTTCGGGTGTTAGACTTCCCACATCCGAAAAGACAAGGGAGATCAAGTCAGGCCTGAAGATAACAATAAGGAATTAGGCAAAAGAGAGAAAGAGAGAACAGTCACGAGCCTGGTATAATCTACATCTGGATTATTTTCAGATATCTGTTCTTGGGTTATCTTGAAAGGAGCTGGGTTGGAGGAGGGATCGGTAGAATCATCGGAAGGTCTGCTGACTGAACCGGAACGTGTTGACCGGGAAGGACTAGGGAAAGAAAGGATTTTGGAGCTGTGACTTGGCAGATCGTATTGTGATAGGGGAAACAAGCGGTGGAATTTGTAACTGAAAGCAATAATGAGCGAGGCGTTATCGATGAGATAGCGCCAATGAACTGACCTTTCGGCGAGAGCATAGAAGGGCTTGTTGGCTGCCCTAGCAATGATGGCAATTTGATTGCTTCCTACAGCGTTAACGAGGCCTCCACTCTCTACAACAGCCTCCGACCCAACCAAGACAAAATCGACCTTATCCATGACGTAGGCCACGGCTGAGTCGAGAATTACGCTGCATGGCACACCAGCAGCGGAGAGAGTTTCGGCTGTTTTGATACTGGAGGATTACGACAAGGTCAAGCGATGCTGGGGTTGAAAAATGAAACGACTTGCCCAAGGCCGCGAGGACGAGCTTCTGTGACAAAGACTGGAAAAAGGTTAAACGGACCGAAATAAGAGAAATAGGAAAAGGACGAACCAGAGATGCGCTTGTTGGACTTGTGCGCGAGGAGAAGAGCCTGGATGACGACCCGTGAATAGGAATGGGTGAGGATCTAGAACGAGATACGATCAGAGAGAGAGATTGGAAGTTGGTGTTGGGTGACTGA
Organism: Coprinopsis marcescibilis; assembly: GCA_004369085.1. Lineage (NCBI taxonomy): Eukaryota > Fungi > Basidiomycota > Agaricomycetes > Agaricales > Psathyrellaceae > Coprinopsis > Coprinopsis marcescibilis. The sequence continues at coordinate 313,571 of ML210147.1, read as the reverse complement.
CGACTGAGCCATCTGTTATGAAGCCCAAGGAAAGCTCTGCGATCTTTTGGCGATATGTGAGTGCCTCTGCGGCGTATTTCTGACCATGGCTGACGAGTTCGCGCTTCAGATCTGCAAAGTTCTGGGAGACAGAGATTGAACGAGGGTGTTTGGATGATAAGATGGGACATACAGCGGCGTCATGAGGCAGGAGTGTGACAAAGGCGATGAAAAGTTCGCAGCCAGCTGCTGTGCTGATTGGAGTTGGACTGGAACGCTTTAGGAGCTGCTCAGCATCCTTGAGGGCCTTGAGAAGCTCGAACATTGTTCCGACTGGGAGTGTGGAATGAGGGCGACTGGAGAGCGGGTCGAGGACGGCATACCGTCTGAATGCTGGACCAGGTCAGTGAGGGCGATGACTGCGGCCAGAGGAGTTGCGATCTAGTAGAGTGGTGAGAGAATGAATAGGATGCTGGCCGCGACTAACCTCGTTTTGTAGACTGCGATTGAAGACATCTGTGATGTTGAACATGGTGGTGGGTAGAATTGATGGGACCTGGCTACTGTTGTCCGGTCTGAGGCGGGTCAATTGATGCACGTCTGCACGTGTAATCACCACCGACGCCCTTTTTAATATCTTTTCCTTATAAAAAATTACCCGATTTGCCCAGTTGGATGGGTCTGGCTCTGCTCAGTCACTAGTCACTGCTGTCCACCGCCAGAATGCAGCGTCCAGCTCGTCCCGAGGTCGTCTTCTCCAGCGACGTCGCCAACCTCGACGACTGGGCTACCCGCACAAACATCCCCCTCACCACCGCCGACGCTCTCGGCGCAACATATGCCCGTGCTCATCGTTGGCTCAACGCCCTCAACACCCAGCTCGTCCGCGACCACAGCTGGACCCAGGCCGCCTCCACCGACAGCCGCATCCTTATTTCCCTCGAGGCCTCCTCAATATGGCGGTCTTCAGTCGGGCTTCCTGCAGGACCAAAACTCAGGCTTTGTCTCCCTGTCCATGCCAGCTCTTTCTTCTCCCCAGAGCGCAGGGTCCAGTGGGAGATGGTCTTTCACAGTGACACCTTCGAGTCTGTGCGCAAAATATGTCCCCCAATCACAGACATCCTCAACCTTCTCCAGTGTTTGTTGACCGGTCTCGTCACAATTGTCCTCGAGGAACGCTTGCCCGACGGCACCCATTATCGCACAACCCGTGGCCTGCCCCCCGCTGCCTGGGTCAACGCCAATGAAGCAATGCTTCTCGAGATATTCGCCCCTGCTCATTTCAGAGCACTGCGCAAGGCCTGCAGCGATCCAAAGGTCTTCTGGAAGGTCGAAACTCTCGCAGGCGAAGCTCGTTAATCGTAAAGGCCACCCCTTTGTGTCATCGTTTCTTTTTTCGCATTTCGAACGCTTTGCTCGTTGCTCTGTTTTCTCTCGCTGTGTCCCATGCATATACAATCCATCCCTGACTTACATAGACCCTTATAGTGCTTTCAAATTCATTCTGCTGCATATATAACTTAAATTCCTTTCCCATTGCATATCTTATTATCCTTATTGTAGCATCTATTCTCTTTCCCTCTCTCTTTCTCTCTCTCTCGATCCTAACCCATAGATCCGTCGTAGTAGTATGTCTGCTAAAATAATAGTCTGCACCGTCTAATTCACCTTGCGTCACTTGTCATCTTACAAAATTATCGATCATCAAAAGCCTGTCTGCAGTTTCACTCCGCTCCGATAGAAATGTCTTCCTCAACCACCAAGGACGTCGTACCCTGCCAAAGCAGCGCATGTCCCAACGGCAATCCACCGTCGCGACTCGAATGTCCTAGCTGCAACAAGTCAGTATTGCAGCCTTTCCAGCTATCTCAGCGCTGACCCAACCGCTGTCCAGGCTTGGGATTCGGGGTTCGTTCTTCTGCGGGCAAGAATGCTTCAAAGCAGGATGTAGGTTTGTCTAGACCTTGAGATCTGTCGCCACTGATTGATCTTTGCTTTTCTACCAGGGGTGCGTACAAACCGCAGAACTGATTCCCTAAGCCCTTTCTAATTTCAAACCACCTGAAGAAAACCCACAAGATCATCCATGATCTCGCAAAACCAGGGGCCAAATTTTCTCTCTTGCCAGGTACATATTGTCGCCACCGGAGACAAATCCTTGCTTTGTTCTCAATAAAATTTCACAGAGGGCGTGTACAACCCGTTCCCCAGTTATAGCTTCACCGGTTCCTTGCATCCCTGGTACCCACTCTCGTCCAAGCGCGATGTCCCGGCCCATATACCCAGACCCGATTATGCGGTCACAGGTACCGTCTTCATTCCACTGATCCTGATTCGCATTACCTTATTGTTGCCTAGGGACACCAATATCCGAGGTCCAAGCTTCTGGTCAACCACCCAAAATCTTGACCCCCGAACAGCAAGAGAAAATGCGCACGGTGTGCAGAGTGCGTAATCTACCCAGCCATCAAGTCTAAAATCCAATGCTTCTTCTTCCAGCTCTCCAGGGAGGTTCTCGATCTCGCTGCTTCCCATGTCCGCCCAGGCGTAACTACAGATGAGATCGACGAAATCGTGCACAACGCTACCATTGAACGCGGCGCATACCCATCCCCACTCAATTACCGTGGCTTCCCTAAATCTGTTTGCACGTATGTGTGGTGTCCCCCTTGTTTCAGGTTCTGTTCCCTGACGACATTACGCATCTTTCTTTGTCTTTCTTAGGTCAGTGAATGAAGTAATTTGCCACGGTATCCCAGATAAGCGCCCGCTGAAGGAAGGTGATATTGTCAACATAGGTAAGCATCCATCTTTTCCCTTCTTCTGGCCCGAACAGTGGGTGAGAGTGACTGCTGTCCTGTCCATTCTCCCTCCCTCATTGGGTTGGCAGCAACCAAAAACTGCTCGCACAAATCACTAACCTTTTCGTGTTACATACAGACGTTTCGCTCTACTACCAAGGTACGCCGCCGAATCACTTCTGACGCAACTCTCCACCATTCCGACCATTTCGCCCTTTTTCTCTCTACCGCAATTTTTAAATGTCATAGGTTACCACGGCGATTTGAACGGCACTTATCCCGTTGGCAATATCGACGAAGAGTCCGCAAAGCTTATTCGCACCACCCGTGAATGTCTGGACGCCGCTATCAAGCTCTGCAAGCCCGGCGCCCTTTTCAGGGATCTCGGAAAAGCCATGTGAGTTGTGTTCTTGGTTTGCCCTCTCTGATCGCACTTGCTTATTTTTTCAAGTGAACCAATCGCAAAAGCAAACGGATGCTCCGTCGTGCGAACGTACACAGGCCATGGCATTAACGAATTGTTCCATACTGCGCCCAATATCCCCCATTATGCCAAAAACAAGGCAGTGGGTTCCATGAAGGCAGGCATGGCGTTCTCAATCGAGCCGGTAAAGCACTTCATTGCTTATTCGGTCGCAACCGTATTTATTTGCTTGTATCAGATGATAAACCTTGGTAACAACTGGGCTGATGTCCACTGGCCCGATAACTGGACCGCGACGACCGTGGATGGCAAACGGAGCGCCCAATTCGAAGAGACACTGCTGTAAGTCTTGGCACATGGGCTCTCTGATATTTGATGCTAATGCCTTGTGGCTAGTGTCACCGAAACTGGCGTTGAAATTTTAACTGCTGGCAAGGCGGATTAAATCCAACGCAACCAGCGCATGAAACCCAGCAGCAGCCATGCTGCACACCTAGACACCATTTGGGCAGGTGTGCACACTTATAATAGTGAACAACTTGATTTATGCATAATCATCAATACTAAATTATCCTCGTGAAGAGGGGAAATTACATCAAAAAACAATTAGGTAGATTTTGAATGGGATGCCTCCTCGTTCAGATCGTGGGTCGCTTCTTGGAAAGGTTCTTCTCCAGGAACTTGCGCGATACGCTGGACAGGAATTGTATCCGATAGGCTCTCTCTTCGCTTTCGGTGACCAGCCGGATTACGCGCAGTGAGTGTCGCGTCTTGATCGGGAACAGCCGAGCTTGAAGCATTGGACATTCCACTCATCCTCAATCTTTGAAGATCAGCATAAGAGCTCTGACGACTCCGGGTTTTAGCAAGACCGAGGTCATCGCCCAGAACGCCAGCAACATTGTCGTAATCTCCGGCATCGTCCTCTTCCTCCGAGAAGTCTGGTGTCGCCACACGACTGATATCATCGTGGCCACCCCATGCACTGGTACCCCGTCGAGCGCTTCTGCTCCAGCCGAACAAACGCTCGTCGAGCCACGTCATAGGATGGATGAGGCCAAGTCCTTGGGCATCCACGGCGCCAACACTGCTCTTTCTTCTCCAAAGTCCAGGGGTGCCAGTCGAAGGAGGGGCACTCGAAGATGGAAGGAGGATGCGAGCCTGGAATGTACCAATGAGACATAATTTTGGTTAATGAAGCTAAAGCAAAACAAAAACCCACCTCGTTGAAGTCGTCGTACAGACGAGGTCCAAAGTCGTTGATCAAGGATGCGACTTCATTCGACAATCCATCTCGCATCGCTTTCAGTCTGTCCAGGTATCGCTGTTGGCCAGGAATAAGTGCAACAATCAGCGGTGGGAGTGACCTTGTATCACGGGTCAATAGTCCGTAACTGAATGTATGCAGATAGACACATACTTGAGGACATCCATTCCAGCTTCTCCAAATTTGAGTGAAGCGTAGTTCATGAATGGAAGAGAAAAGACAGTTAGGAAGGGCGTAAAGATTCTCCACGGGAGTGATGCCTTTGCTCGGACTGCAATCAAGGTGGCAATGATGGCGTAAAGAGTGTAGAGGACAGGCGTGACACCCAATGCAATCAAGACTTTCCAAGTAGCCAATACGTCTCGACCTGCAATCTTAACAGCGGACGCAGCGAGGGCCTCTATACAGACGGTCAGGACATATATCCTTTCCAAAAATATAATTCTAGGCCACCAACGAACCTTTCGCCTTCTTTCTTGAGATTATGGATGCCAAGATGAACATGGGTCCGTTCAGGATTGTTCCAGGTAGGGCAAGCACTGTCCAAACCAAGAGAAGGAGAAGTCTGTATGTAAGAAGGCCAAAGGTCTTCCAGCCTGCTCGCTGAGCTCGCGGTACCTACGAGGGGTGTTAATGGTCAACATATTGTGAAAATGTCGAAGGTGTTCACCTGGTGATCACGCAGACCAAGGTCACGGACCAGACGATTGTATTTGAGTACATCCGCCCTGAGTTTTTGAACGCGTGGTTCATCCTTGAATTCGTTATATCCCTCCAACAGACGTCTGTTCAATTCTATGACCTGGCTAAGTGTAAGATGCTGTCCTGGTGTCTTATAAAGTCTGCGGACGGCTTGGATAAGCTAGGGGCTGAAATCAATATAGAACTAATGCGTTTTGATAAAGAGTTTATTACCATTAATGTGTCGTAATCTGGTGCTCTGACTGTAACGGTCTTCAAAGAATCGTAAATGAGGTCGAGGAGCTTGGCAACAGCATCTCGTTTTTTGACGCCTCCCTCTTTGAACATGTCGACGAATTCCGAGGGGATATCAATGGCAGCCCCAAATTCAACGACAGCGCGAGACCTGAAACGATGTGCATGGAAGTACGAAAGGCCGACAGGGACAATCTTGACTTGAACGGTCGAATCACTTGCCATTGCACCCAGTGCCATGATTGAAACTCCAGCTTTCAGAGGCAAAAGATCTGTTCTGTCGTGACTTCCACCTGTATCCTATCAGTTTAAATGCCATGTTTCAATTAGGGGAGAACTCACCTTCTGGGAAAATGCCAATAGATCCACCGTTCTTCAGTGCTTGATATACGTGCCTGTACATCTCTTGTTGGTCTACAAATGGCAGTTTCTGGTACTCCAGCCCTGGGATTCCCTCTTTGCGAAGTTCCGTTACCTTCTCCCGGAGCCGGGCGGTAATCTTGCCAGACTCTCCACCAAATTCGCGTTTGATTCGAAGGAGCGAGTCCGAAATGACTTCAGTGACTTCCGCAAGTGCCGAGTCGAAAGATTTGGGCAGCATTATTTGCATACGAGGGCTAAAATGTTTGGTAAACTCTGTTCCCTCGCCGTAGACTAGACATGGATCGTCAGGCGAGATCCATATGTAACCTTGGCCACGTTCAAGAGAGTCCGCAGCGCGTTCGACCGGGACTTTGGGTGTCATAAGATTCTTGCTTGAGAGACACGGTGGTGATAGACATACTGCTATTCATCATCTTAATGAAGAACCCGACGTCGCTTCTCTTCATGCTTTTCGCGGCAGCCAGGAATTGCACTGAGCGGTGTGTTTCGCGCCATACCTCCAAGCTGAGAAGCAAGGGGTCCAGAAACTGAAGCAATCAGCCAATGTATGAAGCATGAGTGTTCAGACATACCTGGTTATTATGAGGCGCTGCAACGAAGATAACAGGACCAGAGCGGGGAATATTGAAGGCACCGCGGGGCCGAATTTCCCTGAAGAAAATCTGTGTGACCATTCTCCAGAAGACCATGACGGCCTCATAGGGTATAGGCGACGCCGACACTACTTTCTTCGACGACGACATTTTTGGGGACAGACAAGAAAAGGTCGCTTCTGGAGCGTCGTAGTGACGTTGAGATGGTTGGAATGGAGGGTAGTTACGTATTTGGCTTGGTCGCGCGTGTCAAGAATGATCTTGGCCCCTGACAATCAAACAAAAATCCGAAACAAATAACATGGATAAAAACTAGGTGTAGCGTGTCATAGGGTAGATATTCGAGAAAGCAACAACAATGTGAAATCGAGACAGTAGTCTACGAAGATCCATAGTCATTTGATGTCCGTGGCGCCGATCCCGTGCTCAGAGTGCTTGAGCGGTATTGGAATATATCGTGCAGACGCGAGAGCTTCTGATTAGCTTGCTCTCCTCCTCCTACACCTATGCCTGACGTGGCCCTCACAGGTGAGCGGGGGGTAGTTGGGCTACTTGGAGTAGACTCGTGTTTATTCTCGAGAGCTACGTGCCGGGTAAACGTTCTATTCTGAGAGCGCAAATTCAGGGAGGCACTCACTATCCAATGCATGTGAAACGGCAACATCTCTTTCTTGATCTTCGGCAGCCCTACTCGCAAGGGCTCGGTTGATATATTTCCTGAACGCTGGACCGGTGGATTCAAGCATCTTCTCCACTCTAGGTCGTTTGTGAGGGTGAGCCTTCAGGAATTGGTGCAATTCCGTGATTCCTTCCTTGTGAAGAGCCCCAGTCGTTTCACTTGAGATGTGCCCAATGATGGTGAGCAACTGCGCATCTGGGTCTGGTTCTTCTGTAGGAGAATAAGGGGGTTGGACGTCATGTGCCGAAGAAGAACTGGGGCTGGTCCTGTGGCTTGCTGCGTGCCTGTGAGAGCGAGCTGATACAGACTCGACTGGGGACCTCGGTCTACTCGACGCGGGAGATGAAGGGCGGGTAAATCTTTCGCTCGGTGCGCTAGAAGTGATCTGACTGCGTAGTGCAGCACCTCCGGCTGCCTTGTTGGCAGAATTGAGGATTCGATAGACATATGGGTATACTATTGTTGCTGAGGGATCGTCAAACGAGGCAGAAAGCAGTTCATAGACATCATCGCCATAGTGCGCTGATTCAAATGTCAGTTTCGCTCGGAGATATGAAGATTTTACACATACCAACGACATGCTGTATGATGACTTTAATCGTCCGTAGGGGCATATCACCACAGGGAACCTTATTGGTGGCACGTGCCCGCCATTCGTTGGGGGGAACTGACTGGAGGAAGTGTTCGATGGCTGGGAACAATTCGACAGGGTCCAACACCGAGTCCGCTAGATCTTGGGGGATGTTGCGTGCCAACTTCCAAACGCACTTCAATACTAACTCTGCGACTTTGGCCTCTTTCGAATCGGCCAGCGTGCCTTTGGCGGGGAAAGGTTTGACGATCTGCAGCAGCAACGCGAAGAGAGAGCTACAGCGAGTTAAGCATAAGTTTAGTTCAGCAACTGAAACGCTTACCGGAAGATGGACATCCGGCGTCCGGTCGCAAATAACCGCAGAATAATCATGTTGATGAACCGGGATAAGTCCTTGATTTTTTTGACTGGACTGTCATCCGTCTCCAATAATCTCAAGGTCAGCTCTTCCAACAGAGATGTCAGGATTTCAACCGTAAGGGACTCTGCCAAAAAGGCATGATCGCAAAAATTGTTGAGTGTTTGGATAAGATGCTTTGCAAGGCGGAAATTGTCGTCAGGTACGAGGTTGTCAGGATTCTCAAATGCATGTGCCATTTGAAGGGTGATAGTTTCCATCAATCCTTCCGTATGTTCGGCCAGGTCCCGATATTGAGGTGATGAAGAGCCGGCTTCTGGACTTATGGAAAGAATTTTCTGAACCTTCTTGAGGGCCTCGACGCTTCGCAAAGGATCACTACTGAGGATGCTCGAAATAGTGATCGTTATATCATCCGTTCCCTCTGAGCGGAGGCTAGGCGGATCGAAATCTCGATGATGAGTTCCATTCGACGGAGGTGCCAATCTAGTGTTCTCTCGCCTTGGAGGCGGAACATCCTCTATTGGAGAGATGGGGGCTGGAGCCGGCGCTGGGGCTGGAGGGGGCTGGATCTGGTTAAGTCTTGGGCGGGCGAGACGCGAAGGTAGTAGGGTTTTAGGTCTGCCTATACCAGTGGTAGGTGAAGCCGGAACGTTTTGTGCACCGTTGGACAAACTTCCGGCACGAGCCCGGGTAGGGGACTCGGCCCTTGGCAAGACAGAAAGAGCAGGAGATGCGGGCCGCAGATTCCGAGCCGGTGACGCTGGACGAGCCAACTTCGAGAAAGCTGGACTTCCAGGTCGGGGTATGCCTCCAGCGAGACGGGACACCCCTCCAGCAGGCGCGGCGACTGCTGATGTGACCTCCGCTTTTTCGATCACATTCGGTCCAGGGACACGCCGGAGCCGTTCTTCGAGCTGGGTTTTGTCCTTTGCGGAAAGGGGTCCTACTAGGGTCCATATCTTCTCTCCTACAAGTGTATAGCCCTCGCTAAACCTGTTTCAGCGTGCATGTGCGGGAGGCGAACGGTGTGGACGGACCTTAAGACTCCGAGAACCGATTTTCGAACAGCGGGATCCTTATCCGAGATCAGAGCGGCAATTGTGGGCATGGCCTTGGTTGGTTCACAGGCTCCCATGCCAGACTTCTTCAAAATGGCTGACATCTCGTCCAAAGATCCTTGTCTTGTTTTTGCGACCTTGGCTTTCAAGCCGTGGTCCAACAGGAACTGGAATATCCTGCTGTATGCGTACACCTTCGGCAAACTACGAATAATCAACGAAACGCGGTTTCGTATTGGTTCACGAGCATCGCCGAGCTACATGCAATAGTCAGGAAAACATCCATAAAGTATCTGCAGGTTGCGTACCTTGTAGATGATGGTTGGAACAAAGCATATTGCTTCTCCGTCGCTAAGTTGGTAATCGACATGTCGCGCCAATCCTAATACGGCTTCGATGGCTTCCAAGCACTTTGAAATGAGATTTGGCTGAGGCTCGTGAACTTTAAGAGATGTATACTTGAGTGACAAGTCCAAGTTGGCAACGCAGATTTTCTCCGCCATGTCGTCGCCTTTTGCACTTGAATAGAAGTCTGAAACCATACCCAATCCCACAATGTGGTCATTAACTGCGTTGTGATCATGACTGAACAACTTGGAGATCAAGTCTTTGGATGCATGTGGCTCCATCTGTGTCTGAAGCAGATCTGCCAAGTCCTTCCTCGTTGTTCCCCCTTCGTTGATCCACTTTTGGACATCCTTTCCGAGACGTTGTTTCTTGCTGTCGGGATTGCTTGAATGGAATACGCCAGCGGTAGCTTGTACTGGCGATTGGACCGTTTGCATAGACGATGCGCCCGGCCTTTTTAGAGCGGAAGGACCAGATAACTTGGGGCCTAGATCAACGGACTCTGCTCGGGATTCTGGTCTGCTGCTGCTGGTACTTGTAGGTAGTTTTCTTCGAACGCCGAATTTGCTAGTCGGAGGTTTTGCCGCCGCTGGGCCTGGTGCAGAGTCAGCATCATCCAGAGGCTGATTCGGAGCGACAGGTGCCGTTTTAACCGGCGCTGGCTTCTTTTCGACAGCCTCGATCACAGCAGGTGCAGCTGCTGACATCGCTGGTCGTGCAGCTTGAACGAGAGGCACTGCAGTGGATCTTGATGCAGGCTTCAAACCATTGGTTTGTTGCATCACGAAATCATATCCAGCGTGGCGAATAAGGACTGCAAGGAGGGCTTGTGCTCCTTTGCGAACGTCGACACTGCGATCGTCCAGGCTTCCGACGATAGTTGGAGCCCAGGGACGCAAATCGAGCGATGTAGGCGCTTCGTTCTCCTTGAACCAATCGGCCAACCAACCCATGAGAGAAGCTTTTTGCAATGGGTTTTGCGATTCCATTGCAGTCGCCAAACCGGGAACCATAGACTCAACTCCCTCACATGCCGTTGCAATGGCAGCCAGCGTCTGAATCGCAGCAGCTCGTATCGGCGCCTTCTGGTCGGATAAGACGGTGGCGATAGGTAACGCAAATAATCGTGTGTGTCTCTCGAAAGGTTTCCCCATCCCTGTTGCAATTCGAGCAACAATGTCGAGTGCCAGCGTCTGTACTGCCTTGTTTGTATCGACGACCCTGGATTTCAAGGTTTGCCCGATTTCACCTAATAAGCAATATTTTAATAACTGAATCAAAAGAATATACTAGACTTGTACCCATGGTTGGTTTGAGTCGTTTATTGTTCCCTTGATCCAAAATTGCCTGTAAGGTTTCAAGCCCTTCTTTCTTGGTTTTCCATGCGTCGCTCTTGGTGTCTGCAAGTATTGTTGTCCCTTTGAAGAGACCATCCAATTCGACGCGAGGGAAGAGATCGTCTAAGGGGTCGGCGCCTCCAGTTGCCTTGCCGCCCGATGCTGCCGGAGCAAGGTTGACCAGGTCTGCAGATGTCCTAGCGGGTGTAGGAGCTGGTGTCCCTTCAACCTTGTCGAATTCACTAGAGATGGTTCCAAGAAGCTGGGGGTTTACGTCCTCGAGAAGGTCTTTAATACCTGAACATTGGATCAGTGACTAAAAGGGCTGATGCGCAAATGGAGGACGGACTGGACCCTGCGAAAAGTCTAATCGTTACGAGAGTCTTGGTCGCACTCGTGCGCACCGCAGCATTGGAGTTCGTGAGCCCTGCTTTCAAGAAGTCGATTAGAGGTCTGAGGGATATCCCCGCGATTCCGAACTCCGTCAATGCTGAACCAATCCAAGCTGTGGCATCAGCAATAACCTTTGGCGCTTTCTGTTTCGATAGAGGTTCGTAAGCTAGATAAAAAATACGCGCGCTTAATATTGTACAATCGTTGTGAATGTGCTAACGAACCTTGGGACAATACAAATTGAAGAGATGTTTTTTCAGCAAACTCCAGCAATGCGTCACCGGCTGGCTTCTTAAGCTTCATATCCCCCAGCTTTTCAGAGAGATGGCCGACACTCAACGCAACGGAAGAGCGCCCGAAAGAGGGGCAACGAGTCGCAAGGATAACGAAAATTCCGTAAAGTTTGGCTGAAACCTAAAGATCTTGTGAGACTTTGTAGGCACATTCCATAAATGAACACGGACTTGAAAATTCTTCTCATTCCAACCCTTCTTTGCAAGCGCACGTACGAGGACCTCAGCATCAATACTCTCCACCTCTTGTTCCAACCAAGTGGTCATCTCTTCAAGAGCGGCGAGACGCACTTTCCAGTTGGCATCTCCAAATTCAGTAAGCAGTTTGGAGGGAATCATGTCTACCGCGAGGGCCTCAGCATCTTCGGGTGTGTGTTTGTATTTGAAGTTGTCCAATGCGCCTGCAGGTACTGCTGCCCCGGGTTTACCTGATGCTTTGGCTGCAGGAGCTGGGGCCGCCGCCTTCTTAGGTGCACTTGCTGGCGCAGCTCCAGGAGGCTTCTTAACCTATAAAATACGCAATTGATACAGGGTAAGAAAAATAAACGAACAGGGACACTAACAGGTGGTTTGGGGGGCGTCGGGGCTTCTTTTTCCTTCGCCGACTCTGAAGCAGCGGTGTTTGCAGCTTTAGGTTTCTTGCCCTGCGCTGCTTTTGGGGCTGCAGCCGGAGGTGCAGCGCTGCGAGGAGGTGCGGCCCCGCCAGCCTTGCATTTTACTGTTGCCTTCTCATACGCTTCCTTCACCTTTGCCTTTTTCAAATCTGCCATTGCGTCCATGACAGCATTCAATGGCCGTTCGCCAACCATCTTCATAAGGGTACCAAAACAAGTTGCTGCTTCGGTACGAGCACCTTCGAAACCGTCCTCAAGCAAGGCCGCTAAACTTTCGGAAAGGGGCTTAACTTGGTTCGGCGGGATAGCGACGGTGGCCGATGCGAGACACCGACCCAGGAACTTTAGAGTCCCTTCCTTGACTTGGGGATTCTTGTCCTTGAGGGACGGTTCGAGATCGGGGAGGATGTCGGCCAAAGTTATCTAGATCACAGTCAGGTTTGATTTTTCAAGGATAGCATTCGAAACGCATACCGTAGCAAATATTGCGTCCAATGCAGTACCAATTGCGTCAGTGACGTTTGCCTTCCGCTCCTTCAACCGCACAAGCATTAGAGGAACAACAGTTTCGCGGTATCTGGCAAACGAAGTTGTCATCCCTTTTGCAAGCCCTTCCAAGCAATTGGCGGCGACGATAACACAATTAATGTTGGCGTCCTTCGAAATACAGGTCGCCAAAGACCTGGAAAGTTCTGATAACTCGGGTGCGTCCTTGATTCGAGCGGTCGCGTTGACAAGTGTGGCCAGATCGTCTAGCACTTCCTTTCTTTCCTTCCATTTTGACGATTTGAGACCAGCTTGCATGTTTCCTGGCAACTTGGGGACGATATCTTCTGGTTCCGCAAACGCTCTCGGGTCAAATACTTCAGGTTCTGGGAGCAGTTCGACGTCAGAAAATGCCAGAGACAATGATGGCCACGCACTCACCTTCAGGAACGTCATCGACTGCCTCTTCTCCCGCCTCTGCTTGCACCTCCGCTTCTCGCGCAGCCAACCTCGTCATTCGGTCGGGCTTGATACTGCCCTTTCCTTTCCCATCGCGCTCTAGTGCTTCGAAGCCTTCCTTTAATTCCTTGACTTGTACAGGCTTCAGATCGGCAAGCCATGATTCGATCCCAGCTCCGAGGTATTGATATAGGTTGGATGCAAGTGCTGTTCCTTCAGCACGTACTGTCTTGTCACTGTGGGCGAAAATCTTTGGAAGAGCTTTCAAAATGGGTGGAGGTGGCGCAACCTGGATTCCAAAGTTGCTGAGCGAAAGGGCAATGTTAGCTTGATGTCGACGTAATCAACGAATATACCAACCGAACGATTTCCTTCAACACACTAACGCATCCTGCCACTATCTTGGGTTGTTTGGCACCTAATCCAGGTAGAATATCGGTCTAAGGGAGCACGCTGGTGGTCAATCAGTGCGATTGGGAATGACGAGACATGATACTTGCCACAACGCCAGCGGCTCCATTCTCGACCTCTACGTATTGGAGGATGAGCTCAAGAGCTTGATTCTTCGTCCCGGCTCGAGTAGAGCCCAGACACTTGTCCACTAGAACTGGCACGACAGCCTCACGAGTCTTGGCAGCGGTTTCCCCAGCAAATTTGACTAATGCAGCAATACATTCTACACCCTTCTCTTGAGCAACAGCATTGGCATCTGCGGCCATCTTCTTGAGTGTGTCCGAATTGGATATGTATGGTTTGAACGCAGGATCTGTGTCTGAGGCGGTATTCTGGAAGGTCTTGATTAACGATTCGTATCCGTTGACACGGGCTTTCCAATTCTTGTGAGAGAGCCTATCTGCAATCGGAAGAGAAGAGAAATCCTCCTCTGGGGGCGCTGGGCCGTCCATATCCTAGCTTTTGTAAAGAGGATAATAGACAAATGAGTAGATAACGAGGAACGTTGTAAATGGTTGGGATTGAAATGATGATTCAATTCGCGTCTTGCCCATGTTGATATTGAGTCACGTGTGAAAACGCGTTCCACCCCCGCCCCGGAGTCTTTTCGGCGTCTCTGCCCAATGTCATGAACTCAGGCCCAGAAGATGGGTTATGTATATTTCCAACGAAATTAATTATCGATCAGTAAGTCCTACTCCAGCTAAAACCACCACATGAAGCACTTCGGATAGTTCCTTATCAAAGTCCACCCCAGCGAGTTCTTGACATTGGACAGTCACCTTCTCGTGGCTTTCCACTGCCACATCTCTTTCCGTTGAGTGACCAAGATTCTCGTGTAGCACTGTCAGCAGGTAGTAGATGTCCTTGAGGGCTCCGTACATCTCCAGTTGTCGAAAGTCGGCTTCTGCGATTTGCACGTATTCGATGGCTCGTTGAAGTGCCTCGCCTGTCAACATGTTCAGAACAATATCTCGTGCAAGTAAGCGGGTTCACGTACGGTCAGGGGCATCAGCAGCAAGCAAACACCGTGCGTAGGTAAAGCATCCCACAGCACGTTGTTCCAAGTCGTTCCCGGTTATAATCTGGTTTGTCGTTAGCCCAGCACCCAATCGACAAACATGTCACTCGCTTGAGGTAGAATCTCTTCCAATATCCGCTTTGATTGATGTGGCATACCATACTCTAGCCCGAAATCAGCCATGAGGATGACGCCGGTTCTGTAGACATGATAACGGCCGAGGAATTCGGATTGCCAAAGTAACTTGAGCAGGTCGTCGACAGAGGTTGCAAGTTGATCGTGTTCCTTAACGGACTTTTTCAGAAATTAATCGTGATAATAGTGCTAGCCTACATACCTTTAGCTGGAGCACCTGATATAGCGATTGGCGGATAGAAGGTAATGGACTGGCAGACTCTTGCTCAAATTGATAGTACCGTGGATTGTGGTTCCCTTGTGGACGTCGAGGCAACAGATATTCCTTATATAGCCTCCCCTGTCCCCTAGAACAACAAGCAGATCAGTGTCTAGGGGCTTGAAAGGTGTAATGCGAGTGTCCTTACCGACGGACGGTACGCATGGCGAGGATATTCCACACCTCATTGGCCCATACGTTGTAATCCGCCATGGTTAGTCCCCGCCAGGTCTTCGGTTCCAGAAGAATGGAGAGTGCCTCATTGTACCGACCTCTCCGGGCAGTCTAGCATGTGGATCGTCATCAACGAACCGTTTGGGCGAGTCGAATGTTACATACGCGGTAGGCTCGGTTCGTTAGCACTGTCAAACGACAAGAATTATCACCTCCGATGTCCGTAAAAGCAATGACAATATCCTCGGATATTGTGGCCAGATTATCGCAACCTGGGGAGTATCAGGTGATGGACACTAAATGCCATTGACATTCCGAGCATACCTGCTTCCTGCCAAACGACCGATTGTACAGCATGCTGGGCCCACTGATGTTCCTCGTTGGGTGCAGCTGGTTGAACGTCTAGCCAATGATCGTATAACCCCATTGCTTGTACGATTTTTGTAAATGCCGCTGATAATGGTTGTTCCTGTAAGCTGATGTTAGCCGTACACAATACTGCCAGATTCATGATAATCACATTTTCTTCGTCCATCAGCTTCTTCACATCATACAACACCTCAAGGGGATGCATATCGGGCTGTATCTCATTTATTGTGGGCTTGACACCGGGAGGTGGTGGCAATCGATGTAGCATGCTGCTTCGGGTTTTGAGATTGCGGGTACCAATTGGGAACAGTGGACTCGCCTGAGACAGTGCTGCAGAGTCAATCTATCATTGGCTGTACGCGCGACTGAGATAGCTTCACCTAGAAGCTGTTCGACGTCATCCTCGGCACGACATTTACTTGATACTAGAATGACTTGCCTTCCTTGCTGCAACATATTCCTTATTGATATAATGCATGTGCACCACGTTCAACAAAGCATGTTGCCGGAACCCACTGACCGATAATCAGCCTGGGGGTCTGCGATGCAGAATGGGGAGCTTACGAGTCTGTATGATCGTGAAAGTGCTGTTCAAAGAACCTTCGAATGCTTTCGATGGCAACATTCTCGTCTCCGATAGCTTTGCCCCTCTCCCACCTATGGCGGTCAGCGATGGTCTGACGATAGTAATTTTTACTGCTTACTGCTCATAACTGAATGGGCTAGCCCACGTCTTCTTGTCAGACTGAGTTTTGTGGATGAGATAGTTGACTGGAGTTGAGGGATAGGAGCAGGTTCTAAAGAGAAATAAAGGACAACCGTACTTGTCAAATCCACTTGTGGTGCGGGATCATACGCAACACTGTTTTCGCCAGCACACCAGGCTTGATAATCTTCACGGAGCTTGGAAAGACCTGCATATGATAGCTTGATAAAGGTCACGAAGCAGCGCCTACAAAAATGGCCAAAAATGGATTTCCGGCTCTAGCAAGTCATTACAGTTCGATGAATGGGGGACAGGTGTACAACTTACGAAACGGACATCCTGTATTTGGAGGGCATTTAAGTTTGTTTCGGGCAAACGAGAGCGCAAGGCTTACATCCATGAAGAGGGACGGAAGGTCTAAACGGACGCGTTCAGCCTTACAGAATCGGGAAGTGAAGATTCCAGTGCCACTCACTTCCCAAGAAATTGCCTAATTTCTCTGGAGAGTAGATATCACCATGCTTCGGACCCAGCATTCAGTCCAAGGCACAATCAGGTGTGCAACATATTGAGGACGTACCACGGTTTTTATAGCTGCCATAAATTGGCCGCATTCTTTGGCATCGGATTGAGGGCCCATGCTGATTGCATTCATGAGTTCTGCATGTGGCTTGGGGTCGATAACCTTTTGTTCGGCAACAGCACATTAGCAAAGCAAAGAGGGGTTTGGAACACGCGTACTTCAGCCACTTCATTCAACAGTATGCGATGTATATGCAGCGCAAAGGCAGGGGGCAATTTATTGATTTCATGGTCTTTGAATGCGATCATGAGAACCGACAGCAAGACGACATGATGGGGTCGAAGAACATGTTGCGCTGCTGGAGGAACATCGTCCATTCGAGATGCTGGAGAAGAAAGGCGAGACAGCTGGTTGAGTGCGGGTCAACCAATCAAAGGAGCTGGACGCGCTCAATGGACCCAAATTGATCGGCGCCTTTGTACGCAAGACAGTCGTGCAACGAATCCAGTGTGCAGACACGAATCAACAACAATCGTTCAAACTCCTGGACCTTTTTGCACTGAACACTTGATTTTCTCTTTTTGAATAACTTGACTTTGACATGAAAGACTCGAGGCTATGATTTTCAGCCATAACGGTACGGTCCGATCACGACCGCCATCAAGGATTTTTGGATTGAGCTGAACAACGGCAGCAAACCTCCTCCAATTCACTACCATGGCGAAAATAGGCAAAAAGCGCCCATCCAGCTCAACAGAGGTATTTCCAATCCAAACCTTCTCTAATAGAAATGACGTCTCAAGGTGTTAGGCACCGTCAAAGCGACGCAAAATTGTGGCAGGTTCCTCCAAAGACAACGTCAAGAAAAACGCCAAATCCGGCGTGAAGAAGGATAAACTCGCGGACAGAGGCGTGATTCCTATCCCAGTGGACGACAACGACGAGGATGTGAACCTGTCGGACAATGACATGGAGCTTTTGAACGAGTTTGGAGGCTCCGTTGGGTTCTTGCAGACGCTTGACAAGAAAGGGATTATGAGGTGCGTAGCCTGGGGTCCGAGAACGAATGCGTACTAAACGACCTGTAGGAGCAAAAAAGAAACTCAGAGGCTGCATGAATTATCCAAGCCAGTCCGCGAAAGACCGCACATCGTCGATGATTTGCCTCCAGTGGAATCAGAAGGCGAGGATGAGGATAGCTGGAGCTCGGGTGTGGAAGACCTCCCATCTTCGTCCGGGGAGGAAGAACACTTGTCTTCTTCAGAGGATGAGAACCACGATTTTTCGGATTCCGACGAAGAGATGCCCTACGAACAGCAGCCTCGGACGACCCAGTCGAAGAAGGCCAAGGAGAAAGAGGTCGCGCGGCTACCAATCAAGCTCGCTGACGGTAAAATTTTGAAGAGTGGGATCAGGACTGTCGCTGCATCCGACGCAGAGGCATCCGAGGAAGAGTCGGAAGACGAGCCACAGTATCCTCCGAGACCACCACTGCAAGATGGATCGAGAGGAGCAAGATTCGGTCGGCCAGCAATAGCAACTGTTCTGCGGACGTCCTCCCGCAAGGCCAAAGTCCAGCTTGCCAAGGAACAGATAGCTGGCATCTGTAGTGACATTTTGGCGGACCCAGAAAACAGTGTAGCTATCTACATCGTTTCATGTTCGTCCTTTTTCGTGCTAACACCGTTCTACAGTTGATACTTTTGAAACGTCTCCACTCGTTTGCGCTACCAGAAATCAAGGTCGACGGCGAATCGGAATCAGTGCCAAACGACGAAATTGTCAGGAAATTGGCCATGCTCTCGCAACTCGCGGTATTCAAGGACATCATTCCTGGATACCGGATTCGTGCTCTTACAGATGCGGAGAGGAGCGAGAAAGTCAGTCAAATTGTTGCTCGGACACGAGAGTGGGAGCAAGGATTGGTGTCTGTTTATCAAAATTATCTGCGATTGTTGGACGGAGAGATCAAAGGTCAGGATCCACCGCGCTCGACCCAGTATTTCGTGTGGCTCACGTTGGACCATTAGGACGAACGACTTTGGCAGACGCCGCTATCGCCTGCATGTGCGCTCTGCTGACAGAAGTCACGCACTTCAACTTTCGTCAGAACCTCATGTCGGCTATTGTTACGAGGCTAAGCAAGCGATCCTGGGACGAGGTATGGGCTCCTCCGATTCATGCTCAAGGTTGACAGCCGACGATCCATCCATTACTTAGACTTCGGATCGCTGTTTGAACACCCTCAACACTGTTTTTCGCGCGGATCACACTGGCGAGGCGTCTCTGGAGGCTTTGCGCTTATTGAATCGCATGGTCAAGGAAAGGAAATTCAGGATCCATCCCAATGTCCTCTCCTGTCTGCTAAACCTGCGCTTGAGAACCGAATTAAACGTCCGAGCGTCTCTGACCACCGCTGATCGCGCAGAGTCGGACAAAAAGAAGAAACAGAAAAAGAAGGACAAGCCTTATCTCAGTAAAAAGAGCAAAAAAGACTTGAAGGAACGGAAGGAAATCGAAAAGGAGCTTCGCGAAGCAGAGGCAGAGGTTGACAAAGAGGAGCGAGCGACAAGGGTGAGCAACGTTTTGGATCGTTGACCCCATCCACACGCGATTGACTAACCCCTTGCGATTTTCATTGCACCTATAGCATACAGAAACCCTAAAATTGCTCTTTGTTTTATACTTCCGTATACTGAAGCATCCGACGCCTTCTCCTCTTTTGCCTGCAGCCCTGACCGGGATCTCCAAATTTGCCCATTTGGTCAACATCGACTTTTTCAAAGACCTCTTGAAGGTTTTGAAGGACTTGATGGTGCTTGACTCGACAGATTCCGAGCCTTCAGAAGCAGCATCCGGGTCACTCGGGGACGAGAAGAGGATATGCCATCGACTGTTATGTATCAGTACCGCTTTTGAATTGCTTTCGGGCCAAGGTCTGTCGCAGCGACCCAACTTGCTCCTGGCCGTTTGTTAACACTGCTTTGTTTAGGAGAAGCACTGAACATCGATCTGTCAGACTTTATTACAGAGCTCTACGCCATGTTGCTCCCGTTGAGCCTTTTACCTGGTATCGACGCACCATACCCCGGTCTCTCTGCACCCAACGGCAGACCGAACAGCGCGGACCAATCCCGATCTATAGCTGATCTATGCTTTAATGCCCTCCAAGTCATCTTCTCACCCAGAAGTTCAGGGACTGGCGGTTTAGGCAATCCGACTTGGCGTGCGGCAGCATTTTCCAAACGACTGTTGATCGCTTCGCTACACTGGCCACCTTCTGTCGCACTACAAGCGATCAGCTTTGTCAAGTCTCTCATCGTGAAGCACCCCAAGCTCGAAGCCCTGCTGACGACTGAAGATCGGACCCACAACGGAGTGTACCGTGCCGATGTGGATGACCCGCAGCTCTGTCATGCATTGGAATCATCCTTGTACGAACTCCACCTGCTCCAAAAGGTCAAGGCGAACCCGCGGGTAGGCGAGGAAGCGAGGAGGATATTGGACTATACATCATGATGGCGCTTAATATTTTGCTATTCACGCACACAAATGATTTGCCTTCACCCAAGCTTTCGCTTAGATTGTGATGGTACATCCTTCATCGTAAAGATTATCGTCGTGTCATCATGTGTTCGTACTTAATACACTCGGGTTTGGATGGGAAAGAGTTGATACAGTGGTGGTTAATGAGAGGATCGCGCCAGAGAGAGAGAGAGGGAGAGACGTCCAGCGGTTATACATCAATAATATCGAACGAAAAAAGAGAGGAAAAAGAGTCCTTTTTTAAAATAAAGCAATAAGTAGATGGTAGGGTATGTGAACCAGTCGCTGAAGATTATGATACAATAAACAATAAACATATTAACGTTCCTCCGAATAGAAAAAAATGTGCGTGTGGGTAAGGAAGACGAATTCGGATCAGGTTAGCGGGGTGGTATTGAATACGCGTTGGGCGCCAAAGGATAACCTGACGGGACCTGCGAGGGTCTCCGCGAGGTGGTGGACGTTGTGTATGGCGCGCCTGCAGTGCTGGAGGCCTTGTCCGGCGCCCTATAGTGCTGGAATCCGAGAAGCTCGGAACCAGGCATGGGCCAGTTTTTACGATCGAGGTCATAAATCAAGCAAAGGAGAACCTGGTCATCAACGACCAGCTCCTGGGTCAATGTTGTTTGGACATCTAGAAATGATTTAGTGGCAGATTGGATCAAAAGAGGATAAAAACTGACTGGGATCAAGCCATCGGCAACGGGCAAGGTGTGAGTCAGGCAACAAGGCGTGTACTGTGCCATTGCTGTTGATATGTGACACCTGTAAATTTTCTTGCTCCTCGACGAAAAGGGTGTTGCCGGTGTAGACCTTTGTGATGCACTTTGCGGAGGAAGTCCAGATGTTTCCAACAGCTACACTAGCGTTGAATCCGTGGAGAGTTGATGGGCTGCGGACGTCATTGAGACTTGGCACTGACAGCTTTACCCGCAGTGTCAGGGTCTGACGAGGCGATGGAGAAGACTGGGACAAAGCATCTACGTTGACAGAAAATGGGGTCATTCCTTCGGCACAAAGATAAAATGTCGTAATTCTGTTGTGCGGATATCTTGGATATGACGTCGGCGCGGGGGAGGTAACTGGAGCGGCGTATGGGTATCCGTTGAGAGGCATCTGCTTGTACACGGCGGCCGGGGGAGAATAATCGGTGGGGAGAGCATGACTAAAGTCGCTGAAGGGAGATGTTGAAGGGCTTGCGATCTGGGTTGGGCTATGGAAATAAAGGGTGCCGGGACTTGCTTCCTGCTTAACTGCAATGGCTGAATGGTCGACTGGATAGAGATTTGGACGCTGCTCTGGAGTGAGAGGGAAATCTGAATGAGAGTCTGGCGGTGAAAAGTCTGGCGATGCTGAATGGGCGGATTCGTCATCCCAGTCAAAGGAGGTGCTGTTGGCGTCGGACTCTTCTTTAATTGGGATATGTGTTACGGGATCGACGAGCTCGTCGCCTCCAGCTACAAGATGGAACTCTTTTGAAAAGAGAATGAGAAAAACGAGAAGAAAAGATGGCGAAAAGATGGCAGACCTGGCTGGCCCTTCCACATATTCCTGAGGACCTGGATATGACTGGCGACCTGCTTCTTTGTGCGAATGATACCATGGCGCTGGAGAAAGTCGACGAGAAACTGGTTGCGCCAACGACTGCGACCTCTAGACTGGGAATATGTAGCATATGGCGACTGCCAGTACTCTCGCAGACCTTTTTAGAGGATGAGAGGGAGGCTAATTAGTGCAGTGGGGCTGTGCGCACCTTGGACAAAGGTCTTCTCGATGTTCTCTGGCCAGACCTCGACACCGCTGCCGTCCTTGAGGAGCTTGCGATGCTTGCGCTGGGGGGTTATTGAGTCTGGGGTGTCCTGTTTCTTCATGGGAGAGCGGAGAGAGGGGCAGTGAGCGTGGACCAAAAAAGCGCGTCAGGGCCAAAGACAATGGAGTGCGAGCTTTATATAACGAGATAGATTTTGACTCAAAACTAAGATCCGAGATCCCTGCCCGATTAGGAAGGCCTGATCCAGCTATCTGGCGAGCCTTTCAGATTTCCAAACTCGGCGAATGGGACTGGAATCAGAGTCTGGGACTGCTGCTGCTGTCTGGCCTGTGTGGCCGTCTGCCAGCTCGCTGTGCGCCTCGTACGCCAGCCACCGTCCGCCAGACACCGTCCCAACCCGTCTCCAGAACAAGGCCATTCGCGGAGTCCCCTCTCGCCGACCGGACCCGGCACAGCGGTAAGTCGGTCCCGGATCTCGATCGACCAGCACGGTGGACCCGGGCTCTTCTCGATCCAAATTAGTCTCTTCTGTCACAGCATCGCCGTCCTCCCCGGCCGCCTTATCCGTCCTGCGCTCGAGCCTCGACGCCCTTTGCTCGTCGTTGCTCACGATGCCCGACTCCCTATCTCTCACCCAGAAATGGCTCCGGCACAACGTCCAGCCCTATCTCAACGCCGACACCGTCTATCTCGACGTCGACCACGTCCTTTCTACCTTTCCGACTTTGAGGCCAAAGTCAGATGTCTACAGTGCGCTCGTCTAGTGTCTGATCACCGCCTTTGTTCACTGATAATCGATTCAGCCTTTGACGACGGCCGTACCCAGCTGCTGCTGTGTCTCCACGGTCTGTTGCCGATCACCTATCGCCACGCGTCCTACAATATACCCCTCAACATTTGGATCACAAGAGACTATCCTCGCCGTCCCCCAGTGGTCTATGTCGTCCCAACAGCTGACATGCTCATAAAGTCGGGCAGGTTTCTCGATGTCAGTGGTCTTTGCACCCATGAATATCTTCAGAATTGGCAGCGCAAGAACGAGGTCCGTGCTCCCGCTTCAGGCTGTTCAGCTACTTGTTAAATCCAGCATTAGGGTTGTAATATTGCAAGCCTTCTCCAGGATTTGCAGGAACAGTTTTCTCGTGAACCGCCTGTTTACTCTAAACCGAAGCAATCGGACCCACCTCCGTCTCAGACAAATCAGCCACCGCCAATCCCAAATCGTCCGCCTGTTCCCCACAGTGCAATAACAATATCTCCTCCCAGACTTCCTCCTTCTCCTCAGGTATGTACGTTTCAGCTGCAACCTCTAATTGTGGTCTATCATTGATCTTTTTACATTTCCAGCCACATGTGCACAATACTGGTTTCACCCCTGCATCTCGTCCGCCGCCACCACCACCACCACCACCACCACCAATACCACCGCCGTTGCCCCCTCAGGTACGGCATGATTTTTACCGACCAGGTCCATCGGAGTATCAACCCGCAAGGCCCACTGCTGGATTTTCTTCAGCCAATGACAGTCCTCCATACCCACTTTATCGTCCCCCAATTTCCAATTCACCTGACCAATCAACTGCTATAAGGTTTTCACCGATATCCAACTGGACACCGCCCCCTCCACCGCCTGTACCGCCACAGCCGCTTGCAGAACAAAGGCCGCCTCCTTCCGAAGAATCCAGACCGAAAAAACCCATCCCGAATCTTCTAGATGACGACACTCAAATACAGTCGAATACGCCGACCCTTGCTCCCTTACCATCGGAACATAGATCGGCCCCTCCACGACCACCTAATCCCGAGCTCCTCGAACTGCACCGCCGTGTCCATCAAAAATTGACGTCAGAGCTAGGCTCATTATCCCAAGCACTTGCTCTGGATGCCGACAGACTACGGGCTCATCAGAATGACCTACTTGCGGGAGAACCGGCTATACGGGATGAAATGGCACGCCTCGAAGCGGTAAGGGATGTCTGCCGCAGCGTGGCCGACAGGACAAGAGACGCCGTTCAGAGAGCAGAGTCGAATGTGTCAGAACTCAGGCGGAAAGGCGACCCCGAAGTCGACGAGCTTGTATGTGCAACCTCGATTGTACACAATCAGTGAGTCCCCGGCCTTACCCTACCGATCATTAAGTATCTGATTTGATTTAATAAAAGGCTTATCAACCTAGTGGCTGAGGATAACGCCATAGAAGATACCATATATCACCTCCATAGAGCCTTAAACTGCGGCAGGATCGATCTTGAACGATTTTTGAGGGTATGTTCCTCCCGATCTGATATACCTCCGCCTCCGTTGACCACCCTCCGATTACGTTCGGATCCTGACAGTCAACCAGGGTTTTGGCAGAAGAGCAGTTCACGAAACGGGCGCTGATCAACAAAATCCACAGCGGCATCTCTCCAAACCTGAGGCCAGAATGGGCGTGAGATTCGGATGTGTGTTTATGACTCCTCTGTTAAACGCCCGATATTTTGCCATCGTCGTACCTGGGAACTAGCCAGATGTGTACATACACAACCATCTTGGTCCGGTAACACATCATCACTCCCCCAGATTGTATACCATGTCCCAACACCATTCATCTGGCTAAAACCCTGATTTAGATCATGTCGTCTGTATCCAAGGCAGTATTGTAGAGTATGATATAAGAAGATTACGATTACCGACACAAATCTTGTGACATTTAACGGACCAAGAAAAGAAAGGCGAAACAATTACACCAAACCGCGCCCAGTGCTTCCCACCCACCGCCACACCCTCAATTCGTCCCCACCCTCAATCTCTTCGAGGTTAGCGCGGACATTAGTATTTCCTTCTACGATGTGCTCCACCTTGTCCCACAACCTCCGTCGAGTGGGTATCGAATGCTCGTTTTGCAAAATCACGTCCCGCAGCTGTATAGACGACAAGTACGGCTGGGGCGCAGTAACTGGATCAGTGTGGTGTGCCAATTCCTGATTCCTCAGCGTATCAAGCGCTATTTGCACCAATTCGGAGACACGTCTTGCTTCAGATTTTTTCTGCACCACCCGTAGCCGCGCAAACACAGCGAAGAGTACGGCAACCACAGCACCTAAAATGGGGAACAATAAACAATCGGCTGAAAGAAGATAGGCCGGTATGCTGCCGCTCACCTAACGCTGTGGTACGCCATGCTGCCCAAACCTCCCTCGATTTGACCGTGAGTACGCAATCCCACGTCAAGTCTGCATCTCTGCTGGCCAAATACCGGTTGCCCCTGGCGATTAAACAAACCGTAAGTATGGCGCCTGATTTCGCGAGGCAAACAAATGAAGCATACTCTTTATCCGCCCCTAGTAGTACGCCACCCCATCGAACAAGTTCTTGAACTGCTTCATTAAACGTATCATCGAATGCAGGCTTCAGTCGTGACTATAAGAGGTGCATTTTAATGTGATGAACTCTCATAAAGCAGAATGAAAAGAGGGTAAACTCACACCCGTTTTACGTTTCATATTCTCTCGAAGGGTTGCAAGTTCCACGCCCCATTTACGGGCTTCACCACCATCTTCATCTGCAAATTCCGTATCCAGCTCCTTGCCACCGACACATAACCTCCGACCTCTTTCTTGGGAAAGAAGGGACTCCATAGCCTTTCCGAGGGCGCCAATGTTTTTCTGTCGTCTCGGATCCAGGACACACCGAGGAGGCAGTGCAATCGGACCTAATCCAGGAAGGCCGTTTAGTCCAGAAGACAACACAGACCATATAATTTCGGATGGGGCAGATGAAGACGATATTGACAGGTTGTATGACTGAGGGGGATCCGGTAGGAAGGCTAGCAATGGAGGAGGTTTAGGGAGGAAACCGTTGTCGCACTGAACCGAGAATCTCGAGCAGACCGCGTGTTCGGGGCAAGGCGTGCAGGAATCGGCGTGTGGAATCGGCAGCAAAGGTGGCAATGGACATATAATCGTTGGGTTATTTCCATCTGTCGAGGGATATAGCTCTGTGCGGTTCTCCTTGTTGCAAGAGTCAATGGCCACCCTGTAAGCCCGAACTCCTTCAAGTGCACTGTTGGTTCGACTGCCAGTGTCACAAAATCCGATTGGAGCCGACTCCATTTTATAGCCCCAGGCAAGGATTGCGCCGACAAGAAGCGACAGCAAGCATGAAAAGCGAACGACACCTGGAAACACAGAACTGTCTCTCGTGTCTAATTCGTCCATGGTTGAGAGAGAGTCGTCGTCTTCCTTCGTCGATACCAAATCATTTTCCCCTTCCTCTTCCTCCCCTTCCTCCGCTTGTTCTTCCTCTTCTTGTTCTTCCTCACTCTGCACATCCACAGGACTTTCCTCTTTGATAGGCGTAATGACTTCATCTGCATGTGCTTCATCTATACTTTCTTCTTCCTCCAAAACTTGTCGCACAAGGGGTGGAGCCGGAATAGACTTTCGAGGGGATGGGAATATGAGCGGAGGAGGTCGTTCAAATCTGGGGCTGAAAGATGATTGAGGAGGTGAGAAAGGCGAATAACGTGTTGGCGAGGAATCGGCCATTTCTGGTGGCGCCGACATGGATTTCCGGGACCGTCTTACAGTGCCACTCTTTCGTGGAACCCTCTGCCGCGGCGAGGGACGGGCGGGGGACGATGACTCTGCACCTGACTGGAAGATATTGTTGTCTTCCCATCCGCTATCTTCTGCGAACTGGAGAATTTGTTAGTACTCGAACCTCGAAGGTTGTAGAACGACCTACGTTTGAGGTTCGCCTTGAGGCTTCTGCCTGTCAGTGTGTTAGACACCTCTTCAATTCCAACATGCGGAGAACATACTGCTTTCTTGCTTTTCGCGATTTTTTTCGGGGGTAGGACTTCTTCATCGTCGGGTTCGCTTTCCTCCGTCAACGTCTGTTGTACCAACGCCTTCCTGCGCAACGTACCACCGCCTAGTGTAGGCTGTGCAGAAGAGCGGCGTCGCTTTGGCTGAAAGACGTTGTCAGTGCGCATAAATCGAGGCCCAGGGCCAAACTGACCGGGTCTGGTGGTGGAGCAGGCGGTTCATCATCGTCAAAGTCGAAGGGAGCTTGTGAGGAATGCCGCAGTGAGCGTCGGGCTGCTACCTGATAAATCCCAGCAATCCTAGATGAGCAAAGAAAGCGAGCAAATCTAGTCAAGGATATCTTACCTTCCGTGTTGTTAATGGTTTTCCAGTGACGCCATCAGTAATTCCGTCGTCGCTTGGCAGACTATTGAGGCTCTTCATACGCTCCCTCTTGAGTTTCGTCGATTTGGCCTTGACTTCATCCTTAAAGACTTGCACCAACTTTGGTTTTGAGTAAGGCGTTGGATATTGAATGTTGTGGTAGCCCAAGACACCGAGCAATTGAGACACAGTGAGAGATGAAGGCTCGAACTCGGGCTCTAGGTACTCGCCCAAAGCTATGACTTGGGTAGACGTCAAGCGCGACATACTTCGAGCTAGACGACTAGGAAGACTTGTGGCAAGAGACGACAACGAACTTGGAGACAACAGCGTCCTCACGCTCAACGAACGTCTGTATCAACAAGAATCGATTATGTAACTTTTTGATCACATGACCTAAGCCCCTATTTATATGATGGTCGCATCAACCCCTTGGTTCCAAACCACTTCCCCTTGACCTACGGCAGAACGTTGGTATAATTTGCGTATTAAAGCGCGTAATACTTACCATGTAATTCCAGTATGCAGTTGGGAAGACATCCTGCGACGCTTTGAGTAAACCTCGCAACCCGCAAAAGTTGATCTTACCTTCTTGAGATGATAAAAAAGTCTGCAACGGAGGTCGGATATAAACAACAGCTGAATAACATATAACGGTGGACTGACCTTCGACTCTTAGACTGGTCAAGGAAGGCACTGAATGTTTCTTTGGGTTCCAACCCATACTTGAACTCTGCCAACATCAGTTCGCCGTACGCTGTCAGCAACTGAAAGGGATCGCGTGAGCTCAAAGGCAGTCGAATCTTGATAGAATATGGCTTACAGGGCAGCTTGTGTAGCCGTCGTATCTTGCTTTATCAGAGACCTTGCCGGTGTTGATGAACGAGTACAAGTTTTCCGTTAAAACAGGGGCTTGTGCAGTAATGGCTGCTGCCGTTTTTGAGGTGGGCAATGATGAGCAGTCACCAATGGCGAAGATATTGGCAAACTCGGGGTTGGTGTGTTGGAGTGTTCCTTGATCAACAGAGACCCAACCAACTTTGTCGGCAATCGGGGAATCCTTGATGAATTTCAAAGGACCCATTGGCGGTGTTGCGTGTAAAGTGGTGTAGTCAACATCAACTGTCGATCCATCGGCTTTCTTGAAGATGGCTTTGTGGTTGGCTACATCGACGGCGGTCAAATTGTGTTCAAAGAAACCGTCGATCCCACGCTCCATTCTGAGTTTGTTCAGCGCGTCCGAGTACTTCTTGACGGAGAACATCGTGGGCATTCCAGTGTAGAATTTCACGTTCACATTTTCGCCCCTTCCTGTCTTTCGGAAACGATCCCAGGCCATCCACATAATCTTCTGGGGCGCTAAAACGAGGCGTTTGCTCGCATGCCAAGGCGTAAAACAAAGTTGTTACGCACCTCCAGCGCATTTTATTACACCTGCGGGCTGGGTGAAAATGGCGTTACCCGACCTGAGACCTTCAATATCGTCCCAGACTTTGTCGCAAGTGTTGTATGAATAAATGGAGGAGACGCCGGAGGTTGGGTCGGCCAAGGCACTACTTAAACCTTTAATACCGTCCCAATTGATACCGAGGCCAGTTGCAACAACCAGGGTGTCGTACCCCAGCGTGCGCCCTTCAGTTGTGGTAACGGAAGATGCTGTTGGGGTGAACGTGGCGACGTTCTCTGGAATCAGTGTGACATGTGGAGTGATGAGTGAAGCCAGAGGGCGACGGAAATCGGTTTTGGGCTTCAAGCCAGCCCCAACCAAGGTCCTGGAACACGTTGAGCACGCATGAAACACGGGCCAGACATTGACGAATTTACCAGCCAGGCTGCAGGACGAAGGTCAAAAATCAACCCGAGATTGGCGGAGGTATTGCATACCTGATAGTAGTGATAGTCTGCCGCATCCACAACAGCGATATCGTCCTTGTTCAAGGACTTGCCCTCACTCTTGAATCTGTCATACACCTGGTTGGCAACGGACAGACCAGCGCTCCCTTGACGATCGGAATGAGGAAGAATTACCCGAGGAATCAGGACTGAAACGTACCGGCGCCAACAACGAGGATTTTGTAGTGATCCTTTGCACCAGTGCTTACAGACCGGATGTGGCTGAGAGCCGCAGCTACAACGCGACGAGAGGTACTGGCCTGAAGCATTGTTCGTGAAGCGGGGAGCATTG
The DNA here is from genome assembly GCA_004369085.1 of Coprinopsis marcescibilis. Taxonomy (NCBI): domain Eukaryota; kingdom Fungi; phylum Basidiomycota; class Agaricomycetes; order Agaricales; family Psathyrellaceae; genus Coprinopsis; species Coprinopsis marcescibilis. Next base: position 284,251 of record ML210147.1, on the reverse strand, counting down.
TTATGTGAAGAAAGCAGGTGGTAGTATTTTACGGTGGTTTTGATGGTCTAGAATATAAACATGAATCGGAACAGGCACAAGATAGAGCCTGCTATATAATTGGCTTAGAAATTGGTGAGTGATCCAGGAGCAAAGGTCACGACATTAAAGCATGTCATGGTCGTAGTCACGAGCGACCAAGTCGTCGGCCCGTCGGCGTCAATTGGCAATCTTGACTGGTTACCTTGGCTCGTAACCAACAGTCAACTGGGCCTTCTATCATGACAACAAGATATGATTTTTATTATTCGCTGCTTCCCCTGGCCAAATTCCTGGCTGATGTTATCGATAAAAGATCGCGCTGCAGTGCTGTGGACTGACCCCAGCCGAAGCTCCTGTCTATCTACCTAACCCCTGGCCTTGGACCAGAACGTCGCCACCTGCGTTATCTCAAATGCAAGTTGAAACGAATTACCCTAGACGGCTAGCTGGTCTGCCTAGCAATCCTCGCGATGCTCGCCTTGTGGCGAAGAGCAGCCAACCAGCCAGGTCCGGGTCTGACTACTCACCCGCAAACTCACGACCAGGCACCCCACACGCCTCTGGGTCCACTGCAGCTCCTTCCCGCCCCTCTCTGCCAGCTAACTCACTTCCCAAAACACCTCGAGCTCCCAAAGGCGGGCTTCCGCAGGCACCAACTATATCTCGTTCGAGTACTCCGCAACCTTCTCGCTCTGGGTTGGGCTCAGCAAACTCTGCTTCAAGAATACCATCCCGCTCAGGGGATTCACAGGCATCCCTTTCTAGACCATCCAGGCCTCCAGCTCGCAGAGCAGAGTCAGCTGGACAATCCCTACCCTCCAATCCATCAAGGAGACGTGATCCTCAGTCCAGCTCTTCCAGGCCAAACGGCTACTCGAACAGCAACAAATTGACTGAGTTTCCTCCCGACAACTCCTATTCAGACAGAAATCTTTCTTCGCCCGAACCTTCAAATAACGATCCGCCAGGCGGCAATTCATCTTCTGAAGCTGGTAAGTGATTTGTCTTTGACCATCAAACAAACTCTTACTCAAGTCATGGTCTTGTAGGGCCGCATGGGGAAGCGGAACCACTTTGGAAAAAGGTTGCGAACATTGCGAACAACCTTGCAGTCAATGTCAACTTGTCGTGGGCAACCAGTGTTTCCAACGGGGACGGTGAAGGTGCATTGTTTCCATATTCGTTCTCGACCCGTCTCTAATCCAAGCACCTATCATAGAGACACCCTTTGGTGCAGAAAGTCGCCTCACCAAAGCAATGAAGGCTTACCATCTTTCCAGGGCAGAAGCCCACAACGATCTTCCGGATTGGTTGTTCACCGATAAGGAACGAAGGTCAGAGGCAACCTTTGTTGTCGAAGGCGACAGCAACCGTAACCAACCAACATCTCGGCCTTCACAATCCCAAGATCGGCCCCTTTTCCCAACAAGCGCCAAAGATGCCCCGAGTCGAGGAGGCATGCGTGCTCCACCTGGCAGCGCTGCGGCACGTTTGAAAGCACTTCGAGAGAAGGAACGAACGGCATTCAAACCCAGTTAGTTCAGTCTTAGCGATGATCATGGTGACATTGCGTGTATCTCATCCATCAATGGCTCTGCGCCATCTCTTCATTGCCTCGGATGGGTGTCGCAATTGAGTGATCATGCACAGGGTTTCCTACACTACAGCTGCATGTAATATCAATACTTATTGCGTTTAATAATGCACACCAATCAGACATCAGCTCAACCCTCCATCTTCCATCTTCGTTGGTAAGTGACTTTGATGCACCAGTTATGCGCCTTCATTCCTGAATGAGGTTGAAGGGAGGAACCGAGTGGATCACCAGGGAGCTGAAGCTATTGGATGCGTCTTCGTTCGTTGCCTTGGCTCGCGAACCAGTCGGTTCGTTACCGTCTTTGTCACGTGGACTTTGGGGCCAAGCGGAGTTTGGCAGAAGTGAGCTGGCTCACAAGTGTTTTGCGTTGCATCGTCTTATCCGAGATGGCCTTCTTGGCATTCTAAGACCCTTTGTCCGAAGTACTGGGTCAAACCAGGTCATCTAAGTATCGTCAAGATTCTGGAAGACCATGGTCACAATAATGTGCTCTCTGTTGCGCATTTTCTTGCAAGGTCAAGTCAAAAGGCAGCTCAGACATGGAGCAGCATGGAAATGTGATTGGACAGCTTTCGGAGACAAGCCCGCTTGTCATTGGGCATCATCGACATCTCCCACAAACCAGAATAATGGGCCATCTATGTCGGCACTCGCTGTCAGAAAAATCCCATCTCCTGTGATATAGGTTACCATGGGTGCACATCATCACAGGCTCAAGCCAGCTAAATACTCGGGCTAAGAACTTTCCTCTCTTTCATTCCCTCCTTCGGCTTTCGTTTTTGTTCTCCCTTTTTCGTTCTTTTTCTGCCCTTTTTTTCGTCAAGTTGACTTGACCCGGTCGTCTTTCGTTAATTCCAAGGTCAGCTAAGCTCACACTGAAATGCATGCAACATGCGCTCAAGTCTTCCTAGATAACCGCTCTTTGAGAGAGATACATCGCAGTCCTCCTGGGAGGTTCATTCAGTTCGACTCAACAGCCTTCGACACCTGCGGACTTTCTTATACACAATCTTTCTACCCCTTTTTCGTTCTTTCAAAATGGTTCAAATCTCTATCTTTGCTGCTGTTGCACTCTTTTCTTCCTTGGCAGCTGGTCTCCCGAGACCCATGCCCCAAGATGACAGCGCTATTGGCATCGAAGTCGCTGTCTCTGCCCCCGATGGTATTCCCCTTACCAACAGTGTGGAGCTTGCCTCGTAAGCCCTTATTCTGCTGAAAGCATCATTCGCATCTGACTCGGATCCCTAGTCAAAGCGCCCGCGAGGCCGGTATTTCGACCGCCGCACCCGCTTCCATCACCCTTGCGTACGGACGACAAGCCGAGGTGAAATACAACGTTGAGACCCAGGCCCATGTCACCTCTTCCCCTGTGCACGTCCCTCAGAACACCCCTGTTCACAAGGTGATCTCAAGTCCCGTTCACGATGCTCCCCCCGTCCACAAAACCTCGAGCCCCGTTCATCTTCCCCCTGTTCACACCTCGAGCCCCGTTCATATTCCTTTGCCATCCCATGGATCTGGAGGCAAGGTCTGGCAGAACCATGATCAGTACAACGATTGCGTTCAACGTAAGTTTTGCTAGCACTGTTTTAACCGTTCCCGCTTTAAACCCACTGCGCTATCTAGAATGCGTTGCTACCTACGGCAGTGGTCCTGGAAAGTATGCACCCACTGCCACTGAAACTGAAACCGGCGGTGTCAAGGGTACCGGTGCTACCCACACCGTCATCGTTGCTCCTTCCCAGGGTGTTTTCCGATACATCCCCTTCGCGATCAATGCAACTGTTGGTGACACCGTAAAGTTCGTCTGGGGTGCCAACAACCACACCGTCACCAAGGGCTCCGCGCTCCAGCCTTGCAACCGCACTGCTGATGCTCAATCCTTCGCCTCGGGCCGAAAGGACCAGGGCTTCGTCTGTGAGTATCGTTCTCCTTTCCGTATGGTATAATTCACTAATCTTATCTCTTCATCCAGTCCACCAAGTCGTCAACGATACCAGCCCCACTTACTTCTTCTGCGGCGTTGGTGCTCATTGCCGCTCCGGAATGTTCGGTATCATGTAGGTTGGCCTGCAAACATTTGCATGTCACAAACTGACTGTTTGTATCAGCAACCCTGCCACCAACTTTGCTTCTCCCACCTCCCTCGGTCGTCAACTCCAGAGCATTGGCCAGAACGTAAGACATACAGCCACTTCATGACAATACACCGGACTCATCTCCGTTTTAGAGCTCCAACGTTGAAGGTTACTCCGCTTATACCGCCAAGCAGATCAAGGGCAACGACGCAGCTGCTCGCTGGGGAAGCAGCATCGACATTGAGAGTGTTCCTGAATGGGCTCGCGAATATGTTGCTGAGAACGTGCTCTACACCCGTATGTTCTTGGCCACCAACCCAGAGGTCTTGAAAGACGATGGCAGCATCGACTTGAGCTCCAACTCCACTGTTCCCTTGGCCATTCCTGAAGACATTGCCGCTGCCTTGAACAACGCTGGATCCGGTGACGCCAGCCCCAGCCCCAGCCCCAACACCCCTGCTGTTTCTGCCCCAGTCGATGCACCTGCCTCTACCCCCGCTGCTGACAACGGTACCATCAGCAACCTCCGAAACAACAGCGGCGCTTCTTCGCTCGCCTCCCCCAAGGTTCTGGTCGCTCTGGCTGCCGTCTTCGCCACCCTCCTGCTCTAAGTTGCGGTAGGAATGGTTTGTTAGCGCCATTGTGATGGGTGCCATGTTTTTGCCCAGGTCTTTTAGAGGCAGCATATTATACCACTTTCCTCGGACTCGGACTATGTGATATATAGTGATACTTAGATTGAGCCATTTACCCTTTATTTACCTACAACGCCATCCTCTTCATGTAATCATCCACAGAACAAAGCCAGGGATTTTTCTCAAAAAGAAACTGAGGTTCGTGTCTCGTAAAATCATAGGCATTAGGAATCCAGGTCTTTAAAAGCTAAAAGCCAAAGATGTCATCTATTTCATCCCGTTTCCGCTTCTTGACTTTTTCTGCTTTGGGTTTCTTTTCCTTGCTCTTCTTGGGGAGGACTGCTGTATCAGGTTGCTTTGACGGCAGTGACCCTGAAGTTTTGTTGTCTCGGTCGGTAGATATCGAGATCTTGATATTCTCTGAAACCTGTGGCACCGTTCTGGTCAGATCTTGGTGTTCTGGTTGCGCCTGCATCTCCCCCTCATCTTTCGTAACGCTTTCCTGAGCTGCGTGCGGTTCTGAATGCGATGGACCCGACATCTAGACTCGAGTCAACGACACAGCTCAAACTGAAACGATCGCTTCCCACTTACGGAAGACAGTATTCCTTGGATACTTTGTAGCTGTGGCAGCAAGTCCCGTATGACCATCAAGGCTTCTTGCGATAGGTACCCAATACGGGACGCTACTGCGCTCAGTGTCAACATCGTCTGAAGAAAGGCTCCAGAATGCAACCCGAGGGAGAATTCCCTTTCATGATCCCGTCTTGTTTCAGAAACCTCGTTCAGGAAGGGAGATGTTCGCACCGGTAAGCGCTCAAGCTTCTGGTACAAAACTGCACAAGGAGACATTATACGTGGATCATGTTTAGTGAGAAGAGACAACGTTACCGCTTGAAAAAAATTCTCCAGCAGTGCCAAATTGTCCAAGGTACGCTGGAATGACTTATCGTCTGGATAATGATTCCATGCTGTTTTGAATAGAGTCGCGCTCGAGACAATACCTTAGACCGAGAAGAACATACATGAGATTTAGACGTACTCGTTGCTGGGACTGGAGCCAAAGAAACACTGGTAGAAGGTGGAGATTGTTTCCAACGGGTCAAGTTGCTTCACCTGCCGAGAGAATTTGCGAATGTCTGACACTTTCCTCCAGAACAGTGTTAAACGATGTTGATTGTTACCCTTGTAGTATAGCCTTTCCAGGATCTGCCCCTCGTTCTGAAGCGCAGCCACTACGGACTGAAAACGCCTATGTGATTGTTTCGCATTTTTGAGGAACACATCCACATTAGCATGCAAGGAAGGGGCCAATTTGGACCTCGGCTCCCCAATAAGCGCAGAGACCCGATTAGAAGAGGCTCGAGTCATTGCGTGATGAGGAGCCTGAAGGACGACGAGCTCAGCGGATATGTTTAAGTGGGCACTTAAGCTTCAAGTACTTACAGGAACGGTACTGGTGTGTTATGGCGGCTGTCAAGCGGCCCTGCCATTGGTCAACGCATGGCCCATAATGGCGCTGCCAAGCCAAAGCCCATCGTCACATCTTGACCTGACCACATCGGTCATCACCAATTCACCACCGCTCGTTCTGTTTATATGCCAGCAACAGCTGGAAGATTCCAACTTGACCGATCCTAACATCGCTTTTAGGACCTAGCTTCCCATATGGCTCAACCAGGACAAGACGCCAAGTTCTTCCAGAGAGGCAAGATCGAGGCAAGAAGGCTCAGTTCGAATTCTCCTTGGAATGAATTGTAACCGCCTACTCAGGAGTTTAGAGCTGACCTACATGCTGCCGAGGCCAAAGACAAGAAGTTTGTGAAGAGGAAGACAGTGTTGAAGAAAATCGTGGCTAATATCACCATGGGGAACGACAGTTCGTACTCTTACTTAGCCGAAGATTCGACTACTCATGGCCTTGAAAGTGTCACCATTGTTCACCGATGTAGTGCAGAGTCTTGGTACACCACTTCTCGAAATTAAGAAAAGTGAGCACTTCCGGCTCGCGTACTTTGCCTATGACGAGGGATTTACATGCTCATAGTGGTGTATTTGTTTCTCGTCAGCTACGGTCGATCAGCGAAACCAGAGCAGATAAACATGGTCATTCCGTTCTTCTTACAAGTGCGAGACTCCTGGTCTACAGATACACGGAATGCTCACGAGCCTTTTCACCTAGGATGTCAACGATCGCAACCCTCTTATTCGCGCTCTTGCAATCAGGACCATGTCATACATTCCCATCCCTGTGGTAACAGAGGCCCTTACCGAGAATCTTCGACACTGTCTCCGTGACAGGGATCCATATGTCCGTAAGACCGCAGCTATATGCGTAGCTAAACTCTATGCAGCCGATCCAAGAAGAGCCGAGAAAGGTGGCTTCGTCGAAATGCTGCGAGATCTCATGCTCGACAGTAACGCGACTGTTGTTGCCAATGCGGTTGCTGCTTTAACAGAAATCGGAGATCGCCCAGACGGGGTCATCTTCAAGCTCAATCTTACAACAGCCAACAAATTACTAGCTGCCCTCGAGGAGAGTTCAGAGTACGTCCGGTGTTCTCGATGTTTCCATCTAATTCACAATGCCCTAGGTGGGGACAAATATATATCCTCGAATCCCTCCTACGATTTATTCCAGAAGTGCACGCGGATGCAGAAGTCATGGCAGAACGTATTATTGTTCACCTGCAACACGCAAACTCTGCTGTCGTTTTAACAACGATAAAAATCCTCCTTTACCTCATGAATTACATGCAGAACAGGAAATTGATCGACTATTGCTGCAAGAAGATGGGTCCCCCGTTGGGTACGTCTTATTTTTTCCCAGATTCACCATGCCTCATCTTATTCGCAGTGACTTTGCTCTCGTCGGGACCCGAGGTTCAATATGTTGCACTCCGCAACATCCTATTGATCATTCAACGTCGTCCTGCCGTGCTTAAAAACGATGTCAAGGTTTTCTTCTGCAAGTATAACGACCCCATTTACGTGAAACTTGCGAAGTTAGAGATCATGTATCGCCTGGCACGAGTCGAGAATTATCCGGAAGTGTTGGCAGAACTTTACGAGTAAGGACCTTTATCATGTATCTCTGTTGTCTTCTCCTAGACTGATGATCTTACCACAGATATGCGTCCGAAGTCGACATGGATTTCGTTAGAAAGGCGGTTCGGTCAATTGGGCGACTCGCAATCAAGGTGGAACAGGCATCGGATAGCTGCATTGAGACATTGCTCCAGCTTCTTGAAACTGAGGTGCCATACGTTGTTCAGGAAGCCACAATCGTTATCCGTGACATCTTCAGACGGTATCCAGGAAAGTACGAAGCAATAATCCCAAATGTTTGCAAGCATTTGGACACCCTGGATGAGCCGGAATCGAAAGCTGCTATTGTATGGATCATAGGACAATTCGCCAACAAGATCGATAACGCCGCAGAGTTGTTGGAGGTTCTGATAGATACGTTCTTGGAAGAAAGCGTTGAGGTTGGTTCTTTACTCCTGTTTTCATGACACTGGCCCTAACAAATCTACAAGGTCCAACTCGCACTTTTAACCGCCACCGTCAAATTGTTCATCTACAAAACTAAATCAGAAACCGCCCAGACGCTTGTTCACAAGCTTCTCAAGTGGGCAACTGAGGAAGTGGACAATCCAGACCTCAGAGATCGTGGATTCATGTACTGGCGTATGTTGGCCATAAACCCAGCACTTGCTGGACAAGTCGTTCTTGCTTCAAAGCCTCCGATTACGACAGACTCCGACCGTATGGATCGAGGTGCTTTGGACCAATTGTTGTTACACACGGGAACACTCGGCTCCATATACCATAAGAACCCAGAGGTGAGAGTTATTGTTGGGTCGGTTTGCATAGTACTTAATTTACATGTTCACCTCCAAAGACGTTCATTCGCAACGCCGCAGCAAGGGCTCTCACCGACACTCCCGCGCTGAACCCTCATTCAAGAGCTGTTTTAATCCACCTTCCTCGACTTCAGCTCCCTGGAGGACCACCTCAGGCTATTAGGGTGTTGGGTGCCCCAACGGAGTCGCACCGCGATGATCCCAACGTTCCTCCTGCATCAGTGCCAGTACCATTGATTCAAGATGGCGAGGAATCTGTGCCGCCACCAATCCCGGAAAGAAAGGTTTCCCGCAAGGATGACGTGGATGAAGATCAGTCTGACGAAGAAGACAAGCCAGTTCAGAATACAAGAAGCAAGGATCCGTACTCTAACCTGGACAGTGCTTTCGGCAATTATCTCGTGGACCAGCCGAAGCCAATGGACCATAGAGGTAGACATAATGACGATGATCTTTTGTTTTAGGTATATCACGACTAATGTTATCTGTAAATGACATGGATTATATAGCTTGCTTCACTTGTGGACGTAACGAATTATAATGCTTCGGGTGCGTCAGCGACCGGACATTCATATAGGATTCTATCTCACCTCTCCTAGACCATACATTCTCCGATGGTAGCTTAGCCTTGCAACTTGCCCAGGATTTCCAAATGGGCCATTAGGCTCATGAGCCACGATAGAAGGCTTTTCACCCTGAATAACATGAATTGAGACGTTGAAGGCTCGACTAAGAGCCTGGATTTCCGGCTCCCCGCCCCATAAAGCTGTACTCCGCACAGAGTCGCAATAGGCTTGAAACTGCTGTGGAGTCATTAAACCGCAATTGTCACTATTTTCGATAGCTGGTAGGAATGGCAAGAAATCGTCTGGGTGGGTCAAGATGTAATTGGCCGCAGCCGCACGAATCGTCGTATAATTGGCCTGTTCCGGTGGAACAATCCCTAGAATCGCGAACTGGTCTGCCAGGGCCGAGAATAAGCAATGCCCATCGGGATTAACCTGGGCGAAAAGATGAATAACATATATGTAATTGAACGAGCTTCGTCAACTACCTGATGCATCACAACGTTTAGCTCTTTACACATCTGCTCGATTCCATCTGCCTCTTCTTTGGCAGCCCTTTCCAACACAGCTTGAGCAGCTGGATCATCAGGCGAGTATGCCTGCGCAAGCGCAGCAGCTTTACGGGCCTAGTGCAATTGGTCAGAAGGATGTAATTTCTGGTCTGGTCAAGTTGTACCTGGCGAGCTTTGAACCGATCTTTAGCACTGGCTTTCGAATTTTTTTCAAGCTGTTCTGCCTGCTCATTGAGATGCATATCATCCAGAATCTTAGCTGATTCTGCTTGGACATTCTTGTCTGCGTTCTCCAACTGACTTAACAGGTCGTTCATGAGGTCATCCTCATCGTCGTTCGCAATCGGTGGGGGTGGCAATGGAGTACTGGACTTCTTGGCCCTATTCTTCTTCGAGTTGGCCATGGGTTTGTATCAGCGACGATGGTACTGGGGTACTAAAACAAAGAGCTCCATCATGTTATGCGTCACCGACACCAGAGAGCAAATAGGGAAATAAAATCTAATCTCTGCACTCCCACGCGTGCTTTATGTCCAGCCCGATTATCTTGACTCGATCAGTTAGCTCTACAGCTTCCAGTTCAACCGCCATTGGGCTACTTAGATTCGACCTGAATAATGGCTCCTCAAGACTTGACACCCCTCCAGGCCCGTCTAGACGATCTTCTTGCGACTCTTAAGGCCACAGACTCGGATGAAAGTTGGAAAGAAGCCGAAGAGACCGCAAACAATATCGCAAATGGCCTCAGGGTACGCGACAATGAAGGTACTGCAGACAGCAATTACTTGCACATTTAATGGTGCTGATGCTTGCTATCATCAGTGGAGAACCATACAACTCTCGGAAAGAGTACCTTGCCTCAAACTTTGACGACCCTCTTGACTCTTTCACTGCGCGGGTCGTCAATCCCGCCAGAAGCGAACACGGGTCCAGTCTTTCAGATCTTAAGAGTTGCCGCTAATCTATGCCTGGATCATGGTGTGTTTCCCCCAACCACAATGCCCACTTTATTGACATCCTCGGTCTAGATCCAAACAGAGGATATCTGCTTGATGCCGGTTTTCCGCAGGTTATCGTTGCATTGTTAGAAGGCTACGCAGATAAAGTTCCTGCACCCACTGAATCGCCCTTATCACTATCAATTGCCCATCTCAGAATTGTCAGGACTTCAATTGGTGTCCTACTGAATGCATCAATTGGCTATGGTACGTGTGACACTCATTCCGATTCATATCACCTTGACAATGGCATAGATGCTGTGAAGTTCCGCCTGATATCGTTGGAGTCGGCACTGACCATACTCAAGTTGTCGTCTTCCATATACCCTCCTATGTCATGGCATGACCTCGGCACCCCAAGCAATCCGTTGACCGAGGCTTCCGAGGAAGAATGGTCGTTGAGGAGCGGTGTTGCCAACTGGGCCTGGAGAACTATTTCAGAACTCAAGGATGCCAAAGATGATCCTAAAGATGAAGGTGAGTCAAATGTACCCCAATCTGTTCTACACGCGGATACGTACTTAAGAGCTCCTTTAAGCACCGCGGCAGATCTTAAACGTCGATGTCCTGCCTTGGGTCACGCCCGTACTTTCTTGTTTCCTTCCACCATATTCCCTGCGGATAGATCCATCACTACGAGAAGATGCAAACCTCTATACAAATCTCGTGCAAACAGACTTCGATGTCCTGGAGGAGACGTGCATACTTCTGGAATCCCTCTCATTAGATGTTGAAGATATCCGACTGGCCCTTGCTCGGGGGTACTGCTTCCCAGCGGAACATTTGGGTGTGCCATGTTTCAAGACCATGGTTGACTTCATTGAACGTGGAACATATTCACCAACATGGGATCATCCTGCTATTCCTCAGGAGGAAAGGGCGCGTAAACAGAAAACGTTCGATATCTGCAAAGCTGCCCTCATCAAATCTGTCGTCGAGGTTGCGGGGGAAGAAAAGAATGAAGAGGTTCTGTGGGACGATTCCGATGAAGCCTCTCCCGGGGGAGACTTTGTTGGCACGATGGTTAGGTGGATCAAGGAGTACGTTTCCGACACAGAGAATAACCCAAGTGCTACGCATCGGGACGACCTTGTCATCTGTGCGAGTCTCTCGTTAGGAAACTTGGCGAGACGAGGTGAGCGGCACTTGAGCTAATGTTATGGCCGACGATTGACATTCTCATTCTCGATCTCTATCAGAGAAAACCTCCACAGCTCTTTTGTCTCCGCCGTTATCGCTAGCACCATTTTTGTCCTCGGCACCTGTCTTGGCCAAATCCACGGATATCAAGCTGAAACACGGCGTTGTGGGCCTGTTAAAGCATGTGGCTCAATCTTCAACGTTATCCCCAATCATCCCGGATTCTTTGGAGAATGCCGAAGTCGTTAGACGAATTGCTGAAAGCGGAATTTGGGACGAGGGCTCTGATAACATGGCGATTGTTGTTCAGCTCAATGGAATCGGTGTGGTTAAGCATCTCTGTAACGCAAGCGGTATGTCGACCTTTTATCTCTCTATTACTATTGCTGACCCCCAAACCAGTTGCACATGCACTCGCCTTGGCGATTCGCCATGAGGGTGATGCGCAGAGCCCGCTTGAACGAATTCTTTCCCTCGCCAACAGAACGGAATCTGTTCCGATCAAGAGTGAAGGCATTCGTGTCTTGGTGAACGTTGTGAGAACATTATTATTAAAGAAAGCGCCTACTATTCTGCCGGAGGAAGCACCATCATCGCAAGGCGGATATACCACCGAGGCGCAAGCTAATCAAACCCAACGAGCAATCGCTGGATTGCTCACTGACAGCAATGCTAAGGCTTTGGCTTGGTTCCTTGCGCGCAGTGGGAAGTTCCCTATCCTGATTAATGAGGGCGTTGTCGCCCTTAACTTGCTCTGCTCCCAGAAAGATGGAGGTAAGCCAGCATTTTGTCCTTTCTTTTTCTTCAACTAACTCTCGAAAGGGCCTATCGTGTTGGATGCCATCTTGACTCAAGCTCCTGACGGTGGCGCTGCAGATGCCACACCACTTTCACCTGCGGATAGCACCGCTAGTTCGCCCACCTTGGTCAACAAACCGCGTCCTACCGTGGCACGACACGCCCTTGAAATGCTCGTGAATGTCCTTCGAAACACAGAAAACCAAGCGGTTTACCCTGTTGAAATACGGGCGAACGTTTGCACCTTCCTCGTGCAGTTATCGAGAAACGCGTCCGGCCCGAAGTTAACCCAAGTCCAGGATGCTGTCAAGCCAGTCCTGGAAAGGCTCAAGGAAACAAAGCCAGTTGAGAGAGATGAACTCATCGTCAGCGCGGTAACCAAAGTGCTAGATTTGTGGAAAGAATCTTGACATGCTTTAGACTGCGTTGAGTAGGATGCTATATCATGGATCTCAGACTGATTACAATAACAGGGTACTTTTCTTGCTTGAACCTTTCATCTTTTCAAATCTGAATACCAGTTGCTCATGGAGAGTCACAGTGATATCAGGCTTCAAGTTCAAGACCATTTCATCGTCGAGGTAAGTACATACATGCCTGTACGTTCGTATGCGTTGGCGATCCAGGACTCCAAGCCAGGAGAGGCAAGCGCCCGAAACGAGGCTGAGCATTTGATGTCCCAAAATCATCGTCCAAGCCATTCATCATTGCCAACTCACTCGCACAAAAGCAAATTAGAGTCACGTTAACGATCATAGGTTGAACGGCTTCAGGGGCATGTACCCCATGTACCGGCTGTGATTTGCTCATAGTTAACCGAATGCCGAGGGGTAATTGCAGCCTTGCATGGATTGAGTTACATATAAGCTCAGCGGTAGTACCGGTCTGTATTTCACCTTGTCTCACTATGTCGTCCGCAACCGAAAGTACCATCTCAGTGCATATCGCAGACAAGGTTGCAATTTTGACACTGGATCGCCCGCAAACCCTGAATGCTTTGACCCCGTCAGGTAAACTAGATTCCGATCTGGTTCACCTTTGGATTTCTGATTGGTACTCGAAAGACTATGATAAACTGTCCAATTCTCTTCGTGAAATCGACTCTCGGGATGACGTGCTGGTAACAATCTTACAAGGTCGGTGCTTGATCATATACATGCTCTTCTGTGAATAATATTTCTCCGTTTTACCAGGAAATGGACAGTGGTTCTGCAGGTGTGTTTCGCAATACATACGACAATTGTACTGGATCATGAATGCTAGACACTTAGCGGTACCGACGTACGGAGCAAAAAACCAACTGACGATGTAAAGACGGGGAATCTTCGTGAAACTTTCAGGACGAGCGTGACTAGCACCACCATCGACGTTGGTCAAGCGGTAGATAATAAATTACTCACTTCCATTCCAATTGAGAGGTTGACTCTGTTCCACGCTGCAGCTTTACTCGCATAGTAAAATTCTTGTTGCAGCTCTGAATGGTCCGGTCATGGGTCAGTAATCTGACCACTTGATATAAGGTCGCACTCACAGGTTTGCCGCATTGACCTAGGGATCATGGCAGGTAAGGATCACACTGGTGTTGCCTATTAAACGCTTCTTATATTGTTCTAGCCTTCATCGGATATTTTGATTTCATTTATGCTTTACCTGGTGTCTGGCTATCATGTCCCTTCACATTTATCGGTACGTGCATCCATATTGAGCTATGCAAAATTCTAATACTCGTCTGTTAGGCATTGTCGCCGAAGGAGGCGCAAGTGTGACGTTTGTAAATCGAAGTTGGTCTCTCGGATTTAAGTTCTCTTCTTTCGCTGAAGATCTAGCCCAGTGGGTGTCGGTATGGCCAAAGAAGTCTTGATCTGGGGAAAGAAGAAGAACTCACAGCAACTTTTGGACGCGGGGTTTATTAAGTGGGTTATCAGGCACGTTGAACCGACGAGGGACTGACGCCTTATTCGGACACTTAGCCAAATTTACCCTGCGCAATCCACTGAAGAGTTTCATAGCGCCGTTCGCAGGGATGTTTTAGCCGACCTGGACGGACTTGACCCCACTGCGTTGTTGAAGATGAAATCACTCATCCAAGTGGGTCTGAACGACAAGAACAACATGGATGCTGTAAATCTCAGAGAAGGATACGGTACGCAACTGTTTCACTAGATGCATCCAATAATAGGTTCTGACAGGTTTGCATTGCATGTCCTAAACAGCGCAAGCTGCCCGGTTGGCAAGCGGGATTCCTGCTAGGCAATTTCGGAGAATTGCAAACAAGGAAATCAGACACAAGCTATAACTTGCCGACGTGTTCAAGAAGAGAAGATATGTGAAGGGGAGAATGCTACATTTCACTGTATTGTATTCGTACAATTGTTAGTACCACTTGATTACATTGAGTTGGTTCAGTTTCTAGCCCTTGGTCTTTGGCACAAGAGGCCAGTGCGGCGGCCGCCAAGCTATCTCATACAATGATGTCCGATTGCAACCACCAGGTGAGCTGGAACGACCGCAACTCGGATCCTGTTCTAGTCTGGCTGATCCACTGACATGCCTAATTATCTACTATAGCGAACACCAGGTATCCCTGTCTGCATCAGCTGTGCATTCGATGACCGCGTGGGGCGTCAATGGGATCTGGTGTATTTGGGTGTCCCATCATCATACATACGTCCTCATTCACACCCGTGTCACCGAACCATACCTCCCAAAACTCCAGGTGCACGCGATGGCCGTAATACCACCAGAGTTCTAACTTCTGACCGAATGGAGTGCAAGATGCTTCTCTCCAACCATACCTTGTGGAACGCCCCATCTAACCCCCTTTGTGTTTGCCTTACTTTCGATAACCAAAGCTCCGATAATGCTTCTCCTAGAAACTCTTCTATTTAAACAGCCCCACATGGACCTTACTTCTTCAAGCACCCTTGCTTCTCTTCTCGCTTTTCGTCCTCCAAGGCAGTCACTATGTCTGACGACGAAAAGAAAATCGTCAATGAGAAGGTTCTTGAAGACCAGTCTCGCACTTCAAGCGAAAAAATAGACGATGAGCTTGACCCTAATCTCCATGACCCAGTTGCCGAGGAGAGTTTGCACCGTGGCCTCAAGGCCCGACAGATCTCCATGATAGCGGTGCGTACCATGTATTCCCACTCTGGTCGAAAGTCCTGTTGATAATGGATTTCGAATAATAGTTGGGGGGCGCTGTCGGGACTGGCCTTATCATCGGCTCGGGTACTGCGCTGAGGCGTGGAGGCCCGCTTGGTGATTAAATTCCCAAAAGCTCCTGCAGCGATGGAGTGCTCATTGCCGTGTCTACAGGTCTTCTCCTTGGATATTCCTTTGTCGGTTTCGTATGTTACCTCGTTATGGTGTCCCTCGGAGAAATGGCCGCCTTCTTGCCTCACAAAAAGGGCTTCGCAGGCTATGCTACTCGGTTTGTCGATCCGGCTCTGGGGTTTGCTTTGGGGTGGAACTACTTGCTGAAATATGTAAGGAGTCTTATGGTGAATTTGTTACTGTACTCAATGTGGCTCTTATCCGCAGCTCATTGTCACCCCAAACAACATCAATGCTGCTGGTGTCGTTGTGCAGTATTGGGAGGGCGGTAGAAATGTGCACATAGCTGTTTTTATGGGTGGGTTCTGCCCAGGCTAGCTGTGGTATAGATAAGCTGACGCCTCAATGCAGTTGTGTTCATTGTCTTCAGTAAGTTCAGGGATGGCTTCGTGATGGGGTTGTGCTGATCAACTCTTTAGTCTTCGTCATTAATCTTCTTGGCGTCCGAGTTTTCGGCGAACTGGAGTTTTGGTTCTCGAGTATCAAGAGTAAGTCAAGGAATCAATTCAATCCGAAGTCTCTAATCATTGTTTTCTAGTCGTTGCTCTCATTGGACTCCTGCTGTTCGGTATCATCATTGACTTAGGCACGTCCCGCTGTTTTAACCTGTTGCAACGAAGTTAGCTGACAACCCATTCAAACAGGTGGCAACCCTGAAAAGGACAGAATCGGATTCCGATACTGGAGAGAGCCCAATGGTCCAATGGGAAAATACTTATTGGAACAAGTCCAAGACACCTCTGTTTCTATTTTCCTTGGCTTCTGGGCAACTTTGACAAACGCTTTGTTCGCGTACATGGGAACTGAATTGATTGGTGTGACTGTAGGCGAGGTCAGTGTGCTGAAATACTGATTTCCCCGTATTTCGCTCACTCCTTAAATCAGGCAGAGAACCCCCGCCGTAACATTCCGATCGCCATCCGACGAACATTCTTCCGAATCCTCGTATTCTACGTTGGAGGCGTTTTCGTCATTGGTTTGATTGTTCCGAGCACAGACCCGACCCTCTTCGTGGCTACCCAATCAAAAACAGGTGCTGCTGCCAGTCCTTTCGTCGTGGCTGCCACCCTAGTAAGTAGTAACGTTTGCCGGTCGGATAGTCTGAGTGTGAGTTCGTTTGACGCATCTCACAGGTCGGAGTCGAAACCCTTAGCCATGTCATCAATGGGGCAATCCTTATCTTCGTCATGAGTGCAGCAAACTCGGATCTCTATATCGGTTCAAGAACTCTTTACGGCCTGGCAATCGAAGGCAAAGCTCCAGCAATCTTCAAAAAGGTTAACCGGATGGGAGTGCCCTGGACCGCCCTGATTTTCTGTACTGCTTGGTGCGGACTTGTGTTCCTGAACGTTGCTTCGACTGGTGCTAGGGGTTTGTTCTCACCATACACTCATTTCCAAGAGTCCTTCAGCTGATCTATGCTTAGTTTTCGGGTGGTTCGTGAACCTGGTATCCACCTTTGGCGCCCTAACTTGGATGTGTATCTTGTACTCTCACATGTATGAAATCCTTTCCGTTGTTGTCGATGCTCTACTGACAGCCTGACAACTCCAATAGTCAATTCATGAAGGGCCTCAAAAGTCAGGGAATGTCGCGAGATAATCTGCCTTATAAAGCTCCGTTCCAACCTTGGGGTGCTTGGTTTGCATTGGCCTCGACTACGATCATCACCATTTTCAAAGGATTCGACACATTTATTCCTTTCAGTGGACCCAACATCGCTAATTTTGTAACGTATGTTGACACATTTGGTCTTCCTTGTGTCTGAAGCACTGACGATGAGATCGTGTCTACTAAACAGGAGCTATATTGCTATCCCTCTCTTCTTGATTATGTGGTGGGGTTATAAATTGTTATTCAAGACCAAGGTCATTGCTCCTGCGAACATTGACCTTGTTACGGGTCTCCGTGCCATAGACGAAGAAGAACAGAAATATTTGGCGCAAGAAGCAGCCAAAGGACCGAGAACAAGATTACAGAGAATCTGGGATGCTTTATAAACGAGGAACCCTGTTTGGAAGCTGTTTCCTACCTTATGTAACTAAATAGTATTCAATTGCCTGTATGTAGTGCCGGGAGAACCTTTTGAGGGCATCTTGCCTCACGATCAATTCGCGGATGAATCAGATGACATCACTAAATCAAATCGATTTCTTGACATGCCAAAACGAGCCTATCCCTTCCACGATTTCTGCATAATACATGTGTAAGCTGGGCAGTACAAAAAGGATGTGCACACAGAATGCCCCCCACAAACACTATCCTCTTTCTATTTGTCGGAATTATCGTCGCCGTCTTTCTGAACTACAGAACAACCAGCACTTCAACTCTGTCAACTTCACCTCGATCTGAAGATATGTCTATTGCTTGGATATCCCGAACCGTTGTGAAGAAGGTTCTTGCCATAGAACAAGCGGAGGTCAGATCTGCTGCCTTGAAGGTACCAACATATCATCTAATAACTGGACAGGGTGCAGGAGCGCGTGTTCGAAGGAGCATAGGCACAGCGAGCCTAAAAAACTTGACTCCATTCCTTATGCTTGATCACTTTCATGTCGGAAACGGAGCAGTGAGAACCATTGGACGGAAAGTATGTTTGGTACATTGACACGTTACATCAAAACAGGGTTTCCCCGACCACCCTCATAGAGGACAGGCTACGGTCACCTACATGATCGAGGGGTACGTCTGCCATCGTTATCAGGGTCGGGTCAGCACAGACCTGACACGGTGTTCAGATCCAGCCGACACGAAGATTCTGCAGGCCATGCTGGAACCATAGAGGCTGGAGGAGTCCAATGGATGTGTGCTGGTCGAGGCATCATTCACGCCGAGATGCCCGTTCACGCACCGGGGCATCCTGACCCCCGAGGATTCCAACTCTGGGTAGATCTCCCTAAGGAAGTACGATTGCAAATATATTTCTTGTTGGGAATACCGGAACTGACAACCTTGGTCTCCAGTTTAAGATGGTGGTAGGTGATACTCGCCACGACGTCAGGAATCAGTATATAGTTTGACTAAACCATCTAAAGGAACCATCCTACCAAGAACTTGGGCCAGACCAGTGCGTATCGACCACGCTGATTGGCGTAAACATGCTAAAACCTATCTTTTAGGATCCCAGTCGCATATCCGGAAGGCAAAGACGGACCCAGCGCAGTCAAGGTCATTAGTGGGAAAAGTCACGGCGTGGAATCTCCTGTGCGACCATTGGGAGGCTGCTGGTTTTTCCACATTATCTTCAAGAAGTCCTCTACGGTCTTTCAGGAAATACGTAAGTAACATCACATGTCTTTGTTCCACAATCTTTAACCGCCGTCTAGCTACTGGTTGGACCTCATTTGCTTACAGTAAGTGAATACCACCCGTACACTTTGACCGTACTAAACGACGTCGGGCATCAGTTTTCAAGGGAAAGGTATCAATCGACGATAAAACCCATGATTCATTTAATACTTTGGTTTTCTCTTCTGAGAACAACCAGACCGGCGTCTCAATCACTGGTCTGGAGGATGGGACCGAACTCATTTTGGCGAGTGCTATTTAAGTTATCCGTTTAGCTTGTCATTGACGAAATCGAATGCAGGCTTCGGGAGAACCGTTGGACCAAACTGTTTTCCAGTACGGCCCATTTGTGATGACAACCAAGGAAGAAATCCAGAAGACTTTGGTGGACTGTAAGTAATTCAGTCAAGTTAAATCCATGATCCCACTTACGACGTATCATATTAAATCACAGACCAAATGGGTATCAACGGGTTCGAAAAGGCTCATAAATGGAAGAGTCAAATCGGTGGCCTGTGATTTAATCTGTATCGAAATAATTGTAATCGAAACGTATTGACCTAGGAGTAAGTACACTAAAGTGCCTTCTTCTTTTTTGGCCGTTTTGACTGGGTTTTGGCTTCGCTATCTGAGTCCGAGTCGCTGGCAGCTTCGAGCTCGTCCCAGACATCGTGTTCAGCGTCACTGAGTTCTTCATCATCATTATGGTTGGAGGCCGCTTGTTCGGAGGTCGATCCATCCCAGACAATGCGGGTTGGCGTACATTGAAGAAAGTGTTTTTCTAACACTATTCCCTTTCCATCCAATCTTTCCTTAGTGCTTGCAGCCGGTGGTGACACACTATGAGTCCGAACGTATTGGTCCATGGCTCCCGACACCAGGACAGTCGGAGAGGCGGCGATTGACGTTATCGATGCGGCGATGCCTAGACACAATTGAAATTTCGCGCGAAACTGAAAACATTGGAACGCACCGTGGTACCCATAAAGAATGCTCCCATTGCGCAAATCGAGCGAGTAGAAATTAGAGCCATTATCGGTTACGAATAACTCACTGATTCATCTGGATGAGGGAAGGGCTTTCTATAAAAAGAGAAATCACCAACGTACTTTTTGTTGCAGCCACTCTGTAATGTTCGAATTCCACCAGTTTTGGCTATTCCTTTCCAATCACCGATCGGTCGGCGTCCCGAACGAGTATCATAACGCTGAATGTCACCAGCCTGCGTTCCAGCGATAATATGACACGGACTTCCAGAACTCGGTACGAAGTCGATGGATGTGATTCTAATGGGTTGGCGGAGGCTGAGCGAGTCGTTTGGTGGCTATTACATGCGTCAAACTTGGAAGAATTTCGCTAGCTTGTTATATCAACTTACATTTTTGGCTCGCCAAATCTCACCAGGGAAGAGAGCATCACTGCGCTTCCGCTTTTTCGCGCTTGTGTTGTCCTCAGGCGTCGAGGTAGCTGAGAACGCCTTTTCAGTGTCCCAGACCGAAAGTGCAACTTCTTCCCCCCCGTATGCAAAGCTATTGCATCCTGGAGCCAACTTCCAATCGCAAAGGCGTGTTGGGAGGGCCCGAAGGCTGTGGGTGGGCTTCTCGTTGGACACATTCTGCGAATGTGATGTTCGTCGAAGAATACCATTGGATGTACATGAAAAAACCGAGCTAAACTGCTGTTAGATATTTGGTATTTGGATACCCGTGAACTATACTGACTTTTCGGATAATGCTGCCCCAACGAAGTGATTAGACTTCAATCTAGACTCTGCCCAGGAGGACACCAATGTCAAAGAATCGTCGTCCTGGAGGTGATAGAGACGCGTGTTTCCGTCTGAGAAGGCTGCAGCTGTCTACCTTATCGTTGATGAGGGTAAGCACGCTGGGTTTCGAGGATATACGCACCATAACGTTGGATCCATCCAGGTTCAGGGCAGCAAGTGCTTGGACAGAAATTCTCTCCTGGCCTTGAATCGAGGCCTCTGTTTGGTATACATTTTTTACCTGGATCTTGCTGCCAGAGGCGTCAGGTTCATTTCCGTGTTTCAATAGTTTAAGACTCCCGAGGTCGTCACCGACAAGAAAGCGAGGCATGGTTGAGTTTGAGAAGGACGAATGGTCCTGCCTTCAAGGAATTTTCAAGATCTCATTTGGCGCGTGTCCCACGACCCAATTTGGCCAATTGACTGCTGATCAAGCGCTTGCTTCCGACGTTATTGCTCCTCGCTGAGCCACCGCCGTCGAAATGGATGGGCCACTGAAGGAACTCACCAAACTCGAACGCCTCACCACAACCAAAGGAAAGGGGGTCTCTGTTCCGGACACTTTGGACTCTCTGTTGAAATCGCTGCAGGAAGCCAAGGATGCAGTTGCTCACAACGGGGTAAATCCAGCACAGGTCCGAGAGCTGTCCAAGACCATAGAAACGAAGAAGAAAGAGGTTGAGGATAGGCAAAAAGAGACATACTCTAGCATGTCGAGGTTTGGGAAGGCATGGGATAAGGTGCGCGAATCCCACTCGACGTTGTTAAGCTGAAGCCTGAGCTCCGTCGTATAGAAACTATCCACTGCGCTGCCAACGTACACTGATTTTTTTTCGTCTCCTGCCTCTGTTTCCGCTCTTGAGCGAACAATTGCTCTTCATTTGCTCAGAACAGGCCAATTCGATGTTGCACAGACATTCCTTGATGTCAGTCGTTTCACTGAGCCTCCCTGTCTGATTTTGACGCTCATACATCAGGAATCCGGGGTTTCAATCCCCGTGGAGCTGAGAAATGACTTTGTTGAACTTCACCAAATTCTCAAGGGTCTCAGAAATCAGGACATCAGTTTGGCTCTTGGGTATCTAACTTTCTTATGATTTGGCTATTGTGACGCATTGACGTTACCTCAAGGTGGGCCCAACGACACCGGGAAACCTTGAAGAAGAGGAATTCACCACTAGAGTTCTATCTACATCGATCTCAGTACATCCGCCTGCTACTCACAACGCATCCTCCGAACCCTATACCAGCCATCGCATACGCGAATGTTCATCTTCGACCATTTTATGCGGAACACGAGACGGAGTTCAGGCGGTTAATGACTTGCATAGCATATCTCCCACTGGCAAAGCTTCAGCAATCGTCGTATTCAGACCTTGCACGGCCCTCGTTGCACTTCGATCTGGAAACCCTCTTTGCGAAAGAATATTGTGCGAGTCTAAATATGAGCCGTCAGCCTCCTCTCAGAGTAGTGGGAGATATTGGTGGTGGAGGAGCATTGTCCAGAATAGAGAAGGGAAAGAAAGTGATGCGGGAACGCAAGAGCGAATGGAGTCATGCCGACGAACTACCAGTAAGTGCATCCCTGATCATCGGTTCGAACGTTGATGCAAATCCTTTCAAGATCGAAATCCCCCTACCTCCGGAGAACAGGTATCATTCAATCTTTGCGTGCCTCGTGTCCAAGGAGCAATCCACAGAGCACAATCCTCCAATGATGCTGACTTGCGGACATGTCATCTCGAAGGATAGTTTGTCGAAGTTAAACAAATCGGCTGGGTATGTGCTTGCGTTCTTTGTCGACAATACTTCTCCTGAATCTATGTTAGGAGGGCCAAGTGTCCATATTGCCCCACGGAGACGATACAAGGCAACGCTATGAGATTATACTTCTGAAGGCAGCGTATACTGCCTTTGGCAGTCAATATATTGTAGAATATGCGTAATAGCTGCAACGAACCATTCACGAACTGTACAGTAGTTGTATATTTCACTCGCATTCATCATGGACAATGGGTCAATTAGGTTTCATTGCAACGATCAGAGGCACCTCATTCATGTGAGAGGGTTACATAACGAATGATGCAACTTGAATCTTCAAATGCGTCTTTGAGCGCCTTTCACTTTCCCCTCCATCCCGATAACTCACACTTACACACTGCCTGACACTTTCTCCAGACATGGAGGGTACCCCGGTGTCTACCTCTGAATCGGCTTTAACGTGAGTGACCCCTTCGATGTCACTTGCGGTCAACGCCTACTACTTAGTTCATCAACAGAGAAGCTTTCCGGCGGTTATTCTCTTCTGGCCTTTCTTTTACGCGTATCAAGGACGAAGCTTTGAATGACCGCCTGCTTTCCAAGGCAGGAAGTAACTCGAACGAAGCGCCATCGATTTCAGGACGAAGCATCGCATGGAAGGTGCTTAATTGGGTCCAGTTGCAGCGATTGCATCCACTGGGCTAATGCATTTCATAAGCTGTTCCTCGCTAAACATGAGCCCCTCCAATCATCATCTACCCCCCGGGCTGCCTCTCTTTTGGATGGCCTGAGGAAATCGAGACAACGATATACTCGGTTGCTGGAAGAGAAGACCAAGCCTCCGGACAAACGTCTGGCCGAACCACCAACAGTAGGGAAGACTGTCACTGATTCCACTCGGAACGTCAACTTGAACAATCCTCTCAGTCTACACAATGAGGTACGATGCCACCCTACATCTAAGCTTGACATGATGTTCACATTGGTTACCCATAGAATCCATGGAGCGAATGGTTTGCGGGACTAGAAGTGAAGCAGACAATATCTCAGGATGTCGAACGAACGTCAGTGACAAATTCCTTAGTGTATTAGAGAAGACTTGAAAGCAGAGCAATAATAGATTCCCCGACATGCCTTTCTTTCGAGAAGCTGAAATTCAGAACCAGCTGACCAACATCTTATTTGTGTACTCTGCAACTCACAGCAGGATCGGGTATCGTCAAGGTGAGGAAGACTTCTTATGGCTCAACTTCGTCTTACTTTTGTCTAGGAATGCACGAACTCCTGGCACCGTTGTACTACGCCGTCAACTTCGACGCCGTTGGAGAACATGCTTCCGTAGAACATGAACTTCGTGAAATCTGCTCTCGTGACTGGGTGGCTGCCGACGCTTGGGCCCTGTTTGACGCAGTGATGGATGGTGTATCGAGTTGGTATGAATGGCGGGAACCAGATCCCAGGTTGGTGCTGCAGGAACAACAAGGTCCATTGTCTGGTCACGTTAACCTCGTTATTCCTGACGGGCGACATGGAATCCAAGCTTGGGTGGCTCCAATCGTCAAGACATGCAACTATATCCAGAATGATCTGCTCAAGAAGGTCGATCCCAACCTTTGGGCAGCATTGCAAAAAGCTGGCATTGAGCCGCAACTTTATGGCATGTGAGCACATTGTCCCTAGCTTATGTGCGATCGTTGGCTAATCCGAATCTAAAGTCGCTGGCTGCGCCTTTTGTTCACCCGCGAGTTTGACATGACTGACACGATGAAGCTGTGGGATGGTCTATTCGCCTGCGATCCGTCACTTGCGCTCGCTCAATGGGTCTGCGTCGCCATGCTGCTCAGAGTACGGACCGAACGTGAGTTCTCAACGTGTATTAGCCGCTACCATATGTACCTCAACAACTTATCCGCACAGTCATTAATGGGGACTACAGTTCACAGCTGACATCTCTTCTGCGATACCCCTCTCCAAAGAAATCAAAGTTAAACGACGCCCCGACTCATACCTGCCTCTTGCTTCAACATGCTTTAACCCTCCAAATGTCTCCCAATCCATCCACCGCAGCGACAATCAACATGGAGAACCGAGCATTGCTCGACATTGATAGTAATGTACAGGAACCGCCAGCTTCTCCAAGGCGACGACCACAAGTTTCTCGCCAGGCACAATCATCCTTTATCCCTGTTCGCGATCGTGATACGAATCATCCAGGCCATAGCCGTCAAGCCTCATCTCCGCCTTTAGGGATTCCCGAAATGCTGGCACGAGGACTGTTGGAGCGAGGGGAAAGCTTGGGAATTAACAAAACGCTGTTGAGCGCAGTTTCCGAGCTTAAGGTGGGTGGATCTTCCAGAAGCGGGGGTGCATACATTAACCCACCGATGCTAGAGAAACATTCCCGACATCTCTGCGTTTGTCAAGACTCCAAGCCAAGGTTCATCTTCATTTCCTTTGGAAGACGAACATACAATTCCGGAGCGTCCTCCTTGGGAACCCAAGTCACGGTTGGAAGTTGAACGCGAGATGGAGGCATTTCGGCGAAGGGATAAACGGTTGGGAGAAGCGCTTGGATGGATCGTCGATACCCTTCTCCAAGATGAAGAAAGTGTAAAGGACGTCCAGGCGTTGCGCAGGCGGCGAGGAGAGGCCGTCGAGTCCCTCGCATACATTAGAGATGTGTTGATCAGCGACCCCGCAGAGCTTGAAGAAGATCGGCTGTTGAAGGGAAATTCTGGACAGCAGCCACCTGAAAAGGTTGGAACATCTCAGGCTGAAGAGCCAGAGAGTTCATTACAGCAGCGAGACAGGCCAACAGTGATCGAACCCCCAACTATAGCGCCCATTGCACCACCGCTGCCTGTATCTGTAGTGGACTCTGGGAGTGGACGGAAAATTTCTCGACCTCCTCCTGCTACGCAGTTTTCGCCGAATGTTTCGGTCGCAAGAAGGCCTGCGTCAGGAGGAGCGGATATGTCGCAAGAGTTGGCAAAGAGTGCACCTTGGAATCGGACCAAGTCAGATTTCAACCGCCCAACGACCACAGTGCTGCCCAGAAAGCCGCCACCGACGTCGAGTGGTAGACAGGACTCGAAGTCGGTGGACAAATCGCGCGAATTTGATCCTCTTGGTGCAGTAGAATACAAGTAATGTTTACCGGCAATATATTTTGCGTCTGAAGCCGGAACGGAAGCGGGTCCGTGGGAAATCACAAGGATATGATTGGTCGCTTGAGGCCGGAGCAACGAGCGTTTGGAATTTCAGGTTCATTCCCTCTTTTTTTCTCTACCTTCTCGTCGTCGACAATGCTGGCAGCGAAGTCTGTACGGCGTGCTCTTCTGCGCCCCGCCAGGGCTTTCCATTCATCATCGTCAGTCGCTCGCGTCGTCGCAACCAACCCTGTCAAGGCCCAGGAAGCTGAGGTATGCATAGACACCGCGTTTCCGTGTTGCTCCAGGTTTTGACCCCATCGCCAGGGCTGGGGTAAATACCCTCTCATCGAGCATGAGTACGATGCTGTCGTAGTGTACGCGTTTTCCGTCGACTTACATCATACTGGGCTCATATATGACATTCTCTAGTGGTGCTGGAGGTGCCGGTTTGCGAGCTGCCTTCGGTTTGGCTGAAGCTGGTTTCAAGACCGCATGTATCACCAAGCTCTTCCCCACCAGAAGTCACACAGTCGCTGCGCAGGTTTGTGTCGTCCACCCCCCCTGTCGTTCCGAAGCCTAACAACCTTTCTCTATTTCCCAGGGTGGTATCAACGCTGCACTCGGGGTGCGTCAGCTCTTTGCGTCGAATGAACTAGCCACTTACAGCATTTTAGAACATGACTGAGGACGATTGGCGGTGGCATATGTACGACACTGTCAAGGGCTCCGACTGGCTCGGCGACCAGGATGCCATCCATTATATGTGCAAGGAAGCCCCCAACACCGTCATCGAGGCAAGTAACATGACTCTTGAGCCGTCTTCCAATTCTAATAGCGCGGATTCTTCAGCTTGAGCACTTTGGTGTGCCATTTTCAAGAACCAAGGAGGGCAAGATCTATCAACGTGCTTTCGGTGGCCAGTCCCTCAAGTTCGGCAAGGGAGGCCAAGCTTACCGTTGTGCTGCCGCCGCTGACAGAACTGGCCATGCCATCCTTCACACACTCTACGGCCAATCCCTCCGACACGACACCAACTTCTTCATCGAATACTTCGCATTGGATTTGATCATGGAGGACGGTGAATGTGTTGGCGTTATTGCTTTGAACATGGAGGATGGAACATTGCATCGGTTCCGTTCTCACAAGACCGTTCTTGCTACTGGCGGTTACGGTCGAGCGTACTTCAGCTGCACTAGCGCTCACACCTGCTCTGGTGACGGCAACGCGATGGTTGCCCGCGCAGGCCTTCCCTTGCAAGACCTTGAATTCGTTCAATTCCACCCCACCGGTATCTACGGAGCTGGATGCTTGATCACCGAAGGTAGGCCGAGGCCACGACAAGAAATCCCAACTATCTAATTCCTTCTGCTCAGGCTCGCGTGGTGAGGGAGGTTACCTCCTCAACTCTGAGGGCGAACGCTTCATGGAACGTTATGCCCCCACCGCCAAGGATCTTGCTTCTCGTGACGTCGTTTCTCGGTCGATGACCATTGAGATTCGCGAGGGTCGTGGCGTTGGTCCCGAGAAGGACCACATTTACCTCCAACTCAGCCATCTCCCCCCTGACATCCTTCACGAGCGACTTCCCGGTATCTCGGAGACCGCCGCAATCTTCTCCGGTGTCGATGTCACCAAGGAGCCCATCCCCGTCCTTCCCACCGTGCACTATAACAGTATGTTTCTTTCAACTGTCATTTCTACTCGCACTCAACGCTATATCAGTGGGTGGTATTCCCACTAAATACACCGGTGAGGTCATCACCGTCGATGAGAACGGCCAAGACAAGGTCGTCCCTGGACTCTACGCTGCTGGTGAAGCCGCCAGTGTTTCCGTTCATGGTGCCAACCGTCTCGGAGCTAACTCACTCCTCGATATCGTCGTCTTTGGTCGCGCTGTCGCTCACCACATCCGGGACACTTGGACCCCCGGCAAGCCCCACAAGAAGATCCCCGAGGAGGCCGGTATTGAAAGCATTGAGTTCCTTGACAAGATCAGGTAAGAATTTGTTACATTTCCTTTTGATGGACTGCTAATAGTATCCTTCTTTTAGACGCGCCGATGGACCTGAGCCCACTGCCAAGATTCGCCTCGACCTTCAAAAGGCCATGCAGTCTGACGCCGCTGTCTTCAGAACCCAACAATCGTTGGATGAAGGTGTTGAGAAGGTCCGCAAGATTTACGACAACTTCAAGAATGTCGGAATCAAGGACCGCAGCATGATTTGGAACTCGTACGTCAAAATTATCTTGATTTACTTTATCCAGTTGCTCACACAGGCCACAGTGACTTGGTTGAGACCCTTGAACTCCGCAACATTCTCCAATGTGCTGTGCAGACCATTGTTTCTGCTGCTGCCCGCAAGGAATCCCGTGGTGCCCACGCTCGTGAAGATTTCCCCGAGGTAATTTCAACAGCAGTCTTTGATCAGTTATCGAATGCTCAATTTTTCTTTTTAGCGTGATGATGAGAACTGGATGAAGCATACGCTCTCGGTGCAACCTGATGTTGAAAGCCCAGACGTCAAGCTCAGCTACCGTAGAGTCATTAGTACCACTCTAGACGAGAACGAGTGCAAGCCCGTACCTCCTTTCAAGCGTGTATACTAAAAAGTATATCCTGTTGTAATAGTTTTTCTTTGGCAAGTATTCACCTATTGGACCCTAATGATATAATATAAACATTCGCCAAAATATGTATTGAAGTGAAAAGAAAATTAACATCCAAGAAATAGATTTGACTAGTAAACTAGAGAGTGGAACTGAGATCGCCATGATGGAACTTCTTTTCGGGGTAGTATCTTGCACGTATCGTTCGCCCCCCAAAGTAGCGTCCGTTCAGTTCGCGAACGCTCTTCCATGCCCCAACAGGGCCAGAAAAGACGACGAAGACCCGAACGACCTCGGTGAGATCTGACGGTGGCGGATCGACCAAATGAACCAGGACTCGCTCGACTGTCCCATTCTTCGAGCATTCGTCACCTACGAATGATTAAAACATGGTCATAACACAAAGGAAGAATAAACTCACCGATGTCTTGACGAAGGTCTTCGTCATTTGCATCATTAGGATCCACGATGTTAGTGAGAACCACAACACGGCTTGATTCGCCGAAACGTTCGCGGTCTTCCTTCGCTCGGGAATCCTCGTTGTTATTGATGATTTTGCCCATCTTTGAAGCGACACCCTTTCCTCCGCCCTGCTGTGGCCCTTTGTTCTTCTTACCCACCTGTTCGACAGTAAGAGCATTGACAATCCCTGAGCCATCTACTCCCAAACCCAGACCTTCTTTGTGCCCCATTTTTGCCATGTAACGAGCAGCGAATCCATGCCTATCTGGCGTGCTTGTTTCCGTTTCCACGCCCGGGGTGGGTGTTGAGGACGGTGGGGGCACCGAAGTTGACCCAGGCCCAGCAAGGGCGCGCAATTTGGCGGCGATGGCTTCAGCTTGCTTGATTTTGTCCTCCAATGCGATGTGACCGGAGGCAGGGGCGGCTGCCGGCGGCGGCGGGACAGATGGGGGAGCAAATGGATTGAAAGCCAACGCGGGTGGGGATAAGGACCGCGAAACACCCAGTGGAAGGGAAGGGTCTGCTGGAGACACGTTCATCCTGGAAGACATGGCTAATCGACGACGATATGCAGCTTCCCCGTCGTCGTCTCGAGGCGTTGGCTGAGTACCAGGAGCAGACAACCCGGGTATGAAATCCTGGTCGTCTACATGTGGAGGAGGCCCCTGTTCGGATGTGTGGATGCGACCTTGGGATAATGCTGCGCGCCGAAGGTAAGCGTCTTCCCCAGATGTACCCTGATCGACAGCTCCGGGGGCTGCAGGTGAATCGTGGCCTGGTTTATCATCATAGCTGGGCTGCCAGCGATCGTAACTGTTATCATCACGACGCCCTACCACTGAGAGTGAGTTAAGTCAAAAAAGGGCGAGTTGTAATGCTATACCTGTTTTGCGAGGTCTGATGTCGTCTTCGGAGCCAGTGTAGTCAGAGCCAGAGTAGCTTCTACTGCGTGTGTATTTGTTGGGAGACCCATAGTGGCGTTCTTCAGCCATTCGCGCGCGCCTTTCGATCCGCTCCTTTGACTTCCAGAGCTTGTACTCGTTGTAATCATTTGGCCTTAACGGATCGTATTGGTCCGTTGGATCCCATGTCGCTACTGGGTTGGCAGCCTTACTCTAAAATAAATGATTTTAACCCGCTGGGCGAGATTTGAATGATAATTGACACCATACCTTCCTTCCTTTGCCTTTGCCAACTTTACGCTTTTGTGACCTGAAGCCGTTGACATCGTCGTCAAGGACCATGGACGGCGGTTTGACTTTCTTGCCCCATCCCTGCGTATTTGCAGCCCGCGCAGCATTGGCTGCAGTTGTAGTTTTGGAGGCCTCGTTGTCTGCGTTGAGTTGCGGCGGAGCGAATACGACAGCAGTCGATGAAAGTTCTGCCGCGGGGAAAGTTGTCGTGGATAAGACAGATGCGCCGACTGGAATTCGGGGAGCGGATGGCTTTGCCTTGTGAGTTGCGGGACGTCGCGGGGCAAAAGCCAAGGCAGCGGACCATCCTTGCGTTCGCAGGCAAAAGTTATTTTAATAACGGGTTTCAAAATACACATGTGTAGTATGAGATACCAGCTGTGGACTTGGAGGCTGTAACATTCGATGCTGGCTGCTGTACAGGTGCCTGGACTGGCTTTGGCGATTCCTGGACCGTTTTTTCGCGAGGATTTTCGTTTGCTCGTCTCGATTCGTTTACATCAGGAGCAGAAGGGTTTTGAGGGACGGCAGATTGGTAGACAGTACCAGAAGAGAATTGAATACCTCCGTAGAGGCCACCAGCTCGACTGGACATGGTTGTACGAACGATCCAAGTTACATTTCACACGCATTCAACCAATATATCGTGGGAACTATTTCCCTAACTCATTTAGTGCCCGTACATAGATTCTGCCCCAGCTGCATTCGACGAAGGAGATTTAGATGATTTTGGAACCTGGTTCCCGGACCGTTTCTTGTGGTGTTGCGGCCTATGGTGAGCTGTGTGGCTAGTGTTAGGTTGAAGGAGTGGGTAGTTTCATTCATGTGCACGCACGATGGAATGGGGTAAGTTTATGCAGTGGCTCAATATTGGTCGTCTCGATAATACCAGGCCTTGCTTCGATTACCCCTCCTCTGTGCTTGTGAGGATGATGGGGTGGCCCTTCATGCTCATGGTGCTGTGAGGCACCTTGGCTCGAGGGATGCTCGGCCTGTGTTCATGAGAAGCTGAATAACCCGGAGAAAGCCAAACTCACGAAGTTTGGTTTACTGTGAACACCTGAGCCAGAAATGTCATTGGCACTGGTAGGATTGGCGATGCCAGGATATACGGCACCTTTAGCAGATTCGGACATCATAGATTTATCGTTGAGTGACATGTTGTGAATTGACAGTAGCAAAACTGAGTCCAGCAGGCTTTATAGGATTCCAGCAGCGGAGATAGAGGTCTGACGTAGCGTTCCATTTCCAATGCCCTAGCGCGGGATGATATCACTAAAGTACTTGTCTCGGGATTCTTTGCTCAGAACATGGATCGCAAAGTTGCCAGCATCAACCATGGCCCAGCCATTCTGCATTTGGCGCCGAGACTTTGGGGGCAGCGGAACAGGTGGAGTCCTATTCAGCAGCTGCGAAACAGGTGCTCAGATCAATAGTAGTTTAAGACTCCAACTGACTCACCACCTTGCGCACAATCCGAACCACGGAATCTATTGCTCCTCTGCTTTCAGTTCCTTCTTTGACCTAGAATCCCGGTCATTGAGACAGTGAAAGGAAAGACAACCCCAGAACACCTACCTGGGCAAAAATAAACCAACTCCACAAGCCATTCGTTGCGTCATACGCAGATTCGCCTGCGTAGGTCACCCCACGTTTCCTCCTGCCCTGCCCAGGTTTCGACGGCAAGTCGGGGCCAGGAGCTGGGGGGATAGCAGGAGACACAACCAATTGGCTAATGTCCAGATGCGGAGACTCCAGTAGTTCAGTATGGATCTCCTTCAGAATCTGTGGTGTATTTGCTGGCAGAGGTGGTGCATTCCTAATCCTAGACATAGCTGAAGGTGGAGCCCTGTGTTCCGTCTGAGCATTAGTTTCATTGTCGATAAACCAAGGCGCGCTGGCAGATGTCGAGGACAGTCTCCGAAGATTTGCCTGTAATGGCTGCGCCCTAAACACGTTTCGAAGTGATTGGATACCGCGCAAGCTGCCAGGAATCGACATTTTGGAGGTTTGAAGCGAAAAGCGAAATGAGAAATCCTGGGCGCGCGACCAAAGCTTGTCAAAAGTATGTGCACAGCATGGTGTTACAGCACACGTCTCTCTACCGGCCGGCTACATCTGACTGAATTCAGTCTAGGAACTATTTCCCTACAATCTTCTTCTTTCGCTTCCTGAATGGGTGTTAGAGCTGGAGTTGTCGTCTGCGTTACCAGCTTTCTGCTTGGTATGTCCTTTCATCTTACTTTCGCGGTCTTGCGCCTTATTTTTTCCTATTTAATTAGGCTCCCTGTTCACCCACTGGATAGCAGACTCGTTGACACTTTGGAAGTCTCCTGTGACGGACGAGCACCTATGGATAGCCGCGAACTACTACTCCATTCTGGCTAAAGGGCCGTCAGAACTCCTCCAGTTCCTTGTGGCAGTCGTGGTCCTCGGAGGGTCAACGCTCCTCTGGAGTCTCAATGACCTGAAGGCGGAAAACCTCATGTTCGATGGTGGTAGCATTTGTAAGTCTTCTCCATCGATTACTCTGCCCCTTTTCTGACAAGATACGTCGTTTCTCAGTCCTGTTTGGCACCACAATTGCCATGTATTTGCACTCGGTGCTTCCCAGTGCGTTATGTCTGTCACAGACCTCGGCACCTATTGACCAATTCCGCTGTAGCCATTGCCTCAGACTTCACCTCCCTACCCACCCCTTTCTCGGACGGGTCATTCCCCCAGGCCCTGCGCAATACAACCCTCGAACTCGCATCGAACCACCTCGTCTGCAGCGTTGCCTTGACTGGCGTACTAGCCCTGCAAGCCGGCCGATACTGGGCAGAGAGAGCTGATGAGGACGACGACGATTTCGTGATGGTCGAAGCACACAGCGAAGCGACCTCTGCACAAAAATCGGTGCCAGTCTCCCGAGCGACCAGCAAAACCCCAGACTCGTTTTCCTCCGACGACCGTGAAGTCAGACTGCCTGTCAAATCCCTCAGGATCGAAACCCTTTCTACTTAATCACCTGTCTATATTCCACATCCAACTCTCTCACGAATACCCATGATACTGACTTTTTTTTTGCTTACAAGCTACGACCCACACTTTACGTCTAATTCCTTCACGATGTCCCACTTTTTTTCAGCGAGTAGTCCGTGTTTAGCCCTCAACGGCACATGTGATTATATAAAAGTAGAGGGACAATGAAATACCAGATTACTATTGTATCATGTCTCTAGTCTATGTATAAATATCTACTCCTGGACAATATCCTCTTTCCTGGGCTTGGAATTTTTGAGTTCATTTCCTTGGCCAATGATAGTCTGCGCCTCATCATCCATGAGGATTCCTGGGAGAGCATCGTCAGCATATGTGGCTCTACAAAGATAGAAAGTGACGCACCCAAACCCTCTTCCTTGACCAGTCCCAGTACGTGCTCGAGTTCGACAAAGCCATCCTGATCAACGTCGAGCTTCTGGATGACGGCATGTCCAACTTCTTCATCCGGCTTATGCTTGATAACAGCCAAAGCTTTCTCAAGATCCTGAACTGAAATTCTGCCCTGTGCATCTGCTTTGATCATCTGAAGTGAACTGCCAACACGGCTGTCGTATTCTTGAAGTTGGCCGTCGATTTTGGTCAACATGGAACGAATACGTTTCGTAAGCGCATTGGATGGTGATGCCGGGTCCTGATAAACGTCGTTAACGAATGTATGGAAAGAGGGTTTGGAAAAGCGTACCTCTTCACCCTGCAAATTTTCTTCCATGAGACTGCGGAGTTCATCTCGCTCCTTCAACACGCTAGACTTGGACGATAAAACCAAAAGGGCATCACTGAGTTCCTTCAACTGTTCGTCGGTCAAACGAGCATTGTCGGACTCTGATAGCTCGGGGTGAAGCTAGACCAAATGCAAAGTTTCAACAATTGTAACGGTAACAATAGATGGCGACAAACCTCAGAGTCAGGGAGGAGTTCTTCAGCCGTACGGGCCTCCAATTCAGCAGCTTCGCGTATAGCACGACGAGCCTCTTCTTCCTTTTGTTCTTGTTCTGCTTCATCGTCAATGAGTTCTTGTTGTTGCTGCAACACTTCCAACTTCTGTTTGTAACTGGCATTGTGGTCAACTTCCAACTCTGCTTCATTAAGCTGCGCATGCTATTCAGTAAAAGAATAGTGACGAGGACGAAAGGACAGACCAGGTTGTCGGGCAAACCAGAAAGCACGCTTTCCAAGCTTTGAATGACGGCAGACCTTCCATCATCATCGTCTCCAGCTTTGAGATCAAAGTTGAATGCTCGTCCCAAAATCAAAAGTACACCAGAAACCCGCTGGTGCAAGTGAAGCTGGATCCAAGTCGTCAACTCTTCTCGGAGTCTGGCCGGTGAGATGCCTCCGGTACGAATGCCACGCGATTGGCAAGCTGCTTGAAGTTCAGATGTCGAGAGCGAGTCAACTCCTTCCGAGTCAATGAGCTGGTCATCCCGTCGCAGATGCAGCAGGCGAGATCGGATAGCTCCTCGAAGGAAGTTGTCGGTGCCGAACGCGTTAAGGCCCATGTACCGTGACATAGAGACGAGCTGAGGACGGGAGAGATTGTCCAGTGTCAGGTCGTCATCGAAGAGCTTGGCGACATTGATGACGTCGGAAGCAGAAGGAACCTCGCCGGTCGCCCGCACTTTGCGGAAAAACTCTTTGAAAGCGTCGGAGCCAAGAATATGTGCGTTGGCTTTGAGACCGGATTCACGAAGAGTTTCCTGCAAGAACTTGGCCATGTCGAGACGAACTCGGAGCAGCTTGCGTTGCTTTTCGTCCTGTACGTGGCTATGAGAAATAAAGGAGACTGTGACGTAGAGACGAGGCGTACCGCTGCGAATTTATCCTCGAAGGTCGATGGGAGCATGGTAGGGAAGAGCTTGAGGGCGACGGGAAGGAGCAGTTCCATGAACGGCACGATGACGAAGACCGCGAAAGGAACCAGGCGCAAAAGATCCGTAGTAGTTCGTTTCAACTTGAAAAATACATGAGCGGCGTTGAACACGGATTGGCTCTGTGCTGACGCTTACCTGCCTTCGCTCACGACGCGTCAAGGTGTCGCCATGCAGAATCTTCCACTGAAGCTTGCTAGAGATCTTGACCTCTGAAACAAGGAGCTTGGAGCCATGCCAATAGTGCTGAGCTTCATGTTTGACTTTTTTCCAGACCCTGGTTGACAAAGGGAGCTGGGGTTCCTTGGTAGCGGATGGAGCAGCTTTGGGCTCTGAGGTGTCGACTACAGGGGGAGCATTTGGTTTTGTGCCAGTCGACTGGAATCGGACGGCGAGCAGGGGATATAGCTGCAACGGAGGGTGGAGATGACGGGAACGAACGGAGACAAGGCTGCGGGCGGAAAGGGTAGGCAGACGCCTAGACGATATGAGGACAGCAGCTGCAGAGCTGCGCGGAATCCATAAAGACATACGACCTCACTGTGAGTTATCCGTGTCCAAGCCAAAAACATGTCCGACTCCGTCCCGTCATCACTGTTTGTCTGTGTTATTCTGCATGTCTTCTGTCTCCGACCTCCTCGATCCCTCCTCCCCCGCCTACAAAAAGGCCCGTCGCCAGTTCTACAAGGCAACCAAGAACAGGCCAGACACCATAAACAATGACTGGACTCCATTCAGAGCCGCAGAGAAGCGATATAAGGCCCGTTTTCCACCCCCAGACCTTGCCTCGCTCCTAGATCTCGCCCAATACGACTCCCAAAGGTCCAACGAAATCGCAGACGGCGTGTGGCGTGGTTCTCTAGACTCGGTCAGCCATACACGCCTGAACTCCAAAGTAGATGCGTACGCCATACCAGACATACCTGGTGCGCAGGAGCCATGTAGTTATGACTCTCAGTCCAATATATTTTCTAGGCTTGGTCATTTTGCCTTCCTTCCTTTCCCACTCGGAGCAACATGACCTCGTTCGCTGGTCTCTTGAGAGACAGGCTTGCTATCCGAATCCAACAAATTTGGATGTTCATTACCATCTGCCCAGGGAGGGGCTTTGGACACGATCACTGCAGGACCCAGATTCCCTCATTCTCCCAAAATCTCTCGATTCTGATACCATCGACACACCATCCTATGGCCCCAGGCAGCTCGTCAACAACGCCCCTATTTCCGTTGATAACTACAAGAAGTTGGCAGACGAGCCTAAACCTCCTCCAGCTCCCTCGGCTACTGTTTCCGCTGCTTCAGCAGTGACCTTGATTCCCAAGCTGCGATGGGCAAACATTGGGTGGTATTACCACTGGGGTACCAAACAATACGATTTCTCACAGGGGAAAGGCGAAATTGACAAACAGCTGCGAACCATATGCAAACGAGCGGTGCTCTCTGTCGATTGGAAGGATGTGTACGGTGGTTTAGAACTTGACTGGGAGCAGCCAGACGATCCAGAGTGGAAACACTGGCCAGATATGTATGGTAGGCTCTCGTCGCCCTGTCTATGACTTTGCCTCTCAAAACCTTTCTAGACCCCGACGCAGGAATTGTCAACTTTTATCAGACCAAGGTCAGTATAGTCATCCCACACACACCCACTCTTGCTCAACCATGCTCAGGATACGCTAATGGCACACGTTGATCGATCTGAAGTCTGCGCTACGTCGCCTCTGGTGTCCATCTCGTAAGTTTGAGCAGCCGATCAGAGGATTGCATACTGATTTTGGCCATGTAGGTTGGGAAGTGCTGCTGTATTTTTGATTGGCGGTAAAACGAGAGATTCCGAGCCAATACCCGTGCTGTTGCGCTCAGGAGATGCTGTAATCATGTCGGGTCCAGTGGCCAGAAGGGCCTATCACGGAGTTCCTAGAGTTTTGGAGAGCAGTCTCCCTTCGCATTTGTCGAATCGGGAGGACGATCCCGAGTGGGAACCATTTGCCGCTTATTTGCGAACGACACGTATAAACATCAACGTACGACAAGTATTTCCACTTGGATTTAAGGCGCAAGACAATGCGTTGCCGTCTTGAAGCGTGTATCCAGTAAACCATAATTTACAAACACTTGTACCGTACTGCGAAGTGAGAAGCGCCCGTAGGGCAAATGCCGGCCGATGCTTGGGTTGAGGGGATCTGACAAATAGTGAGAAACTGTATAGTTCTTCGAAAATATTCCCACGCAGACCACAATCACTGTCCGCATCGCGTCGCTCATTTAGCACACCCTCGACGATACAATGGAAAACGACGCTGTAAGCCGAAACTCTGCTCAACAATGGGATTCAACAGTTGACTCAGGCTCTTTATAGGGTGTCCTTGTCGATCTCTACGTTCCCCGAAAATGCTCGGCGACCAGTGCGTTGAGACACCACATATAATTCAACTTGAGGGGATTTACCAACATTTACAGACCGCCTGATCACTTCTAAGGATCACGCCTCAGTGCAGATCGTCATCGCAGATGTCGACGCCAACGGCCGTGCCTTGTCCACCAACACCACCTTCGCTTTCAGCGGACAAGTGAGATCGCAAGGAGAGGGTGACGATTCCCTCAACAGACTAGCGACCAAGGCTGGACGTGAGTATCTGCTTCCACTTGGTGCTGCGACTCTGCCCTGACACGTTGACAGTGCTGAGGAACGTCTGGTCCTACCAAAAGTAAATTCTGGCGATGTACTAGTCGGGACCATTTCCATGTATTCAGCTGTTATTCTATCGCATTTCCGTTTCTCCTCCTGCAACGCATGACTGGATGGTCATCTGGACTCGTACAGGCTGTCTTTCAGCTTAGACAACGCTTTGAAATGGATACACGATACTGTCCGCTCAGTTGCAAGTTCTAAAATTAGACCATGGGTATCATGTGACTATGACGATGGTACTGAGGATTGGCTTGCGCAGTCAGTAGCGCAGTCCTCTCAGCATTCTATAAAAGCGAATAGTTCATGGTCCATTTCTCTCCGTATTCTTCATCTTCTCCGAACAGTGATTTGTCCACGCTTTCAGTAGGCTCATTTCTATTGTCCCATTGCTCTTATTCAAACATTGACATAGTCAGAATCAATGGTTGAGATCAAGCGAAATGACCCACCACCGGCCAAGCACGAAGAGGACAGATACAGGCTGGTTTATAGCAAATCAAAGGTGTACATCCACCCTACAGCGTACGCGAGGGACAACATACCTGGCTTTCTGGCACTAGTCAAACGAGTAAGTGGCCAACCATGGCTGGTCAGGAACGACCTCATGAAAGTACCTACAGGAAGCCATAAACCCCATCTACCTGCTTGCTTGGATTCCAGAAACGCTTCTCAACGAACGAGGCTCTACTGAATGGGACAGGTTTGTGAGGATCGAGGAGCGGTCGGATGGGACTGTAGACGACGACGATGGTCTGTGTCTTCTTCCGTCCCCGGCTCTCCACAGTCAACCTGACTTTCCCCAGACATTGTTCTTATCGACTTTCCAATTCAAAGGCCGGAATCATATGCATTCTCGGTCCCTTTGACTTCGATCTACTCCTTGATTGTTCACCCTCCGTCGCTATCCTCCTGGTGTACGTTCACAGCTTGCGGCTGCATGCCCTTGTCGCTGAAACTGTCTTTTCTTCTAGACGGATCCATTGCTATCAACCTTATAAATGGAGACACACTTCCGACCCTGCATTTCCACGACGACGAGTCAAACTCTTTCACGCTTCACAGCCCACGAACCACGACAGCCAACGTTACCGCGTACCCTCCGCCACCCACACAAGGAACCTCCCATATTCCGAAGCCTGTCAACTCTTGGGGAGGGGAAGACGTTCTTTCACGCCTACGTCAATACGCACACATCTTACGCTCTACCCTACAGCCATCACTCTTTCTGATTGATCCCTCAAGAGCGGATATGGAGGCCCATTCTACGCAGATATTTGCAGACGATGCTGTTGATGACATCCTCGCGCAGTCATCTTATGCCAATTCACATTCTCCTGTGCCGGCCCATCGCCGGCCTAGACCATTGTCCAGGGGCGGAGCCCTACCTTTCTCACAACGATCAAGTGTGCTCCATCGGTCACTGGGAACTCCACCAGATTCCCCTTCACAGTCTCAGTCTGCTTCGCAGGCCCGCACCGCCCTTTTGCAGTCCTTCTCTAATATCACTAGGGCCACTCGGCATGCGGCTCAGAATATTCTTTCGCACCCACTTGCCCGACCTATCGTTCCCCACCTTCCTGATCCAGTCAAGAGCCTGGTTAATGCGAATGGAGAGTGGGGCAGCTGGGTCGAGAAAGGTGGTGTAGGGGAATTTGAGAGCGCTCGGGTCTATCTAGCCCGATGGGCAAGGATTGTGGCTGAGGAGGGCGAACGCGCTCGGCGGCGAGAGGCCCAGGCATTGCCGTCGTCAAGCCTTGTCGAAGAACCTTCCTCGTTGGGGGTCTTTGAATTGCTTCATTCCACTTCTAATCTTCCGCCTCCGAAATCTTCGCGGGATCCAATTCACCCTGTCGATGAACAAATGTGGAACGGTTGGTTTGACTCTGAAGGGAAACCGACCATTTCACTTGCGGAAATGCGGCGAGAAATATTCATGCGGGGTATCTCGTCAAAGGGGACCATCAGGCAAAAGATATGGCCTTTCCTCCTTGGCGTACATGAGTGGGATAGCACAAAGCGTGTGAGGGAAGAAGCTTGGATAGCCAAACAGTGAGTTTGATCTCGGATGACCCTGGTATCATTATTAACCTCGCATGAAAGGAAACGCTATGCAGTTCTCAAAGACGAATGGTTCGGAGTCCCAGAGGTTTTCGACAGGCAGGATGTTATCGAGGTTGGTAAACCCCTTGTAGGTTCAGATAGTACCGTGCTAACCTCATCCAGGAGAGACACCGGATTGACGTCGATTGTCGTCGTACAGATCGCAGTCAACCTCTATTTGCTGCTCCAGCTGAGCTACCTGTTACAGATCTCACCGACGAAAAGGGGGCGTACAAGCGCTACTCGACCATCTCGCCAGAGATGAATGATATTGGTGCTCAATCACCGAGCAATCAACACATTGATCGTATGGCGGGCATCCTCCTGACATATAACTTTTACGAGAAGGAATTGGGTACGTTCTCGTGTGGTTTCCGTGAGCCGTGCCATATTCATTGTTTGTAGGTTATGTTCAGGGGATGTCCGATCTATGTGCTCCCCTGTACGTCGTATTGGCGGGGAACGAGGAGATGACGTTCTGGTGTTTTGTAGAGTACATGAACCGGATGGTACGACCCTTGTTCCAGACACCCTTTCCTGCCTTTCTAACTTTCAGAAACAGAAACAGAACTTTATGCGTGACCAGAGTGGAATGAAAAAGCAACTCTCCACCCTTCAACAATTGATCGAATTCATGGACCCAGAACTATTCAGGCACCTCGGTAGGTGCTTTCAGATATATTCTCTCGACTCCTTAACTCACGCATTCATACCCGTAGAGAAAACGGATGCCATGAACTTGTTCTTCTGCTTCCGGTTTGTGATTACTTGGTTGGTAAACTGGATCCTATTGACACCCTCTTCAGATGGGTTTTGATCTCCTTCAAACGGGAATTCCCATTCGATGATGTCCTTCGGCTATGGGAGGTCCTCTGGACTGACTATTACAGTTCTTCGTTCGTACTGTTTGTCGCTTTGGCAATTCTCGAGTCGCATCGTGACATGATACTTCGCTACCTGGTGGAGGTAAGCTTCTTTTTTGCCTGCATTACTGGGAGCTTTAACTAATTCAAATTCCAGTTCGATGAAATTCTCAAAGTAAGTTTGCTTTTACATGTTTGCTTTCGTTCGGGTGCTGACTATCGACAAGTACTGCAATGAGCTCAGCATGACGATTGAATTGGACTCTACTCTCGCTCAAGCCGAAGTTCTCTTCCTCTCCTTTTCACAGCTGGTAGCCGACATCGACAAGAAGCGAGCAGAACAACCGACGAAACCCAGTGAACTTCGCAACAGAACAAAGGGAAGCAACCCCGACACAGTCCTCTCCAAGTTGGAGATTTCAGAGGACCTCAGAAATCTGTTGAAGACCACATGATCTTACTATCAAGGGAACACGGGCTATTGATACTTAGACAGCACTGTTCGTTAACTTTTGTATAATATTTGTATGATATAGTCGCTTACGCGAATCAGGAGCAAGTGACTTGATCGCGCGCCACCATGCTTCGCCTAAGTTCCAAGTTGTTGGAAACGTTGCGTTCGTTGCACCTGTCTTCCACCATGTCCAACTCCAACCTGACCATCCTGAAGCGTTACGCGACAGGTGACCCCAATTCACTACCTAGTTCTGTGTTGTTCCAGTTCTCGGACAAGTTCATGACCATTTTTGATGCCTATCCCAAATCCATTTTCCACTTTCTAATCTTGCCCCGCGTTGTAGAAGGAGGCGACTTTTCGGCCGTAGAGCTTAAGAATCTGAAGACCTTGTTGAAAGGCGACAAGGAGAAAGCCAAGCAACTGGTTGAGGCCTTTCAGAGCGAGGCACAGAATGTGAAGAAACAGATTGAAGAGGAGATGACGGAGCGTTATGGGTTCAAGTGGGATGTGTGGATTGGATTCCACGCGGTGCCTTCCATGGAGTGAGCGTTTTCGCATGGTATCCGTCTTTATATACTGTGCTGAGATGACCGACGGCAATTTCTAGGCATCTGCACTTGCATGTTCTCTCTGCCGACATGTGCTCGGAGAAGATGAAGAATAAGAAGCACTATAATTCGTTTCATCCTTCCAAGGGGTTCTTCTTGCACATAAATGACGTGTTGGATTGGTTCGAAGCGACGCCTGGGTACTACCAACAGGTAAGTGTCCACTCTGACTATCGAGAAACCGTGTCATTCTGAAATTTCTGGTTGCAAGGTGACTAAATTGGACCCAAAGGCGTACGAGGCCTTGCTGAAGGAAGGACTAACTTGCTGGAAATGTGGGTCAGAAATGAAGAACATTCCAAGTCTGAAGGAACATCTACAGGAAGAATGGAATAAGCAGGAATCCAGGTCCAGACGCACTGCTGCGAAACGAAAGGTAGTCGAAGGGCATTCTGGTAGCAATCCCAAAGAAAAACAGGCAAACTCTGGGGACGAAATCCCGGCCAAGAAACGCAAGGGAGACCCTGATTTGACGCAAAGTAATGACTGAATTACCACAGCACAAAACATGGTACAGAACTACAAATTTTTTATTCATAATGCTACAACACTATACGGTTCCGCTAGATCGAGTTTGAGACAAAAGTGCCATGCCAAACCAGCCAGCATGCTAATTATTGAAATCGACTGGTCAGACTGCCTTGGATTTGGTGTCGTTCTTCTCAGAAGCATTTCGGATCGCCCATGTCAGCTCATAGCTTCGAGCAGCGTCTGTTAACCAAAGTCAGTGTGGCAGGGGGTAGGGCCAAACTAAGGCTCCCATACCTTCGTATGAGCTCAATATATGCAGATCCTCAAAGTCTGCATTATCCTTGGCTTCAATGTTGTCAATGAAAACCGAGATTTCAGAGAAGAAAGGGTCGTCATCAGGGAATGCCATCTTGGTCTCGTTATCGTCCCCTGGCTGACGAATGTAAAGAACTGGTTGGACGTATGGGTTGACAAGCCTTGGCACAATCAGCATGTGCATCTCGGAAGTTCGGAAGGGGTAACTCACTTCAAGCTATACCCATCAGCGTAAACCTCAAGTTCACAACTATAGTTGTTCCCTTGTAGCGCAACGACGTGAGTAAAGTTACCAACTGCGCCGTTTTGGTATTTCCTAAAGTGGACTTGAGCATCATCGAAGCTTGCAGAATGTGGGAAGGCCCATACCAAGTCGCGGTCGTTGCTCGAGGAATTCTCCTTTCCGGAGGGATCTTGCTTTCGTCGATGGACATCTTTGATAATTTACCTGGGGCTTCATTCCATTCTATGGAGTGGGCTACCACACTCGACAGATCAACTTCCCCTCCAAAGTAGCGGGAAAGGTCGCAAAAGTGGGTTCCTTGCTCAATAACTGGCCCGTAACTGATGATACACGATTAGCTCTGGAAATAATCGGTTTATAAAAAACAAATACCTCTTGGATTTGTCCCACCAGTCTGGCTTGGCGATGGCTTCATATGCACAAGCATACCGCGCTATGGTGCACATAACTGTGAGCTGGTTGTCATGAATGATCTTCTTCATCATCTGAACAGCTTTGAGATAGCGCAGCATGTAACTAACGCAGGTTCAGCCATGACACCGATTCCCAAGCCGGTAGTGACTTACCCAACCGAGCAAATCGTCTTCGAGTTGTCAATCATCTTGCCGACCTTGTAGGTCTGCTCGATTTCGGATAGGCTTCCAGTAGCAATTGGCTTCTCCACGAACAGAGCGACACCGGGGAACTGCTTCAGCAACTGGGCTTCGATATCCCGGTTGGGTTGAAGGGTGCCGCGGAACATTGGGGGACTTCCGATGATAACTGCGCGGGGAAGTTCGTTGGGGGTCATGGTTTTCACAAACTCTTCGAGATTGCTGCAAACTCGAGTGTCTTGATAAGCCGAAACGACGAATGAGTCCCGTTTCTTTGCCAGAACCTCCTTTGCGCGCTCCGTGGATGGGTCGATCAAGGCGACCACTTTCAATCGAGGACCTAGTTTACTGCAAGCAATTCATTAGTTACGAATACGCATGAACGGACTGTTTGACGCACTGTTCTAATCGGAACGAATGATTCCACGGGCCTTCTGGTGAGCCTGAAGAATGGGTGTCAGCTGCAATGAGTGCCACAGGGGTAGAGCGGTGAGCGTACCAAACATAATGTTCCCTGCACCAATGAAGAGAACGTTGAAGTTATCATGGCCACCGATATGCGCAGTCCTATCAATGCATCGTAAACAGAAAAGCGCGCAGTCATGAGGATGAGAACTTACTTGTCCATTGGCAAGAGCTTTGAGGGGTCGATGGAACCACGCCGGTGAGGGGCCTGGCTTATATGTGAGCGATTCCTGGAAAGCAGGTCGTGCTTCTCGGGCATGGTGTGCTTTGTCATTCTTTCTGGGATCTATCAAGAAGTTATCAGCACGAGATCTACTGGAAACAAAGCTTGTTTAGCTTGCCTGAGGATGTCGTGTAAGAGGTTGGGAGGAAAGTTTAGTTGGCAGCCCGTTGAAGGAGGAGCAGTAACCATGTTGGAGGGCTCGATCGACGATCGGACTATAATGGAGGCAGAACTTTAGACCAAGTCAATGCCTGCAGTGCCCCCTCGAAATTTTGCGGTGAGAATTTCATGATTGATGCAAAAGTGTGGAAGTTACAATTGTTTTGATTTACGTGGCCGGGTAAGGGTATACAGCATCGGTAAGGGCGAACTTGGTCAGATGAGGAAGAACCGAGATCAAGGTTGAGTAAAAATGGAGTTCAGGATGAAGGTGGTTCCATCGTATGTTGCTGCATTTGTCGCGCCCTCAATTCCGTTTTGCGTCTTTCAGCAGCCTCCAGTCGTGCGGTCATTGCCCGTAGCTCTGCTTTCAGCTTCTCATTTTCTTC
Source organism: Coprinopsis marcescibilis (assembly GCA_004369085.1). Taxonomy (NCBI): domain Eukaryota; kingdom Fungi; phylum Basidiomycota; class Agaricomycetes; order Agaricales; family Psathyrellaceae; genus Coprinopsis; species Coprinopsis marcescibilis. The sequence goes on along the minus strand of ML210147.1, from coordinate 239,987 downwards.
AGACAGCTTCAAGACGTTCGACGCCCGTTTCTGGAGCTTGTCAAAGCTGACAAACGATTATCAGAGCTAGGATCTCTGAAACCCCCAAGTTGACTCACTTTGAATCGGTTGACGCGCCGCCAACTCTGGCCGCGATGGTTGTGAGCTCGACGTCGAGACTCAAGTCTCCAGACGGGATATCTGGGAGCAAGGGACCGCTTGTAGCTGAGTCCAGCACCAGCACACGACTCTCTGTATCGTCTCCGCTAGGATGATCGTGTTGGACTTGTCTCGCCTCTTCTGCTCTGTGTTCCGTCCTACGTCAGAAACATTGGCAACGACAAAAGACCAGACCCACCGCAGCTGTTCCTGCAATTTAGATTCGTTCTGAGTTTCCCCTGTCATTTTGAGGGGCTAAGATGATGGTCAACAGCGAAGCTTCATGGTCGAAGCCGGGCCTAAGACCATTGGCCAGCTCCTCGAGTTTGAGTGTGTTTTGGTTCTGACCTCCGCGACTGTGACAAACAACAATTCCCAGGACGTTCGCGACCGCGAGCTTGGCCCTTTCGTCGTCGCGCTATCCAAGTATGCAGTGAGAATGCCCACATTTATCAACAAGGGACATGGCATTATAGCCCTGTCTGTTGTTTTTTTCTGTCTAGCTACCTATGCAATGGTGTTGAGCGCGTTTCTACCAAGGACGAACATTCCAGTGAGTGCTACGTCAACTGCTCTTGTGGCCTCTTCGTCACCCGTGTTCATCCCCAAGTTACTCGACATTCTTGCCGACGACACCCATTACAAATATTTCGCCATCCTCTTGATACCTACAAGCGCATATTTTGTCATCGCCAATTGGGTGGGATGGCAGTACTACCAAAACTCATGAGGCCCCTTCCTCGGTCGTGAATGGAATCTATCCATATTATACAGGTACTAAAAACACACGAACAATAAATTAAGCAATAAATTAATCTCCAATCCATCCTTAGGCCCATTGTATGGTAGTTATGTATTGGGTGGAAAGAATAGACGCGGTTTCCTTGTGAGATCAGGCCAGGCTCGACTTCGTGAAGATCCGACATCTAAAGATGCTATTGAGCTTGGAGCCTTTCTGCCCCGATTAGGTGCCACACTTCCGTCTTCACTCTTTGTTCGAGAGAGTGCGCTATTGTCGCCGGTCCGGAATGGACTTCGGTCGCGCAGACCTGCAAAGGATGTCCGCGGGGACGCACTCTTGGCAGATATGACTGCCGAAAGCCGACCGCCAACATATGTCGAGGAGATCACTGACTGAGGTGGTATGGGGGAAGTCGAGCGATGTCGCTCGACTTCTTTAGGAGGCGGTTCACTCAAGAAGCTGTTTCGTCTTGGGAATATCTTTGCAGAGGCTGATGATGTTGAAACTTTGGGAGCTGCCGGTAGGCGTAGGTGTCGTGCGCGACTGTAAAAAGCCGATCAGGAGGTTTACTTTGCACATTTACAATGTTTAAACTTACGCGATGGCCTTGCGCATCTTTTTCGCTCTGTAGGCTTCCAGCCAATGACTGAAGAAATGTTCTAAGAGATGCTTAGCTTCCGTTGTTCATATATGGTGAGAAGTACTAACCGTGGATGCGCGCTTGGTCAAAGTTGCGAGCTTCTTTTGCCTGTGCAGCACGACTGAGTGCAACTCTCCAGAGATCAAAGTTATGACGTTTCAATCGGATGGCATGGAATTGAATGGCAGGAGGTGCCTACGCGCAAAGTAAGTATTGATCAGAAGACTCGAACAAAGTCCCCTCCCTACCTTGGTCTTAGCATACCAACGCTTGAAATGGTTTCGAACAACGCTGCCGTTCCAGCGCAATAGAAACTCGTCCTCCTGTGATTGCATTAAAATTTTATCCGGGTGTTAAGGGCCAATTCACATACCGGATCTTTCAGACGTTTCTCTCGCCAAATGTCCCAGAACTTTTCTAGCGTCTGCAAACGAATTTCGGTTTCGCTCTCCAATAAGAGGCGACGACGACTGCGGGCATGTCGAGCCATTGCCAGCCAGCGATTGAAGACCCGGTGCCGCAGCTCTGAATGTGACATGAGTAAAATCGAGCTTATACTTCCGGTTTTGACGTACCTTCTTCCCGCACCAACAGATAGTTTTCTAGCAAGCTCTTCACCTCGACTCTACGCTTATAGAGCTTTTTCCACTTGTCGTAATTTGATCTGTACCTATGTCATCGAGGAGGCACAACTCTGAGGGGAATTGAGACGTACAACAAAAGTACCATTGTGCACTGTTGGCTGATTTGGAACTCTCGTTCCTTGATCTCCACTGTACGTTGAATCCATAGGCTGAGAGCCCCATGCATGATTCTCTGCAGCGCAGTTTAGTTGCCGACCTCAAATCCAAATGAAGCTGTAGCTTACTGTGTTTACACGCTGGGACATGGTTTGAGCCGCAGCGGCTCTGTCCAAACGAACTCGCGTTTTCATTAACCAGACTAATGGGGTGTCATGATTCAGATGCATTCTGAGGCAAAGAACAAACGTACGTTTGAATTTTTTTGCTTGAAGCTGCATTAAGAATTGCGTCAACAGTCGCTCCCGGTTTTTGGTTTCTGCCCTCTCCCTCCAACGAACGTATGCATGGCGCAACAAGAACCACTTATTGGCGGCACGAGCCATCTTTATCATTTTTAGGTTGTTGCGGAGGGACTTTCGCCAAAGCAAAAGATACTGGGATGCTAGCCGACCGTTGTGCACAGCGTCTGCCATCTTCAAAATAGATCCAACATCTTGATACGCGAGCTTCCACCGTTGCAATGAGGTCTTGACAACGGCATTTCCTGGTCTTTGTGAAAACCTGTCGGCGAGAGCTGATACATCGTTAGACGATTCTCCATGTTGTTGTTTATCTACGTACCGTAATCAGCTTGATGTTGCACCATACGCTTTCCCCAAGTGTCCATAGCCGAGATGGCGATGCGATACAGCCGTTTCCGCTCCAAGTGATGACCGTTCCTTTTGTCTTTCCACACCTTCATCAGTGCATACATATACACCATGTTGTTTTGCGCCAAATGCCTATCCGCACGATGCTCCATAGACTAATCCGTTTTAATTAGATATCACAAAAAATAGGTAAGCTTCGTACCTCGACTCGCTGCATGGAGCTTTTCCATTGCCCAAGCGCCGTTATCTCAAGTCTTCGATCGTCGAATTGTCTTGCAATAACAAAGTCATGCCTAAAGAAAGATTAAATCATGCCTGAGTAATGCTAGGACTAACACTCAACGAATGCGCCCTCCATCTAGTCATTGTGTTGTCGAGAATCCGGAGTTCGACCCGATTTCGCATGGTAGCCTCCAAAGCACGCAGCTGGGTTGTGGTTTTCCACTGCTCCCAGTATCCTAAGAGTATCCGATGTTGGGTTTCGTTCAACATTACGTCCGCACGCGATATGGAGGCCCTGATGTTCAACCACTTCGTTTTCCACGCGGTGTAATAACGGCGAACAGTCAACTGTTTGTAACTGTCTGCAAGCGCAGACAATTGTACGGAGCGTCGCCAGCGGATCCATGCCTCTTGTAGAATCCTGGACTGATATCGTTCCCGAATCAACTTCATACTTTGTCGCATTTGTTGTCGAACATGTTGCCGATATTTGCGGTGTTTCGCTTCCTGTAATTTGGCCACCCAACGCTTGAAGAACGAAAGCACGGCAAACGCGTCCGCCTGACTCTTCAGTTTGTGTAGATGGTTATATTTTGCATGCCAACGTTCCAAATGACGCTCCAGAAGTAGATGATCTCGAGCGTCCGACACCTGTTGGCTTGTGGTCTGCGTGGACAGCTTGAGTACTAAATGTTAACAACGTACAATGGACATACCGCAATCCATTCATGCCCCTGTCTCCAGATCCCCCAAAATCGCTCCACGAGTTTGTCCTCGTGAAACAATATGGCATTCTCCTGGTCGCGTTCCATCTGAATCCGTTTCCATGCCTCCTGCTCGTCGATTTTACTCTGCCTAATGGGTTGGCGTGTAGGCCGCGTTGATGCTTTGGCAGTGGACGCGAAACTTTTTTCGGAAGTAGCGACGGAAGACGTGGCCATGGCCATATTAACCTTCGGTCGTAGCCGGACGTGGGCGCTAGCGGACGATGGGGCGACATTACGAATTGACTTCAGGTTCTGTGTTTGTTGGCGTGGTGTGGATTCAACAAAATGAATGGTGCTGTCAAATATGTCGGAAAGATTGGATGACTGAGCATAGGATGTTTGATTGCGTGGAGGTGGCGCCAAATTCTGCTGTGGCTCATGAGTCTTCGAGAGAGGTAGAATTAATAGCTACACACCGGGCGGTGTTGCCGTTTGACTTGTTCCCACTTCTCCGCCCAGCTTCGCCCCTTCAGAGTCCCCAGTTTCAAGAGTTTGCCGTAGCAGACGGTTTCGTTGGCGTCAGCCAGACCATGCTCAGCTAGTACCTCGCTATAAGCCTTGAATATCGTCAGGAATGTCGATGCTGCTGGTCCAGCCCGTTGTATGATTGCATCGATGAGGTCTATTTCGTCTGGCGTCAGTTCTTGAAGTTCAGTGGCGAGGGATTCGACGGATGATGGAGCATCCGAAGATTCCTTCAAGATGCGAGCTAGACGTGAGGTAGGCGGTGACGAGCGTGGCGGTTTAAAGCGGTCCATGCATGTAAGATACCAAGGTCATAAAGAAACCGTCAGAACAATGATACCGGCTCCAGTCGACCCATTTCTCACGCTCTTACTTCACGCGACCGCGTTGTTTGCTCTGGCTTGTCCGAAGAACTTCAAATTTACAGAATCGAATCTACCCAAGTAAGAAAGATAATGACGCTACAGGGAGCAACCTGAGAAAGATAACGAGTTAGATTGATCACTATCCGAGAATGAGTCGTAAGAAAATTGGTAAGTATTCTGGGCAAGAAACGCGGGCTGGGAGAAGTCGAAGTCGAAAGTCTGGGCCCCTATCAATGTCGAATTGAATCCATATCCCGGATACCCAGAAACGCTTGGCATCGAATCGACCAGATGCTTCAAGGTGAGATCCATGTCAGCTTCTCCGTGCCCTTGATATACAACACCGTTATACGAGATGTGTCTGCTATGGGCAAGCTCGGCGCTCAGGCCCTCTGGGTTAAATTGTTCCTTAATCTGCGAGCCCCCGTCTTGATTCGAAGCCACATCAGGCCAAGTTGAAGAGAAGACATGATTGTCGAGGGCCACTTCCCGTGTTTCCAAGGCTTGCGGGGCGTACTTGGTCAACAGAGAGGTCAGGAAGCGAGCGTACAGCATCGGTGTGTGTTTCTCGTCAAGTGCCACTTGATCTGAGCAGAGAACTTTGATCAATGGCGTTACTGTTTGAATGATTGTCTCCCTTTGTCTGTCATCAATAAGGGGAGACAGTTTTGGGCGCAAAAGCTGATTGATAAACCATGAGTGGGCTGTATACTCTGATGAGATGTTGAAACCCACATTGATGAGAAATGCAGCAGCAAAGGTAACATAGAGGAAGTTTGCTGGCATTGCATATCGAAGAAAGCTGGTTGGTGCCAATACCCTCACCATTATGTTGATGACATCCTGAGCGACCTCTAAGGACTTGACCAGGATTTGGCATTCCTTGGAGAGTCCGCTCCGATAGCTTGCTCCAAACGCCACTGACAAGACTACTAGTCGTAAGTAGGCCGCGATCCTATAAAGCAAATGCGTCAGGCACGGCGATGAGGTAGGTCAACAGAAAGTGGCCTTACAATGGCGTCGTGTTCGCTCGATAGCGACAAATGGGTAACGCTAATTCTGAGTTACTGATTGTGCGAAGTATAGAAAAACTGTGGCTTACAGTGCTTCTGGAGCTCCTCGTCGTACACTAGTTTCCACTGGTCCATTTCCTCTGCTATACGAGCCTGTGTCGAAATGGCCAGTTCAACCAGCCTCGACGACTCGGAGCTCTGTTATTATCTCAGGCGGTGCGTCATTTTCACGAGCAAAGAGACTTACATTTGTTGTTTTGCGCTCGGCCGCGCTGTGCGGACTAGTTGCAGTTCGCCATTCGCTCATAACGGCCAATATCCTGACGTATGCGCACAGATGGACATCGAAAGGTGTATTCTTTTGGGATGACTTGTACCAGTCGGCGGCAGATCTCGCATGGTAGTCTTCAAGTTGTAGCATGGACATCTTGCCAAACTGAATTGCATGGGATCCGTCAACACAGTAGCAATTGAGCCATGTCCTAACGCGATTCAACTGATCTTGCTCGGAACACAGCAGTGGCGGTGGCTGGTGGAGGTCCAAAGCTAATGCCATCCTATAGCGAGGTTGATTAAATGACTGCATCGCACCCGAAAAGATATGGTGGCACCTTATCGCGAGCCCCATAAGAAGCCAACTTTTGTCTTCTGACCATGTCTTCTTAGGGATGGGATATACTGCCATCAGAAGATACGCTTGACATGTTTCTACGCTTTTCTGTCCCTCTATTAGGGAAATACCAGCCACTTCCCTCGCAAACAGCAGTGCATGGGGGTACACATCTGGACGAGAGGCCAAATGCCTCGCAGATATCGCGCAAACTTGACGTAGGTCAGTAATAGCCACGTAAAGCGTTGTTAAGCCTCCAGCTCACCGACAATAAACAAGAACGGCGATGACCAAATCAACCTTTCCGGCTTATGGTAATCCTCATCAAGGATCGAGAAGTAAGGCTGCAACAAGGTTAAAGTTTGCCAATATTCTGGTTCTTGAGAAAGAACACACATTTATCCAACGAAAATATCTTAAGAGGGAAGTCAGAAGAAAGTCATGATCTGGAATCGTATGCCTTGTCGACTCACATACGGAATAGCTCTTCGATATCTTCAGGGTATAGCCTACACTCTTTCACAATTGCAGGAACCGATGTTTTTCCAATTTGAACTGAAAGGGGTAGATAAACGTCTGCACTCAATGGCGACAAGCCCACTTACACCCTTTGAAGTACATAATGGCCGCTTCCTCTGGCCCTGTTTGTGACCATTTGTTGTGAATTGCAAATGCGTCGCCTGAAACTAAGAGGTGGTTAAAGTTACACAGCGTCCAGAGCCATAAAGTGTATCGTTCACCTTGCTGTCCCATCGCATTCGAGCTTGTTTTCCACTGCATAAACTTGGCCCTCATCTTCATATTGCTGAGCTGTTGGAGCAACTCTTCAATCTGAATGTCTTTCTGTCGTGCCTTCTCTTGCAGCTCCTCTTGAGTTCTGTGGTGTGGGGATGCAAAATGAGTGAAGCGCCCATCGACCAAACTGCCAAGGGACTTGCTCTGCTACTTTTCGTTTCTTGCGTTCTCTTGGAGAGCAATCGAGGTCCCTGTCCAAACATCGCTTGCATTTATGCTGGCCCGGTACAGGCTCGCAGCGAACCTAACCGTAGAAGATGAGCGATATTCACACGTAGTAGAGCTACCTTTGCTACCTTGACAGACTTGCAATCGACGCATGCCGGTGAACTGTGCAGCATCGTCAGAATATTGATGCTGAGCAGCTAACATTCAATCCAAACCTACGTCTTGAACAGTTGATATGGGCCTGTGGAACCAGTCCCTTCGAGAGGCTGATCATCTGATGGATGTCCATGCTGCAGCCTTGGAGAAGCGAAGAGGAACGAGGCGTATTGTGTCTCCGAGTCTGCAAGGCGGGGCGGCATATCGAACTTGTTCGTTCGAGCGGGATTGCTCAGGTATTCGACGGTACGGTAGAGGATGGGGGAAAGGATCGTGGAAGGAAAGGTGGTGACAGAAGGGAATGCGCAGATCACGAAATGACCAAGGCGCCAGTTGGATTAAATACTATACCACGGTAAATTAAATTAGGTTTGGGCGCTCGGCGCTCAAGGCTTTTTCCAACTTTCAAACAAGGCTGCATAGCACAGTTTTGCATTTCTATTCCGGAAAGATCGGCTGCTGAGATTGCTTTGAAAATGGATACTATTTTACAGACCTGATGCATTGCCCCACGTCCCTAAAATCACCGAATGACGAGTGCACCATTTGCATCACTTAAGGCTGACAGCATCATTTCTTTGGTATCGTTGGCTCCAGATGCACGGGCGCTAGAAAAAACAAGTCGGGGACTCAATTTGATCGGGAAGGCCTGTAATGTCAATTAATTGGCGATACACAGAAGCAGATGTAACACTATGTGTCAAAACATGAGTACAGGTACAGGTTCATGTTCATCCAATTGTTTTCGACTGATTTATATACCTGAAACTGGCATTCGGGCATCCGAAGATCGAATCGTGGTACGAGATTCTATGACAGTCATCGTCGCGGTAGTCATGCAGCGCCGATGGTCCCGTCAGCAAGTTTTACACATGTAAGGGCTGGATTTGGGGCATAGTAACTTGGTCTTAGTAAGGTTGTTTTGACAAGGCCTTCTGGACCTGGAGGTCAAACAATTGAGAAAAACTCGTTGATTACTGCAGTGATTTACTACTGGTGAAACAAGACAAATCTTTGACAAAGCGAACTAGCGCTCAAGCACCGGACTCGCGAAGTGGATACATCGAAGGATATGAAATATTCCCATACGCCACACGAAAAAAAACATACACCGTCCTATTGTTTGGCGGTCGAGCCGAATGCTCTCCCCTCTCTTGCCTCAAGTAGCTCGAACTCAGACAGTCCCTGAAGCCAGCCAGCCGCATTGCTCCCGTTGACTTTATAGGTATAAGCTGCCTCCTCTTCTGAGATTTGGATGGGTTTACGCCCGTAATTAGCCGCTGCTGCATCCGCCAGAAGTTGTGTTTGACAAGCTTTCTCCAAGGCTATGTAAAAGAACACCGTGGCTTCAATCGAATCCGTCGCAACAAGTAATCCGTGGTTCTGCAAAACGGCCGCCTATTCTCCGATGAGCAAGACATATATGGGAAGAAACCCACAAAGCTCCATACCTTCTTGCCTCCGAGTGCCCCTGCAATGCTTTTGCCCTCGTCTTGATCAAAAACAATCCCATTGAACTGGCTATATAGCACCAAATCCTAAAACTCGATGAGGATGCAGCGGTGGCGGAGTTCGCCGAGAAACACTCGGCGCTTACATTGTAGAACGCGCAGGCGTCTTGGTTAAGCATCGCCAACTCGACGCCCAAGCTTGAGAACGCCTTTCCATGAATCGAGTGTGTATGCGCAGCACACAAAACATCTGGCCTAGCGGTATGTATCGCAGCGTGAATCATATACGCCGCGGTGTTAAGCCACCGGCGAGGACCTGATTCATCCTATGAGTGAGCAACCGATGAAGTAAATTCGTAAGCATGGCAGTAGGGGTTGAGCACAAGAATCGGTAGGATTGTTTCAGAACTTACGAGAACTTTTCCGGAATGGCTGTTGCATCGATTTGTCACTGATCGACAACAGTGGAACAGAATTTGGGACTCACTCAACGAGCAAAAGATCTTGTGGTTGAATCAAAGTGAAATGCAGTCCCTTCATGCCAGTCAGAATATCTTTTTCTTTAAGAGCAAAAGAGACCAGCAGCTCACAAACGGGTTTACCCAGAAGCAATCAGGCTTGATAGGATCCTAAACAGAGTGGCGCAGTGAGCCCCTGAACCAACCACAGACTGGCAAGGGCAGTGAAAAACATACCCGTACAGTGATGTGGCCGGCGATTCCTTCGGTTAGACCGAGGTTTCCTATCCCAGCATCAAGGTTGAGAACAAGCTCGCCAAAGGCACGGCGGTTCTTACCAAAGATGCGAAAAGCTTGTGCAAGCCGGAACTTTAGCCAGTCGCGTTCCTCCAGTTTCGAAGAGAAGGTGGGGGGCCTAGGTGCATGGGATTGATTATGGTTCTCGATGTCACTGGCGATACCAGGATTTGAATTAGGCGCCGCGTTCATGGTGGCAGAGAGGATAGAAAGGGCCAGGAGATCGTCATCGTCATCGGCTCGAAAGGGGCCTGCTTTATATGTGACATCCGGCACTCATCCAGCAGGATTACGCAGCCGAATCAAGCGCTGAAAGCACCGGGAAACGACCGACATTGCACTACCGGTGCTCGAATCAGCAGACACTTGCGAGGTCATCATGTGAGAGACATGTATACCCTGGTCCCCAAGTCCCCCTTATTATTATCTTCCCGAGCGCACGGATCACCAACGGGGCTTTGCACAATGTACCTCGACTTTGTTAGGCTTCAATGAAAAGGGGATGATATTGGGCGCACAGCGTTCAGCAACACAGATACTAGGACGAATACAATTGGTTGATAGTAGTAGGCTCGAGAGAAACACAAAGAAACTGAACAAAGGCGAGCACATGTGAACAGGTAGAATAGATAGGTTGAACGAAACTGGGACAAAGGTCCTTTAAGGGTGGGTATAACTTCGATTACATAGGAGAGGTAGGCTAGATAGATATATATATGGGTGTTGCCAAAAGAGAATCAAAGGGCGGCGTCGTAAAAATCGTGAGCAATGGGAGGGGGGTGTTAAGGATAGTCCATGCTAATAAGTTAACCATAGAACATAGGTTATAAAAGTCCGGTGCGCGAGATTCGGGGTTGGGTCCAAGAGCCTTTTGAATGAAGCAGCATGCTAATTGGCATGTTGGGGTGATTTCTGAAGGGGGTGTGGGAAGGATGACTTGAAGCGATCTTCATATGGATATGGTAACCAAGATTGGGAAAGCCATGTTGGAGAAGAGTCCTCTGTCAGCGACAACGTTCTAGTTGTAGAATCTAGCTTGTCGATGACGACTACGTCTCCGGCTATAAATATTCTTCGTCCGACGTCTAGGGTCGGTACTGATATTGAGAAAGAGGGCGATGCCTCCATTGTTGCGGTTTAATGTAATGGCAGCTCATCCTGCCTGGGCCTAATGTCAATCTGGTGCGTCTGGTTCGCTCCTGGTGGTGGAAAAGCCGATGCATTGGGTGAAGGACCGAAAATTAGGTGGGAGGGAGAGTGCCCTGATTCGGGGCCGAATGCGACGAACACAGCGTTCGTCTTCTGGGGAAGGTGAGCGGCGTCGTTTGACCGGGAGGAAGGTGTCTTCGAGGACGTTCACGTTCTCTCGCCATCGCTCTATGGCAGCCAAGAAAGGCTCGGGTGGTGGTAAAAGCGACACTGTCGCCTCCGTGGTAGAGTAGATGGACTCTCCCACTTCATTGGTGGCAGCGCAAGGAATGTCGTCGAAACTCCCGGTCCCGGTACCCTCCGTAAACGAGTCGAGATCTCTCATCAATGGTGCCCCAGGGACCTTCATGGAAAGAGACTCGCCAGAAACTTGGTTGTCGTTGTCGTCGATGTCGTACCAAATGTAGAGTGGGTGTTGGTAAGGCGAGACGGTTCTGAGGTTGAAGTCGGCGAGGGGTGCTTCTGGTGTGGGAAGCGAGGCTGTATCGTAGGAGGGCGAGTCATCTTGCTCGTCGTCGATGTTGATTATGGACAGTTCTTCCAGCTTGTCCAGGACGTCGTTTGCAATCTTAAGGGACTTTCTGCTGCTGGTCATTCTTGGAGGAATACCGCCTTGTCGGGTGAGCGAGTGCGCTGAGACGAGCCAGCTTCGCGAGAGGTCCAGCGACCCGCGTGGGGTGGTGGGTGGTAAGAGGGAAAGAGGGATTCCGGCGACTACACTGATTGCGGAGGGTTATATGTGAGAGCAAGACGATTCGTCCCATTGAGGGGCTGGGAACGGCGGACTTTAAATACATTGATCCAATCCCGAGTCAGATTATGTTTTTGGCCGCGCAAACACAGCTTTAAGTCAGGTTACTGCGTTCAATCCCTGTGCAAGCCTAATTTACGAGTGAAATGGCCCGACTTTCAGAGTGAGAGATGAAAATGTGAAAATGCATTGCGTATGATATATCGAGTATACAAATGATTATTGTGTCAACAGCCGTAAGATGTTTCATGTAAGGCATGCAAGAAAAAAATCGAACGAGGACGATTAGTCGACCTCCTCAACGCTAGGGCCGTCTTCACTGGCGCCGGGTGCGCCGCCAGGGAATCCACCGGGGGCACCGCCAGGACCAGCACCAGGGAATCCACCGGGTGCGCCGCCAGCTGCGCCGTACAGTCTCTGCATGATGGGGTTGGCAATGGCCTCGAGTTCCTTCTGCTTGAGTTCATACTCTTCTTTGGAAGCCTCCTGTGAGTTGTCGAGCCATGAGATGGTCTCGTTGACAGCGGCTTCGAGCTTGGCCTTGTCGCCAGCCTCAAACTTGTCGGCAAGCTTGTCGTCGGTGATGGAGTTTCGGAGGTTGTACGAGTATGATTCGAGGCCGTTCTTGGCTTGGATGCGAGCAGCGGCAGCCTCATCCTCAGCTGTGGAAATGAAACTGTCAGTAACATGCAACGGGAAAGGATAGTCTAAGACAAGTACCTTTGTACTTCTCGGCTTCATTGACCATGCGGTCAATTTCCTCCTTTGACAGACGGCCCTTGTCGTTGGTGATGGTGATTCGGTTAGACTTGCCGGTGGTCTTGTCAGAGGCGGAGACGTTGAGGATACCGTTGGCGTCAATGTCAAAGGTGACCTCGATCTGGGGAACACCACGGGGAGCGGGAGGAATGCCAGACAGCTCAAACTTGCCGAGCAAGTTGTTGTCCTTGGTGCGCGCACGCTCACCCTCAAAGACTTGGATGAGGACACCGGGTTGGTTGTCGGCATAGGTGGAAAAGATCTCCGACTTTTTGGTAGGGACGGTGGTGTTTCGCTTGATGAGGGCAGTCATGACACCACCGGCAGTCTCAATACCGAGGGAAAGGGGAGCAACATCGAGGAGGAGCAAATCTTGAGTCTTCTCCGAGGTATCGCCAGAGAGAATAGCAGCCTGAACGGCAGCGCCGTAGGCGACAGCCTCATCGGGGTTGATGCTCTTGTTGGGCTCCTTGCCGTTGAAGAAGTCGGAGACGAGCTTGACGATACGGGGGATACGAGTTGAGCCACCGACGAGGACGATTTCGTGAACGTTGGCCTTGTCAATCTTGGAATCACGGAGGACACGCTCGACGGGCTCGAGGGTGCTGCGGAACAGATCTTGGCAGAGCTCCTCGAAACGAGCACGTGTGAGGGAAGTGTAGAAATCAATACCCTCGAACAAAGAGTCTATTTCGATAGAAGTCTGAGTTGCGGAGGAGAGGGTTCGCTTGGCGCGTTCGCAAGCGGTTCGGAGACGACGAACGGCACGGGCATTGCCAGAAAAGTCTTGAAAGATACGGATTAGTGACAATTCTGGACGATAATACATGCCAAAACCTACCCTTCTTGTTTTTGCGCTTGAATTCCTGGATAAAGTGGTTGACGAGACGGTTATCGAAATCCTCACCACCCAAGTGGGTGTCACCGGCAGTAGCCTTGACCTCGAAGATACCTTCCTCGATGGTCAAGAGGGAGACATCAAAAGTTCCTCCTCCGAGATCGAAGATGAGGACATTGCGCTCGCCGACAACCTTCTTGTCAAGACCGTATGCGATGGCGGCGGCGGTAGGCTCGTTGATGATACGGAGGACATTCATACCCGAGATGGTGCCAGCATCCTTGGTAGCCTGACGTTGAGAATCGTTGAAATACGCTGGGACGGTGACAACGGCATTGTTGATGGTGGTGCCCAAGTATGATTCAGCAGTCTCCTTCATCTTGAGGAGAATCATGGAAGAGATTTCTTCGGGAGACTACGTGATGCCGATTAGCAAAATACTTTTATCGAACCCAAAAAAAAAAAAACACACGAATTGCTTCTTCTCGCCACGGTACTCGACCTCGACGAGGGGCTTGCCCTCCTTGTTGACGACCTTGAAGGGGAAGTGCTTCAAATCTGACTGCACTTCAGCATCGTCAAACTTGCGGCCAATGAGACGCTTGGCATCGAAGACGCTGGTGACGAGATCGTCAAGATCGGGTTTTAAATATAAAGAGAGAAAGGCACGTACGTGTTGTGGGGGTTCATGGCGACTTGATTCTTGGCAGCATCACCGATAAGACGCTCATTCTCTGAAAAGGAGACATACGACGGCGTGGTACGGTTACCCTGGTCGTTGGCGATGATTTCTACTCGGTCATTTTGCCAAACACCGACACAGCTAATAAACATGCGTCAGACGGTCATTGTGGAAAATTAATCTGGCGACGAACGAGTATGTTGTGCCGAGATCGATTCCAACTGCTTTTGCGGCCATGGTGAATTAAGGAGGTGCTAAGTGGAGAAACAACGATTAAGACTTGGAAAAGGTGGACAGAGGGACAGCTCGACGAACTTGGTAGACGGAAAGAAAGTGAAAACTTGTGGTTGGGATTTCTCGTGGGCTCCCATTTTATATACCCTCGTTTGTGCTGTGGAACAAGCCAGAAACTCTGCGAAACCTCTGGAACTTTTGTGATATCACGTGATGGAAGAGTTGCGTCATACACCAAAGTGATTCTTAGACAACACCTCAGACTGCCCAACATAAATACACCTCTTTTATTAGCACATCAGTGTTACAGAGATTGTGATACAGCCAAAGGAAATGGAGAATAATCGTGTCGTCACAGGAAAAAGAAAAGAAAGTATTAGCGTGCCGATGCTAGATCATGAGAAACTCGAAACGCAGGCCACAAAATAGCACAAAGGCTCTACAACGTTCAACGACTGTTGACAATAGGTCCATCATCGAGACTTCTATGTGCTTGCAAATCGCGCAAGACACTAGGATCCACTGGAACCAGCCACATCAGCATCCGAACTAGCGGGAAAGATCTGGAAAGCAGTAGTACCTGGAAGCACGCTCTTGCGCCGTGTATGCAATCCGTGATCAGCACCAGCCACGTTCTCGTGATGACCGACCTGGGGAATTGGAATCTATTGCACACACTAGAATCCAATCGATAATCATTGATGCGCAAGACCACGACTCACATCCAAACCAGGATCTGCCATTGGTACTCGTTCGATGCCTGATTCGTCCAAATCTGCGGGAACATCGTCAAGCGATGCCGCATTCAGTTCCATTGAGAGATCCAGGATATCAGAGTCATCGATGGCGGAAGGCGGTGGGGGAGGCTCCCTAGCTGGCTCTACATATCCTTTAGGGAGTTGCCCTCCGTTGTTCTGAATCGCCTTTTCTCGCATCTTTTGCCAAGCAGCGTATTGCGATACAGCCCGTTCTTGTTCTCTAAATGGCACTGTTAGGCGAGGTTGCAAAAACAAGAATCGCCGTACCGCAGTTTATTTTGCTTGTATTGCTGCAGCGTCTCGTCGAATAGGTCGGGGTTGATTTCCATGAACAATTTCAGCGCGTTGTAAACCATCCCGTGAATAGTTCTACAAGGCGTCAGCAAGCGCGGAAGCAGAATTTCAGGAGAAACAGGTACCGATTCCAGTGTGATTTCGAGTTGTTGTACAACGCTGGGAATACAATTGGCAAAATGACGTGGAGGTTGTCGCTCATGAGGTTGACGACGTATTCGTTGTTCCAATACAACAAGGCTCGTTCTGCAACTTGGAAGTGCTGACTATTGATACACCGGGCTAGTTGCTGGAACAAGTGGACCTGGATCTTCTGGAATTCGACGGGATCGGTTACATCAAGAACTTCCTCAACCTCGTTGAGGAACATGACTTCCTTTGGTGAATTGACTTTTGGCCAGTACTTGAGCAAGCCAAGCATAACCTCTTCGGCGAGAGCAGGATCCTTCTCCAGGAATTGTACGACGCAGTACGCCAGTTGAGGGTGATATAATGAGAGGCTCTTTACTTTGTGCAAAGGAATGAGAACGCGTGTGAGGAAGACCTTGTGTTCTTCCTTCAAGGGGAGGGCGAAGCCGTTGATGATAGAACCGAGGATTTCCAAAAGTTCTGCAATGCCGTTATGACGTTCGGTTTCGTAGATGAATTGGAAGAAGACGTTGTTGATGGAACGGCGAATGAAAGCGCGCAGATTGAGGAATTTGCCGTAAATGCGGTGGAGCGTGGTCTTCAAAAAGTCACGCTCTCGCGGGTCTTCAGAGTCGAATAATTCGAGCAGGTTTAGAACGAATGGCTGATCGATGTAACGCTTTGCGAGGTTTGTGTTGAAATCAGGGCTTTCTACGAATCGGAGGAAGAACTCGTAAACGATTTGGAGATGTGGCCAGGCCAGTTCAAGGACTGGTTCGTCTTCTTCGGGATCAAAAGCGTCGCCTGTTGGATTGACAGGGGGAGGAATTGAGCGGAACAGGTTTGTTGCAAACTTTGGGTGTAGACATGAGGAAAATGACGGGGAAAAGGTAAGAATCATCAGGACGAACCATGTTGACAACCTCTGGATAGATGCTTTCTGTGATTACGCCGCGCTGGGTGGTGATATACTCGAGCATTTCATGAAGTGTCTGGGCCTTGATCTGCTTGCCCTTTAGCTCTGAGCTTGCATCGTTGAAATCAAAGAGGACGCGGCACTGAGCCAACTTCTTGATAAAGAGAGAAGACCGCTCGCTGGGTGGGGTCTCTGCACGGAAAGATTAGAAAGGAGAATGAGAGGGAGAGGCAAGGATGCGAACCGTTGAAAGGCGGAAGACGCTCGATCTCGACCTTTTCTGTGACAATGAAACGGCTGCTGCGTTGCTTGCGCGGGGGCTTGCCGACGATGGGTATAGTGTCTTTGGGACCTGCACGAAGACGATTGAGGGTGGTGTTTCTTGGAGGTGTTGCTCCTGAATGATGGTCAAGACCGAGAGAAAGCCTGTCCTGCTGGAGATGACCTGCGCGATCTGAGGCATCTGAGGACACGACGACGATTTGTGGAGGGGCTGTCTGAGGATCTGGCTGTGATCTGCGATCGTGTGGAGCTGCAGAAGACTGAACGAGACGTGAATGGGGCGGATATGGGGCATGCAGAGGAGAAGACTGTGCTGGCTGGGGGAGGGGCTTTGCAGTGTTTGGAGGTGGAGGCGGGGGCGCAGGGGCGGGGGCAGCGGCGGCGGCGGCCTTTGCCTCCTTCTTGGAGGAGCTCGTCGTCCTCAACTGGGAAAAAGATCAGCGAACGACGAGCAAGGGGTGTTTGAGAACGCACCAGGGTCTTCTGGATCTTCTTCATTGGCGAGTACGCTGGGGAGACAACACTGCTGGTTGCGAACCGGATCGATGGGCTGTGACGGGACATGTGACTCGTGACAACGTGACCGATGCAAGTGTTTCGTACTGGCGGACCTGCTGAGCTCTTGACGATTAACAGCAGAAACATGGCTGGTGAGTGCAACCTGGGCGAGCACGGACAGCACTAATGTCCAGCAGCCATCTATGCAGTGTACACGTCTCCCCACCACCCGCCAATTCCGAACCATCTGCCCACTCTGATTGTCACTCCCCATGGTCCGTCCTCCCCATCCCCCCCGCTCTCCCGCTCACACTCACACAGGTCAGCCAACAAATATTCTCTACTCATATCTCCATACAAACTACGCAAGTCTCTCTTCTCCTTTTCTATTCACCAGCTCATCTTCTCTAGAACTCGGAAAACTATCTCTTGACCCCGTCGCCGCAGGGCGATCTCTGCGTCGCAAAGCTCTTTCCCCCGCGCCCAAAGGACCCAGCAAAGGGCTCTGCCTCCGATCCAGGCCACGGCTCTTCTCCGTCGTCTCGCGTCGTCCGTTGTGAGGCCTCTCGCAATCTCAAGTGGGCGATAGCAAATACCGGCGTCATCTCTCCGATCTACAAACTCTCTTTGCCTTCCCCAGACTCTCCAGATCTTCCCCTCTTCCAGATCTCAAAGCCAAATCCAAATGCTGGCTTTTGGTCCATGTTCTATTTCGCGTATGCTGGCCATAATATTCCTCCAAAGCGCATCGAGTTTGGCAAGATCCAGAAGAACCCTCCAGGTCCAAACGGTGGTGGAACTCGCATCAGCATTACAGGCAAGACCCCAGAGGAAAAAGCAGTCTGGCAGACCCTGGGGGAGGGCAATGAGGACTGCGTCGAGTGGGTCGTGCTATGCGCCGCCCTCAACCTTCTCGAGTCCGTATCCATGTCAACCAAAACTGAACCAATTCTCATGATCTTTCTTCAACAGCGACGAAATTCTAAAGGCCGCGGAAAAGAGCGGGCCTCCTGCACCAGTCTCACTGCGAGACGGCGGTCCAGTTGCAAATTCTCCTCCCCAGGCCCGTTCAGGACCACCGCCAAACCAAGGCCCTCCTGCACAGCAGCAGCAGCAGCAGCGCCCTTCCGGTCCAGCCGGAGGTCCTCCTCCCCAAGGCAACCGTCCGCCACCTCCTGGCGCTTTCCAACAGCCACCTATGCAAGGTAGACCCTTTCCTCCCGGTCAAGGTCCTCCTCCCCAGGGCTTCCCTCCAGGCCAAGGCCCACCTCCCCAGGGCTTCCAGGGTCCTCCCCCGCAAGGCTACCCTCAAGGTCAAGGTCCTCCTCAAGGTTACCCCCAAGGCCAGGGTCCGCCACCTCAAGGTTATGGCCCTCCGCCTGGCCAAGGTATGATGCAAGGCTTCCCTCCAGGCCAAGGGCGTCCGCCCCCTCCTGGTGCTCGGGGTGGTATGCCTCCTCAAGGAAACATGCCTCCGCACGGGTTCGCTGGTCGTCCACCCCCACCTCAAGGTGGATTCCCTCCCCAGGGCATGCCTCCTCCTCAATCAGGGCCTGCTAGAAAGTTCTAATCGTCATGCTTGTACTTGGCTGGTATACCATTTCCTTTTTTCCTCATCCCTTTTTCTTTCCATCGTCTGTTAGGGTCGCGAGGCGTTTTTATATGTGTATGTATGTGTCTTATGTATGTATGGATTGAATGAATTTTCAAAGTATGTACTGTGTATTTCTACTGTGATATGTCAATGTGATATTATTAGTTCTTTTGGTCTTGAACCATCTTTTGCAGAGCATCGATGGAGAAGGCTGGCAGCAGTCACCGTTAGCGGTTTTTTTAGAATTGACGAGATTAACTCACATTTGGGACGTTCGATAGGGAGACCGAGAGCTATAAATAGAAACCGGATCATCAGTCAAAGTTAATGAGCAGCTGGAACTTGGATACGAACCGCGTGCCCAGACAAGTTGCGTGAGAGCACCCAAGGCTCTTGAGACACCAAAGATTACCGTGTAGTACTACAACCTCATGAGCCTAGTCCTCTCTAACCCTATTGACAAACATACCTTGAATTCGGTCAGACCATAGTGGTAGAGAACGCAACCTGAAAATCAAAATTAGTTTCGGATCTTGCGAGACTTGTGATTGCGACATACCGGATGTAGCATCCACGTTGGGGTATGGGTTCTTTGTCTTGCCATGTTCCTTCAGCACATCAGGAGCGACTTCGAAGGTCTACATAACGCGATCAGATGACTGCAGTCGCTGCGAACGCAATCATGAACAAACCTTGTTGACCAACTGCACAATCGAGCTTTCCTTAAGATCAGGATGCGCCTGGCAGAACTCTTGCAGAGCGATGAACCGAGGATCAGGGTTTCTCAAAACCCCATGGCCGTATCTGTGCGGGACCTTGAGATTTGCGCGTTGTAGATAGTGTCGTATCACACTTACCCAGGGACGACCTGACCACTCTTGAGAGTTTTCCATAGATAATCACGAATATCGTCGTGACTAATTTTGTCCCCAAGTTCCTTCTGCATTGCTAGTTGCCATCGAAGAACCTCTTGATTGGCCAACCTGCAGACATAAATTATTAAAACAATAGAGAAAGGTGATCAAGTAGTCCCTCACCCATGCAGGGGCCCAGCAAGGGCGAAAAGAGCGGCAGAGTAGGAAAGGTAGGGGTCGGAGAGAGTGGAACCAACGAGGTCTTGGGTCGGATGTCAGAGTATGGTTCCGTTGACATCATAGTAGCAACTCACGAGCGGTATGGGCGGAGGCATTTCCACCTTCGTGATCACCGTGCAACGCAATGTATAACCTCAAGTACTCTGTCAAGTTCTTGTTGTTGCCATATCCAAGCATGTTGGAATAGTTGCCTTGAAGTCAGCAGGTTAGATCTAGGCTCGTAAAATCGGATAGGTTATCCTTACCAACAAGATCGAGATCCTTGTTGATGGCAGGAAGGTCATTGCCTGGCTTGTACACATTGCGGTAGATGCGGGCAGCCAAAGCAGGGAGACGTGCAATTAGATTAATGCAATCCTCAAGGGTGTGAGTCCAGTACTCGGTCTTCTTGATACCACCTTCGTAAGCAGACTGGAACGCGCTGTCGTGGTTCAAGGCCGCCACACCGATACCCAACTGGGTCATAGGGTGCAACGATTGAGGGAGCCTTGTAATCTCGTAAGGAAGACGCTGGAAGGATCATACATGTGAATCACGTACTCGTCGATGAGCTTCTCAACGAACTTGGGCAGGTCTCCCTTCTCCGCCAACTCGCGCGACAGTTGGCAGGTTTGCTCAGGGGTAGGGACCTGGCCGGTGAGCAAGAGCCAGAGCATGCTCTCCGGCAGGATTTCCTTTCCATCAGGGGCTGCGGGAAGAACCTTTTGGCAATCTGGAATGGAAAGTTCATGGAATCTGATGCCCTGGGAGAGTTGCGTGGTTAGACACGATATCACGAGAGAATGAATACGGAGTATTCACTTCGATAGGGTCCAACACGGACGCGTCCCAAAGCATGGCCTTCAACCCTCGCATGCCTCCAACAATGTTCTCAATCTAACATGAATCGTTTATGCACTTTATCACGGTGCTCTCGTATGTTCAGGCTAACCTTGATATCACCAACCACGGTTTGCCCATGCTCCGTTTTCTACGACGTTCCGAGTAAGAGCAGGTCCAGATAAGCAGCTGTGCTGCGTAGGACAACTTACCAGCTTCTTGAGCTGCTCCTGCTTAGCAGGGATTATGTCTTCAAGTGTTTCTCGAAGGGACTGGGGTACCCGTTGTGAGCTGGCTAGATCCGAGCTCGAAAGTGGTGCGAGACGAACCTTGGTAGATGCCAGACGGCGTTGAGCACCTAGTAGTCGGGCTCCTGATGAGCGTGCAGGAAGTGCAAACCTGGAAAGCATGGTAGTATGTGGTCGTTGGAAAGAAGGAAATCGAGCTCCTGTTAACCTTGTGGTGCAATACCCCAAATATTCGGGTATATTGACAACAACATCTGAATCCGGGGGACGGGACGCGGGGACAGGCGGAGGGCCGGGGTTGATGCATGATGCATGATTACTTCCGATAGGAACGTGGGGTTTAAGTAATCGTAACGCCTTTAGAGGCTAATACAGACAAATACGACGATCACGGTGTTTCCCAATCCGATGCGCCAGCTCATCCGCGCAATTGGGTCCGGACAACACGTCGTCCTCTCATTCTCTCCACCATGGCCTCTGTCCTTGTCCCCATTGCCTACGTTATCATCGTATTCGGTGGTCTCTTCCTGTTCAGCTTCTTCTACAGAAAGCACACATCAGGTGAGTTTTTCCGGTATCCCTTTCTAAATCCTCGTAATTTCTCATTCGAATGGACAGAACGTGTCTTTGAGCCTTATTTCCCTTCTCACCCTGAACGGAATGCATATATCACTCTTTTGCAACAAGACCCACCAGTCTCCGACTCTCTGTTAAAATCCGCTCTCGTTCGACGGGCCATGGCTGATGTGCAGCGGGTTCTACGCATCCGAGAAGACAAACCTGCCCTCCAAGCCCTCCTCCAAAAAGGATCTATCGGTGACGATCTCTGGAACAGCTTGCTGGCCGCGGAAAAGGAACTGGAAATCGAAATTATGGAAGTCATCGCAGAAGCTAACTCCTTTGTTGAAGGGTGGGGTCAAGTCATCTTCCCCACCGCCAATGAAATGCTGGTCAACGAAAAGATGCGTAGCGTGTTCGAGAAAACCGAGCAAACCAAGGCTGAACTCGGTTAGTCCCCGCAATTTGAACCATATACGTGTGCTCTAACCAACATGATGCTACAGAGCTTAAATACGAGGTCAAGGCTACAATCCCACCAATAGGCATGTACCCCCAAACCCCAGCCAAGCCAGGTCCTGGGCACAACCCCCGTGCACCGCCTACCGAGACCACCCCTGCGGCACCAACCAGTGACAGCGAATCTAAATCGGTAGGCACTCTTTCTTTACCAGGTTATTGACGCGCAGCTGACCTGTGTACCAGACAAAGTCTACCAAGAAGCGCAAGTAGTCTGTGGATTGTATACCATTTATTATATGATTCCACGTTATCGCATATTATGACAGAGATATCATTACGAACAGACCACGTCCAGGAGGAGTTTGCGTGTGCAGTAAAGTGAAAAAGTAAGTGCGAGATGTAAGCCGACAAGTAAAAAAGCGAAAAAATCAGCCACGGATAACAATTGCTTTCTCCGCAGCGCCAGCCCTTGCTCTTCCAGACTTGTCGATGTGGTCCAAACCAAGCACATCTTCCGGTGCAAACTGGTGGTCATAAATTGTGTCCTCTGAGCGAGGGATTAATTTTTGCACGATGTAAGTCAAACCAGTACACATACCATCTTCTATGTATGAAGGCTGCTTGAAAGTCGAAGCTTGAATGAGAGCGAATCGATATTTGGAGAACTCTTTGTCAGTTACACCGATTCGAGCTTGCAGCCGCTTCTTTGTGTCATAGAATTTCTCGCCCTGAGAAAGATCAGCATTCACGCTCCAATCCCGAATAGACCCAACGTACCCGCTTCACAACAAATTTAAACGGAATTCCATGAGTTCGTGTCAGTTCCTTGGAGAAGTGGAAGACGCCGATGACCTTGTCGGTATCGTCTGCTTCGTGCTCATCCCGGGGAATTTCCTGGTAGACCTGTTAGCGTCTGGGCGCTTCTCGAAAGTCAACATGGTCACACACCTCAGCATAGAGTTCAACAGGGTCAGGAATGTTACCGATCATTTCTGAACCAGTGAACTCCTTCTGCATCTTTCCGTCCTTGGAAATCTCAAAGACACGAATCTTGTTTGTACCTCCAGGCGAGAATACGACTTGTTTAGCCAGATGGTCGGCGAGATCGTGTACCATGCTCGTCTTGGGCAACAAGAAGGGGAACGAGGCCTCTTCCTTGTTATGGATACCAGTCCAGAACACCTTCAAACTCCGTTTGGTCTCCAACTCGACGATGCTGACATCAAGCTTTTCATAGAGAATTACAGTCGTTGCCGGGCTGATGTAATTGTGGGCCATGATTTCAGATATGCTCTGGTTTAGTGACCGTTTCAGGACAGCTTTCGGTGACCCATTCGATGCGTGTGTGGTGGTGAAGCGAAGTTTGATAGGATCGTGTCGCAGTGATTCACCGACTTTCTGTGCCATCTGCAGAAACAGTTAGTCGCGGGCTGCATTCAAAGTCTGAACACCATACGATATCGTAGTTGTGCTTTTTGCTGAGAACAACGCTGAACTCTGGATTATCTGCAGTTACTTCTTCATTCTTGGGACGGAAGAGGAGCATGACGCGATTCTGGAGGAAATCATAGAAATGTGCAGGATTAGAGTACATTCCTTGTGTGTCAAGGTCGTGAATTCTACATGGCGTCAGCATTGACAAGTTCGACGGGGGAAAAGAGTGAGATCCTTACTCTTTCTCCGAAAGATCGACCTGGAAACAGATAATGTCTCCATCCTGAATTTCGCTTTGAGCGAAGGAATGCTTGGGCTTCATCAACTCGATCATTCCCGGTTTGATTTCCTACAGGAAATTCCCGGTCAGAGGCAATGCCCAACCGTGAAGAACCGAAAGCGACCAACCTCATAAAGCTTCAAAGGGGTTCCCGGTGTCCATCTCATTCGTTCGTTGATTAGAGGGATCAAATCTCCGACTTTGCTCATTCGACCAACGTAAACCTTCCCGACGCCAAGTAGTGTCTGTTTCGATGTGTCGAAGTGTTTGAGGAAGATCATAATCGAGTGCTGTGGGAATTCAGGCTGCAGGATGCGTGATTAGCAAACAAGAGGGTCGAATGCATTAATGAAACTTTACTTTGGATGGATCAGGAATGACGTCGAGATATAGACGGAGGTCTGTTTGGCGAGCGGCCATCTGATTGCGCACAACGTCGACGGCTGGATCACTACGTAAGAATGACTGCGAGATACTGATTATGACGAGGGCTACGCACTCAGTGTTGGCTCGTTCTCCGGAACCCAGGTGTCTGGTCGAACAGTCTTGTTCTGTCGGTTAACAAGCACCCATAATCGAACATGGTTATCGGGATAATTGAAATGGCGAGCAATACGGTTCTTGAAGGTACTGTAGGTTTCTTGTTTCAACACTCTGAACGAAGGCAGTTCAGAGGGGGGCCAGTTTTTCTCGTCGAAAGAGGCCAGGTCGAAACCTTCATGTTGTTGGAAGGTGTCATCGGTAATAACCTACCTGACATGAGCTAAATCGTTCGCTGCGAATGACAATATACATACTTTAGCTGCCAAGAATAAGTGTTGCTCTTCCCTCTCCCGCTTCTTAGCTTCCAACTGGAGTTTCTCTTCGTCTAGTCGGCGCTCTTATATACAGGTTAGATGCAGGATGTCGAGCTCCGAACCTCAGACTTACTGAGATGTGCCGGAGTATCTTCCTCTGTGAAAGGTGCCAGGACCTCAGGAAGGGCGGATTCGCGAATATAGACCAACATGTAGGCATTGGTGAAGCGCTTGATAGTCCGGCCTTGATTGCGCTGATAGGTAGGCGGGACTCCGTTGAGGGATTCACCACCATAATTCTCCTCCAAAACTTCTTTATCTGTAACCGGAGTGACTCGATCATCATCGAACTTGAGCCATCGACTTTCGCTGTCTGGCTTGATGAGAGCAAAGTAGTGTCCACCGTGCAAATCTCCAGAGTGCACTAGGACTCCGTGAAGCTTATAGACCCAAGGCTGGGACCTGTCGGCAGCAGGGTCAAGGAATTCGTCAAGATCAATCTCAAAAGGGAATTCGTGGCGATCGTTGATTTTGACCATGGCGTCTCGCTGGATGTCATATTCAAATCGCTTGAGCTGCAGCTGTAGTACGGGAGGGAAAGACTCGAAGATGATGCCTTTCTTTGCATCTTGCAGACCAAACCCTTCGGCTTGGTATTTGTTCTCCCCTTCCAGCGTTTCGACGGCGACGAAATCTTGGAAAGACTCGTAGAGATTCTTCATCCCTTTGACATTGAGTTGGATGTCTAAAATTAAAATTAATCAGTTAGGGTGGATGAAGGAAGCTGTTGTGGCGATAATACCATTGAAATCCTCGATGCGCGATGATTCGTATTCAACATTTGAGCATTTGATGTAGCTCTTCATTTTCCCCACAAAGAGTTTCTGGATCGCTCCTTCCGCTTGAGTCCCCTATAACGTTTGTTGAGCTGGGCTCTCCGCAGAAGCCCGAATGGAGATATTACCTTCATCTTGGATTCCAACTTATCCTGCAGCACCCGATTGAACTCTTGAACATCGTGTTGGAGGAATGAATCCAGAGACTTCCAACCAAAGGATTTGGTTAGTTCAGTCGTTCCTGATTATTTTTTTGATTAATACAACGCGAGAACAGCATCCAAAAGCGGTAGCTTACCGACTGGCTGATCTGAGGTTTGTAAGTGATAGAAAACTCGCTGCAAAGCGAGAGGTACGCTCTCGGTTGGATGGTCATGTTCCGTTGGAATTTGGTAAACCGCCTTTTATCCACAACTGTCGTAAATCCGAGCACCCCTTATCAACTGTAGACTTACCTTGCGGAAGTATCGGGTGCAGTATAGCGATTGAAGCAGGGAGTTCATGTAGCAAGTGGCACCTTGGTTCTTTAGGCCAACATATCCGGTCTCCTTCTTGGAATCATAGCTAAAAGCAACAGAGTCAGGGGATCGTCCCACACGGAATCAAAGGCAAGCTCACTTGACAAAGTTGTGCCACAAGACTCCAGTGGGGTCCTCCAAGACTCGAACGAAGACGGTGACATCTGCACTTTCATCTTCTATTGTTGGATGCGCTTGACCTTCAACGGCGTGAAAGAGCTTCCGCAATTCGCTGAATCTTGTGAAACCCCAATCACATTCCTCAGCAATGAAACGATGGTGGGCATCTGGAAAGCATAAGCTGCGGGTTAGGGGCTACCCAGAGATTGATTGTTACGTACGGCTAACAGTGTAGATGGTAGGATCGTGAATGTTCGAGATGACCAAGGCAAACTGGGCACAAGCATGCCAGCCTTCTGGAGATTTCTTCGGTTCTGCGTAGTCGAGATACACTGATACAGTATCGTTTGGAGGTGCGTTAGAGTTTCCGAACGGGAACAGAAGAATACGCCTAACGAATAGTTAGAGCCAGCGATATGTGGAAGAGTGAAAGAATCTGATAATAACCATTTGTGACCACCACACTCGAAGTCTTGACTTGTTAACTTTTTCTCGAGTTTACGCCAATTATTTAATCTCCAGGAGAACACTTTGAAGTCCTTGACGTCGTGGCCCAAATCTGGGAGATGTTTTGCAGCGAAGGCCTCGTCTAACCGCTCGTCAGAAGGGCACGATATAGGTGTTAAATAAGGAGAGACTCACGATCTCGAACTGATACGGCTTCGTCTACTTCCATCGGTGGACCTGGCTGCTTCTCATCTAAGATTTCCATACCGTCAATCTGGTTGGGGAGAACATTGACTCAGGCACTGCGAGACGCATAAGTGATGAAATAAAGTACCATTTCCGGACCTGGCCAGCGCTGTTTCCAAGTTTGCTTTTTGGCGAGTTAAAAGTGCAAAGTCTATGGCAACAGAGGTCAAAATACTGAAAGGAACGGGAGAGAAAAGCAAGTTGCGTGAAGATAGGGAGCAAGCAGCACTGCCGCGAAAGCCAGGCATAATCCAGGGTGTGTGAACCATGCGGTCCCATTAGTCATGCCTCGGCAATCGCCGATCGAGCGAGTATATTTTACACAATTTCCCTGCAGCGAATCTTCAACTGTCCTTTGCTCCTCCAATCCAACGTCTTTTTGTCTTTTCCATTGAGTTCTTTCATTTCTCTGTTGTTCGACCCACACGATCCTTAAATTGTCTGGACCGGGAGGGCCATCTGGCTCTCCAACAGCCTTTCAGCTGTCCTACTGTCCTGTAATGAGTCAAAATCGTGTAAAATCAAGCTGGGAACCTGAGCTGTGGGAGACTATCCGTCTTGGGTGTCTTCTGCTTTGTTCTTGTTCCTGGCGAAAGCTTTCTACTCCATTGCGGTCCGTGCTATCTATGCGACACTGTCCGCTCCAAGTAGCTTGCAAAACATGTATTCCATAGCCATATCATTATGTTTTTCAATCAAATATTTTTATCAGAGCACCAAAGGCATGAGGCGTAACGAGGCTTGCATGTGTTGTTCCTGCATGCCAAATGCGGCAGAGTCATCAAGGAGGTGGACTTGAAGCCTCATGTTCGCCAAAGCAGCTGTATTTCTTTCCCTCTGTAAGTATATAGCGAGGTGCTCCTGCGCAATTGGGAGCTCAACTCCCCGCTGCTTATAACTTTCATTCTGTATGAAAAGTTTCTTCTCCCGAAAGAACGATAGCCAGTCGAGGCCCCCGAAACCCTCATCCACAAGAGAGTCCTATAAGTTCTGGATTCCCCAGTCAAGGAACGAGCCGGAAGACGACCGTCTCAAGTTCAGCGTTGACCAGAATGACTCGGCATACACAACTGAACCTCGCAAATCAAATGACAGACAGACGCTGCGCTCCAGCCGTAGGCCGTCCATCGCAGTCGACGAGAACTACCGGCCCCCACCTCCTCAGGCTGCCTCTGCATCGAGTGCTGCGCAAGTGCATCGTGGCATGGGCTTGCACCATGCATACACATCCGCTGGCTCAATCGCCGCAGCCAACACATTTCCCCTTGCCTCCCAGCGTCCTTTCTACCCTGGCACGGAGTCTGCTATGGCTTCGGGTTCCAATCAAACCTTACCCACCCACCGACCAGAGCAGGCTCGTAGTGTTTCCAGGGCCTCAACATACAACATTACTACCACTGTTGACCAGCAAAGGGGCTATTCTACTGACTACGCTCAGCCTGAGAAGCCTTCAACAAGGGACAGGCTTCGGGAAGCAAGTTACTTACTGCGGCCGAGAAACCACACGACCGACGATAGTCAGCACAGGGCGCGTAGAGGAGAAGACGAAGGACGGAAAGAGATGGATAAGGAAAGGAATTGGCTTATATTTGGTGGGAGAGAGAGAGACAGGGCACGCAGCTCGAACGATCAGGACGAACGAGGCATTCTGAGAGATAAGAAGGATGTGCTCAAGGATGGGGATGGCAGTCGTCGAGATAGGCAACGTCGGGATCTGGAGAAACCTGATGTACCCCCTAAGGAACGACGCCTTGGTCAACTTGACCACGAGCAACACCGACGAAGACTGGCAAGGGAGAAGGAAGAAGAGTCGGATAGGCACAAGGCCATTCTGCAGGAACAGGAAAGACGCAGAAAGGAAGACGAGCGGAGGCAGAAGGAATTGGACCATGAGCAAGACAGGCAAAGTCGAGAACGGGAAGAACAAGAGAGGCGCAGAAGAGAAGAGTTGGAACGGAAGGAGAGGGCAGTGGAACAAGAACGGAAGCTCAAGGAGGAGCAGGAGAGACGTCGCAGAGATGACCTGGAGCGTAAACAGAAAGAACTAGATCAGCAGGAGAGGCAAAGGCGAGAATGGGAAGAGCAGGAGAGACGGCGTAGAGAAGAGCTGGAACAGAGGCAGAAGGAGGTAGAACAGGAGCGCAGGCTCAAGGAGGAACAAGAGAGGCTACGAAAGGAGTGGGAGGAGCAGGAAAGGCGCCGGAAGGAAGATATAGAGCGGAAACAGAAAGAAGAACAGGAACGGCTGCGACGGGAGAAGGAAGAGCAGGACAGACAGAGAGAGCATGAGCAGCTAATGCGCAAGCAAAGGGAAGAGGCCGAGCTCAAGGAGAGGGAGGAGCATGAAAGGCGACGCAAAGAGCGAGAAGAATATGAACGCAGGCAAAAGGAGGAGCAACGCCGTCGGGAGTGGGAGGAATATACGCGCAAGCAGATGGAGGAGCAAGCAAGGAAGCAGCGAGAGCAAGAGGAGCAGGAAAGGCGGCGTAAGGAGTGGGAAGAGTATGAGCGTAAGCAAAGGGAAATTGAGGAGCAAAGGCGCAGAGAAATTGAGGAACAGCGACGGCAAGAGGAAGAACAGAAGCGACAGCAGCAGGAAGAATTGCGACGGAGAGAAGAGGAGTTGAAGCGAAGAGAGCAGGAGGCACTGAAACGCAAAGAGCAGGAAGAGTTGCGACGGAGAGAGGAGGAGTTGAAGCGAAGAGAGCAGGAAGAGTT